>VDCT01000487.1:0-469610 GCA_009763385.1 Coix lacryma-jobi var. lacryma-jobi
CCTCGTCGTCGTCCCCCTCCTCGTCATTACTCTCCTCCTCCGAGCTCGAGGAGCTCAGCTCAGGGGACCCGTCCCCAGGCTGACGGTTGCGACGGGCCCTCGCCAGTCTCTGCTCCCGAGCTAAGCGACGCAAGTTTTTATCTTTCTCTTTCTTCTTTTTTGCATCCTTGCTCTCCTTGTCCTTTTGAGCGGAGAGGCGCCTCACCTGAGCATCCGCGGCGTCTTCCCTCACCGGGGGCCTCGACGCGCGACAAGTAAATGCCCCCTGAAGAAAGGAGAAGCATGAGGAGACAAACCACAAGACGGGTGCAAACGGATCAAAGGAGAAAGAAGGGGGAGGAGGCTCGAGACAGCTCGACTCGAGGAGGCTTACCAGGTCGAGACACCCCTCGTCGGGTGCCATCGCAACCAGGTGGGAGAGTTCAGGGACGAACGGCCCCTGGATCGTAATCGACACCCGGGAGACGCCCTCGTTCCGGGACAGCCTCTCTTCGGCCATCCTCGAACGGTTGAGCGCCTCGAGCTGAGCCTGCGGGCCATCTCGTGCATGAGAAGTGGGCGGTCCGCCAGCGGAAGAACCCTTCGCTGGTGGAACGCCCAAATGACCGCTTGCACGGTCAGCTTCTTCTCATCCACCAGCGTCTTCATCATCTCCATCAACGGGACCAGGTGGCGTTGCCTGTCCGCCGCGACGCCCCAGGTCCACTTCTCCGGGCGTCGAGTAAGGACCCTGCCGGTGTACTGCGGAAGGAGGCCACCTTCGTTCCGCAGATAGAACCAATGGTCGTCCCACCCGGCCTGGTTGGTGGATAGCTTGTATCGCAGGTACTCGCGGGGGACATTGGCCGACGAGGTCCCCGCCCTCGCGGTGATGGCAAGGGAGCCCATGCGCACGGGCCGCCTCCCGCTGGGCTTCAGGGACTTGATGAAGAGCTCGCCCCGGAAGAGATGGACGAACATCTCCCAGTGCGGCTCCATCTTCAGGTACCCCTCACACACCGCGGCGAATATGGCGGCGTGCGAGATGGAGTTGGGGGAGAAGTGTTGCAACTCCACCTCGAAATGGTGGGCCAACCCTCGCAAGAAGCGGCTCGGCGGGACGCCGAGCCCCATACGGTGGTAGCGCGTAAAGCTCACCACGTACCCCTCCGGCGGGTGCGGCTCCCGTGCTCCGCCGACGGGATAACCCACCATGCGGATCCCTCCTCCGGGTTGGGGCGCAGAAGCCCCTGGGCCACCAGCGAGTCCATCTCGTTCTGCGTCACCTTCGACGGGCTCCAGTCCTCGGCCGGCAGCATCTGTGTTTGGGCGGCCATGACGGTGGCGCGGCGCGGATCCGAGCGGTTGGCGCGGGCCGGAAATCCGCAGTCAGCTAAGGAGAGGGCGCGTAAAGGCTATGGCAGCGGCGAAGGCAGAGGCAAAGTAAAGGTTTCCTTTTCCCCTCTTTCGATATTTATAGGGGGAAACCCGGACGGACGGGATCTCTCACAACGCAAAAAGGTAACAGAATGCATTCAATACGCCCACCTAACCGCGTCTCGAGCCGGGTGCAGGACACACGCGGCACCTCTTCATTCGCTCCACTACCCGGGCCTGCCACGACCGTCGCTCCGACTTCGCGTCCGCCGCACTCCCCGACGGTTTCCGCCTAAAAGGCGCGCCCAACGGGCAGAAGAATTCCAGACGACGAAGGCTTCTTCACAAAGGTAAAAACGGGCCCCGGCCCTAAGTCTCGAAGCAGCGAAGGCTGGCCCTCGAAAAGGGTTCGACAGCCGGCTTTGAGCACCCGAGTCAGGGACACCAAGGGGCGCCACTCGCGGCATCACTCGAGGGCCAAGCCCTCGAGGCCCCCCCGTGTATCCAAGGCGGGGAGCTCGACATGCAGTGAGATCCCCTCGGAGGGAGGCATCGAGCCACCGGGTCCTATCGAATGGACCCGGCACTCCTGCAGACTGAGCACCCATGCTTTATGAGACCGCCTCCGGGCCACAGTCGACCCCTAACGAACGGGGCACGAGCTCTCACTTGGATTTCCCGTTATTAGCTCACCGGGAACCTCGATGCTCGCCCACTCGGGGTAGTACGAGGCATCCCACCTCGCGTCCGATCGAACGGACTCGCGGGATGACAAGCCAGGGCAATCGGCATGCCGGACAGCTCGAGGAGCCGGCCAGTCGGTTCAGCCTGGCACCCCTCGACGAAAGAGGGTCTAAAAACTCGGACAGTTACGACTAATCTGTTTCTTTGTGTGGACATGGGATTTTCAGGCCTCGGGGGAACGCTCGACCTCCTTCTCGCCCGAGTCCTCGAGACCAGGTCCAGGGCGAACGCTTGTTTTCCGTCTCGTCCAAGCCCTCCGAGCCGAGCCTCGGACGGAATCCCCCACGACAAAGGAAAGGTTGCTTCGAATATTTAAATATTACTACCAAACTGCATCTCGAGCCTGTTCACAGGTACATACGGCACCACGACCTCCGCTCCCTGACGGTTTCCGCCTAAAGAGACGCGCCCACTGGGCAGAAGGCTCCCAACGACGGAGGATTCTTCGGGAAGACCACGAGGGAGTTCTAACCACTCCCCCATGGCCTCGGGGGCTACACCCGCGGGTGTCGCTCGCACGACACCCACGGAATCAAATCAACAAAACCCTCGAGGCCAGTTAGCTATCCATCGAGATCCCACTCTGGAGCCCCTGCTCGAATGCAAGCACTCGAACAAGGCTCGGGGGCTACTGTCGGTGGTACAAAAAAGGGTACCCCCAATCAACGCAAACACCCGAGCACCCTGTCTCCGACTCGCCCGAGCCCTCCCGGCCAGGCCTCGGGCGAGCGCTCAATCTCCGTCTCGCCCGAGCCCTCCCAACCAGGCCTCGGGCGAGCGCTCTATCTCCGTCTCGCCCGAGCCCTCCAGGCTTCGGGCGAGTTCCCCCCACACCTCGAGCCTTAACACATGGGCCTCGAGCTGCACAGACAGCCGTACCAACCCATACCACGCATTTAATGCCTTCACCTACTCCGATCATGTCCACTAGTGCGCGGCGTGTACCACAGTAACTCGGAGTAAAGGTCAAGTCTCGTTTTCACCGCAAGCATGGGCAAAAGGGCGCCAGTGCAGCACTGTTCGGCCATGCCAGCACTGTAACCCCTCGAGGCCGGCTCCGCGCCCCTCGAGCCCTGCACTGTAGCCCCTCGAGGCCGGCTCTGCGCCCCTCGAGCCATGCACTGTAACACCTCGAGGCCGGCTCCGCGCCCCTCGAGCCATGCACTGTAACACCTCGAAGTCGGCTTCGCGCCCTTCGAGCCCTAACCACTTTCATACTATTGGAGGACAGGTACCCCAAGACCCGGAGGGACCTCACCGCGTACTGTACATTCCGGGATGGGTGCTGTACGGCTCCCGTCTTGTCGCGCCCCCACGTCCGCGCCCGGAGGGAAGCCACGACTCAAGGACGCCTCAACAGCGACGATCACATCGGCTCCAGTGGCCCCAACAAGACAGGGTTCCTACCCTTCTCCGTATGGGGCACCATGCGCCCCAACGCCTGTAATACTTTCATGTAACCCTGACCTCCCCTTGCTCTATAAAAGGGGACGCTAGGGCCCTCGTTAAAAACGGTGAGACAGACGAAGAGAACCCACGAGTCCACACACAAACACGAGTCCGGACCCCGGTCCACGCTCACTGAGCTTGTATTCCCCCCTGTACAAGCAGTTAGGTGCAAGTAATACAAGAACATCCCCCCCGCTGGACGTAGGGCCTTCTTTGCCCGAACCAGGATAAATCCTTGTGTCCTCTTGCATCACCATCCAGGAAGAGAAGCACGCGATCATATTACTCGTTGGTGTGATACCCCCGGGTACGAAACACCGACACATTGGGCGCTGATGTAAAGCCCTGTGGCGAACAGGTCTTAATCACATGGAACATGGGTTCACTGTCCGAGGTTTGACAGGGAACGTGGGCCTAGGATTAGGGTCGTTCCGTCACAGTAGCGCACTGAACTTAAACTTTAGCTGATAAACTTAGCTATCAATATCCAATAGGCCAACTAAAAATACCAGCTAAAGTTTAGCTACTTCAACACAGCTAAATTTATCTGAGTCTATTAGCTGAAACATCCAAACATTAGCTAAAGTTTAGTTAGGAGAACTTTTAGCTGACTAAAATTTAGCTTCTAAATTTTAGCTGGCTAAATTTTAGTTAGGGATATTCAACAAGCCCTAATTTAAGTCCACACCCGAGTGTGCAGCACTTGAGTTTTTCCTTCTTCATTGTTTTCTTTCTCCTCCGGTTGCTTGCCGCCGCTCAACACCCCGCCAACTCAATGTTTCACGGTAGCATCTTGTTAGATGGGGAGACCCTACAACATCCACTCTCTTCCCATTTTCCTCCCAGTGCCGCTTTCTTCTTCAACTTCGGCAAACGACCACAAGTCCACAACTCTCTCGTCCCGACCTGGCTCGGCTACCTCCACCGTCACTAGGGCCCCAGACTACCTGACCATCGTCTGCACCGATGTCTTGCCTGCCTCCCCAACCAATCTCTTCTAAGCTTGACAAAGTTCGGAAAGAAGGGGTGGAGCGGGTGTTCGTTGCTGGAGTTAGAGAAGAAGGGGGTGGAGCTAGGACCGGGGCAGGCGTCGGACGCGGGCGTCGATTGCTAGAGTTGGGAAGAGGGGCACATGCGAAATCGAGTATTCCAATGACAAGGGGCTTTAGTTGGTATGTGAAAAGTTTCTTCGTGTCACGTCGAATGTTATAACATTAATTTAGTCTATTAAAAATAGACTAATAATAAAACAAATTGTATATTTCGTTAGAAACTGTGAGACGAATTATTAGCACATATTCACTGTAGCATAACATTGTCAAATCATGGACTAATTAGACTTAAAAGTCGTCTCACAAAGTTATCGTAGTCTGTATTCGAAAATTTAATGTGTTTGGTGAAAAGTGTTAGGTAACAATCGTATAAATATAAAGTGCGGTAATTTTTTAATGGAAATAAATAGTTTTACTAATAGGGCCTTGTTTAGATGCATTTGGTGAGTTTTTTTATCAACTGTAGCACTTTCGTTGTTATTTGACAAACTTTGTCCAAATATGGACTATGTAGACTCAAAAGATTCGTCTCGACATGTATATCCTAAAAGTACAATTAGTTATTTATTTTACAACATTTAATGCTCCATGCATGCGTCCAAACATTGATGTGATGGTGATGTGATGGAGAGAGAGTAAAAAAAGTTAAAAGTTTGTGGTATCTAGACAGGCCTAGGAACTGAACATACTTATAGCATGATGGCTTGTTTAGTTCTGAGAAATATTTGGAATCTGCACTGTAGCACTTTCGTTGTTATTTGACAAACTTTGTCCAAATATAGACCAACTAAGCTTAAAAGATTCGTCTCGACATGTAGATACTAAAAGCACAATCAATTATTATTTTTACCTATATTTAATGCTCCATGTATGTAGGTAAATTGATGTGACAGAGAATCTAGAAATTTCGGGGGAGTTGGAGAAACTAAACAATGCCTGAGCTTCGGCAGAATATCGCCTTTTCTCACAAGTTTTGAAGATGTACTTTCGAATGCGAAGTTGCAGAAAAAAATAGGAACAAGACAACTGGCGGACACCAATGAAATCGAAATCCTTCCGTGCAATCTTCGGCCGAGCACACAACACTGCACGCCTGACGGCGCTCCACACTCACCCTCGTGATGCTCGCCAGCAACAGCCGGCCCTCCGCCGTCCGCCGCTTCCCGCTGGGCTGCGGCCGCCACCACAACGTGGCGGCGGTGCCTCCACCGTACCAACAACTTCCAAACGCCGCCGCCGCCGCAGCCGCCGCCAAAACTAAACCCACACTCCGACGGAACCCCTCCGCGTGCGCGGCCACCCATACCGGCCCACCACCGGCAAGACGAACCCTCCCAGCAACCGCCTCCTTCGGGGCCGAGGCGCCTGATAGCGGCGTGGGGAACGGAAGGAAGGCCGCGGCGGCGGTGACCGTCCCCGCGTCTCGGCCGTTAGGAGGTACCCGCCGGGCTGCGGGCGAGGCGTCTCCTTGTCCAAGCCCAGGCCGCCGGATTCTGAGGGTGGAAGCGGAGAGTAAGGACGGTGCTGGTAAGCCGTCGGCGGTGGTGCGCAACGGTGACGCCAAGGCGAGTGCTTGTGACGGGAGGTGAAGCTACGCGCGTCTGCGCTTGATGGTGCGGGGTTCAATTCCAATGGTGGGATGACGAACGGAGGCGAGGTGACGCTGGTGCACAGGAGGAAGGTGGTGAGAAACCTTGGGACGTGACTGGCCTCATGGCGGTGCCGTTCTTGCCATGGGCGCAGCATGAGAGGAGGTCGCAGCGGCCAGCGGCTGAAGGCCTGAACCTGCCGTAAAGCATGTGCGAAACGTGCATTGGTTTGCTTGACAGGTTGCATATATGTTGGACCATTTGCCGATCGTACGTGTCTTTTTTGGATGATGATCCTATTGACAGTGAAGGATTTGCTCACTTCTACTTTAGTTATTATAGATCATCAGATGCTATATTTCATTATTTGTAAAATATACTATCGGATCGTGGAATTTAATTACTGATGGATGAGTTGTTGTTTCATTTTGGATCCTAATTGATAACATCTATGCTCAGAATGCTGCTGATATTATTAGTCAGTTACTACATATTAGTTGAGCAGTTAGTAACATAGTAGTGGAACCTACCTTGCAGAAAACAGTGGAATGCTCTTTGTTGACTGCTGTAGTTTTCAGATCCCAGTAGCCAGATTGGAAAACTACCCAGTGAAACACCCTTTATGTTTAATCTTCATTACGGCATATATGCCTACAGGACCAGTCCAATTTATGAGTGCATAATTTGAAATAACTGGATGAGGAAGCAAAACTTATGTCATGCATTTTTTATATAGTTTCTGTAGGCTTTCCGAGTTTACTGAACCTTATATGTTCAGGTAATCTTGCACCTCAAAGTACAATGCAAAGCATTTCAATAATGGCTGTGGCAGTTGAATGCTCTTCATGTTGACTCACTGTTTTGTAAGGAAAGGATGTCTCCATTCTTGTATGTTTCATGATGGTAGCTGCACTATCGCTGTTTGCACAAATGTTCTGTCCTTTGTATTTAAGAGTTAATGGGTCCTGTAAGAATGTAACTCGTCTTGTTATGAATAAATAAATGCCAATTATGATGAAACCTGCACAACTGTTTCATAACTCAGTCTATGATAAATGGTCTTTCCTGTTTTCCCCTTCTTTTCTGTTCAATGCACTGAACTGTATCGCATTGTTTTAAAAGAAATTAAGAAGGTTGTCTTGTTATAGAAATATGAATATGCCGATGTGACATCCAACTGTTTTTTCTGCTAATTAAACATTGCCATGTATGTCCCTTTTCATATCCGTTGTTCCACGTGGGATGATTTGAACAGTTGATTCAGTTACCTGTCTGTATGCTTAAACCTGTCTTGCCTGTTACCTTAGCTTTTACCTGCCCCAGTTCTGAATTCTGAATATTTGCTAGCTTTTGTGGTTCATATGATACTCCATTTACTATATTCATAATTCATTGGTGCATCACTCCTGCATCTTAGCATGGATGGGGATCAAACCTATCACATCATGATGGATATTGGATAAGCCATGATGGGATGCAAGTGAATTATTTCTTTAGTTCAAAGACCGTCATGGAAAGTTCAGTTAGTATGACCAAACCCTGTTTTTCTTCTTTGAAACAGCAGAAACTGATGTATGTTGATATTGATTATGCTTTGGATATAATGTACCATTTGCTATTTATTCAAACAATGGAATTTGAGGATAAATCCACTTTACTGCTCTTGCATTTATTGATATACTTCTTTCTTGTCATTTTCACATCTATCAACCTGATCACTAGCTGTCTTAAGTCAAATTCAGATCTTCCTAGTGTTAATATTCTTTATTTAATTTATTTAATTTCATGTGGCACTAGGTAATGTGAATTCTAAAGAGAGCTTAAGTTTATGTGGTTGTTGATACTTTTGACACCATTTAGTAATGTCACTGCTTCTCTTCGAGGTTATCGTTAGGACTTACTACACTGATGGCTCTTATAAGCTAGAGCAGTTATTTTTTTTCCTTCAGAATATGGAAGATGATTATTTCTCCACACCTACATGGTAAGCTCACTGTCAATCTGTAGGCATAAAATCTTTAGGCATTTTTCTTAATTATTGCGGTAGTAGATGATAAGGAATTGTACATGTCATATGTGGTATGGCAATCTTTTCTTAGAACTAGTTATTATGTATGTCTAGTACAGTGTGTCCATTGTTGCAGAGATGATGACCTTTTTGTTATTATTTAGCTTGATCCCCAATATAAAATATAGTTGAGATTAGTGGACATTGTATTCTTGTATTGTGCATTGAATTTTCCCATATAAAAATATTTAATAAGTAGATATAGATATTAGCTTCTATCATGGTAGCATTGCAAAAAGGAATTTCAAGAAATCTAAACGTCATATGAATATCAGAATATATGTACTCAGGTCAAATATTCATAGAGACATTAGTTGACCAAATTTAGAGGTTCGACATCAGGCACCAAAAGCTTTGCTTTGACTTGATTGTTTATGCCTAATTCTGTTCTTATGTTGGGCAAGTTTGTTCAGATGACTTTATGATTCTTGTAACTTTTTATGGAAATATTTGTTTGGATGACTTTATGATTCTTGTCACCTGAGTATAAAATCTAGTTCTATCATATATGAGTGATCTTGACAGTTTATGTTACTTTTCTTGAAGATTGTTCTGGTGTTTTGAAGTAAATATGTTGCATAATCATGTTTCCTGTTACCCACATCAGGAGGAAACATTTGAAAGTCCAAATGTGAAGGAGCTACAACAGGGACGGACTATTTTCATTGAATTTCTTGAACATGAGTCTTCAACTACATTTTGTCATGGCCGACAGACACATAGTAATTTAGTAAATATATATTGAACACCGTTTAAAAACACATTACTTAGCTTGATTGCAATATATATTACTGTTGTCTTGGTTGAAAAAAATGAAGAGCATTGTTAAATGCATAGCATAATACTCTCTATGTCATTCAAATTAAGTTGGTGATTTAGGATTTGTTTGATTGAGAACAAATTAAGGTGAAGAGCGTGTTATAAGTTGCAAAGTAAAAACATAACATGTTGATCTATAGAATCAAATTCCATTTCTCACGCTATGAATTTGAGGTAGCTTTATATGTAAACTTTGGAAAGTAGTGGATTGTCACGTTTCAAGCTAAATAGCCTAGTTTATTATGTAGATTTTAATTCGTCAAATATCCAAAACGGCCCCTTATAGATTTTACTATGGAATTGTAAAATACGGAGCACACCTACTGCTCCTGCCGCTGTTGAACAGGCTACTGGATAAGTTTAGGTGATTTACGTAGTCTAGATATTTGACAAGTGACTATCCTCTCTTTTCTTATTTTCTGAAGTTAGAGACTTGACAAGTAACTATCCTCTCTTTTCTTATTTTCTGAAGTTCTCATTGTTCTTTTTTATTCTAATTATATCATTTTTCTTTTAAGGTTGGAGCACTGCTGCATTATAGGTGACTAAACCAATTAGTACGACCCTAGTTCAACATTTATTTTTAGAATTTTTATTTACCACAAGAGGTATGTAATAACTTTAGTAAATATGGACATGTGACTAAATTATATACAGAGATTAAAAAGTGTTTCTTTTCTTTTGCTAGCATTCTCAGGCATGGCCTTCCTACCAAACATATATATAAATCCATTCAACTTGCCTAGCCAGTTAAAAGTCACCAATTTTATCGGCAACATAAATTCACTACTGTAGCTTTTATTCTGGCATGTTTATACCAGTTTGCCTAATTTTACACAAAAGTTTTGAGCTTTTCTTCTCTATAACGATAATAGGTTATGACATTACAACTTGAAGCCTATTGTTGGTACATCCATGATTTCTATTTGATACGGATGAACGGATAAACGGATAAACCCAATGCATCTGATAAATTCTTGGCGTCCTATCACCCAGAGAACTTCAGAAGTAATGTGATGGTTGATGTCAGCTAGTAGTATCATCAGTAGTGGACAGGAGGGCAGCCATTTAAAGCCATATTGGCATCTAAAAAAAAATACGGGTATATGTCAAAACCAGCATGCTCCTTGTTTGCTATAACTGGTCTCATCTTTAGCTTCGAGGAAAACGCGGCATGTTGTTAGCTGTTTCTAGGAAAGCTCTTGGTGCATCCATGCATGGTGATATGCACTGTAAAGAAAGGTCCACTGCATTCACCATTTCGAAACAGATTTTGGGTACCTGAATGAACTACTAGAAACTTGCCACAATAATCTGGTCACTGGATTGATGGCTGACACATCCATAGCAGTGGTGTAACACATGGCGCATTAGGCCAATCTCAAGGGGGTTTCATTTGAGTTTCATTTGCATTAAATATGCTGCCACATAAGCGTTTTTGATGACATGACATTGTATTTAAAAAGAGAGAGAAGAAATGACACAGATACCAACTCTCTATGAGTCATGAAATTTAATGCCTATGAAACTTTAGATTGAAACTCTCACTCTCAATGGAGAGTTTCATTTTATTTTATATGACGTGGCAGTCTTGGAAACAACAAAATGAAACTCACTGTTGAGATTGGCCTTATGAATTATATGATCTCGGTGAAGAGATATGTCCTGGTCAGCTGGTATAGATAGATCGCTGGCAAGCACCAAGCAAGCATTGAAGGAAGTCACACGGCTGGGGCAGCATTGGGGGCATTTCTTTCGGTTTCAGAGTCAATGGTGAATTGGTGATAAAGCCATCCAAGCTGGCAACGCTGTACTTGAGGGTCTGCAAATCTATTCTCCATTCCAGTAGTTAGCTCCGATCCTCTGCACTTGTTTCTTCTTCACTACTGTAGAGGTCTACAGCCACAGGACCACCGCCCGCCGGTGCTCCTGCAGGACATTTCCGCGGTTGGACTGAAGTACTGAACCCAGAGCACGAGCTGCAGCCTCATCCGCAGAATCCATGCCCGTGTTGCCTACAGGCTACAGCATGTGCAATAACTTGCCCAGTGGTTGCCTGGTAGCTGTTGGCGCTCCTCATTCCTGTTCCTGAGCATTTCTGGCGCTGGACCCGACCGGAACGCCGCGCGCGTGCCTGCGTCTCGTCAGTTCGTCACAGCGTCGTCGTCGTCGTCGTCTCAACCACCGCTGTGTTTCCCTATCACCCTAATAAATAGTCGCCATTGCAGATGGAAGGATCGAATCGACTCGACTCGATGGCGGGTAGCCATGGGACGGGATGCAGTGCAGGGCAGGGCAGCGTGGACTGGGCTCGGCGGTCCGCCATGCGCACGTCCCGTTTCGACACGGCGTCATCATGCCGCACGCGGCACAGTGCCTCAGCGCTCAGCGGCTCAGCCTGGCAGAAGAGTGCTGTGACACCGAGTGACAGACAGCTGGGCCCTGCTGATTAAGGCCGCCCGGGGGCGGGGGTGCTTGCTTGTCACTTGTCAGCAGTCAGCACAGCTTGCTCACAATGCGCGTGGGTGTCTATGGACTCCTCCGTATAGTAACAGACTCCATGGCTCCCTTATATAAAGCTCACACAAGACACAGCCCGGTCGGAGTCTTTCAGAGCAGAGCACTCGTCGTCTCGGACCGGCTCAGATCAGATGACGGCCCTGGCGGTCTTCCTCCTGGTGGTGGTGACGGCGGCGGTGGGACTGGGAACCCGCGGCGGCGAGGCGCAGCCGCTGGTGCCGGCGGTGCTGACGTTCGGCGACTCGTCGGTGGACGTCGGCAACAACGACTACCTCCACACCATCATCAAGGCCAACTTCCCGCCCTACGGCCGCGACTTCGCCAACCACGTCGCCACCGGGAGGTTCTGCAACGGCAAGCTCGCAACCGACATCACTGGTAGGGACTCCTTTTTTTCTGAATCCTGATGATGAATGCAACTCACTCACAATGTTGTTGCAGCTGACACGCTGGGGTTCACTACCTACCCTGCTGCGTACCTCAGCCCGCAGGCGTCAGGGCAGAACCTCCTGATCGGCGCCAACTTCGCGTCCGCGGGGTCTGGGTACTACGACCACACGGCGCTCATGTATGTAAGTATCTATCACTCGTCATCACTCATCTCTGTTTGATGCATGAGTTAATTAATTAATGTTGGTGTCTGTCTGGTACATGTACATGGTGACCACCTCGATCTAACGACTTGGAAAAAACAAACAAACAAACAAACAAACACACACATCACAGCACGCGATCCCGCTGTCCCAGCAGCTGGAGTACTTCAAGGAGTACCAGTCGAAGCTGGCGGCGGTGGCCGGCGCCGGGCAGGCGCACTCCATCGTCACCGGCGCGCTCTACATCGTCAGCGCCGGCGCGAGCGACTTCGTGCAGAACTACTACATCAACCCGTTCCTCTACAAGACGCAGACCGCCGACCAGTTCTCCGACCGCCTCGTCGGCATCTTCCGCAGCACCGTGCAGCAGCTGTACGGCATGGGGGCGCGGCGCGTCGGCGTGACGTCGCTGCCGCCGCTGGGCTGCCTGCCGGCGTCGATCACGCTGTTCGGGCACGGCGGCGACGGGTGCGTGTCGAGGCTGAACGGGGACTCGCAGAGCTTCAACGCCAAGATGAACGCCACCGTGGACGCGCTGTCGCGGCGGTACCCGGACCTGAAGATCGCCGTGTTCGACATCTACACGCCGCTGCACGACCTGGCCACGGACCCGCAGGCGCAGGGGTTCACGGAGGCCCGCCGGGGATGCTGCGGGACGGGCACGGTCGAGACCACCGTGCTGCTCTGCAACCCCAAGTCGGTCGGGACGTGCCCCAACGCCACGTCCTACGTCTTCTGGGACGCCGTCCACCCGTCCGAGGCCGCCAACCAGGTCATCGCCGACTCCCTTATCACCGAGGGCCTCGTCCTCGTCACGTAATACTTACGGAGGAGGACTCTGAAGACTGCTGCTTGTGGGGCCGGCCGGGCCAGCCACCGTCTGACCTACACTACGATCTACGACTACGAGCTCAGCATCCATCCTGAAAGGAAAGGAAATAACGTCGTCGTTAGTTGGTTATTCATAGGATGGCCAGGGCATGTTTGGTTTTGGTTTGCTTAAAATCGATCGAAATACACAGAAGTATACTATATATCTGTACAATTATTCCTTTTCTTGTTTTTTTTCTTTATATATGTTAATTAATGTTTTCTGATGTATAAGGCCGGCACATGACGAATGAACTCCTGTTAATCTGTTATTATTGTCAAGTTCAAGTTGACGTTTGTGTGCGTAGAAGAGTTTAGACGCAAGACGAGAGGCAGATTTTGTCTGATCATGCATTGCTCAGGATACATCTGTGCTGCCCTGAGCCCGAAACTCTGACAAACCAGCAGGGTATCAGTAATACCATTCAAACAACAATACTTCGGCCAAAGTTCAAATGTTTAAACGGCTGAATTTATTCTCTCAAACAACACTATCGAAGGAGTCGAAATCAGAATAAGAACAGAGCCCTGAGTGATGCGTAGTTTGGCCAAACTTCAAAGGTTAAAACAGTGAACTTATTTTCTCTCACGTAACACTGTTGAAATAGTTGAAATCGACCATGAATAAGTTTAAACGAACAGAGCTCTTAGTGATGTCCAGTCGGCTCTGTTTGCTTGAGCTACAACCAGCTTTAATCCAAATCAATCAGCTATAAAACGGTGTTTTCCTCTTGCAACAAATCAGCCGTACAAATAACCAGAAGCCGCTTTAAGTCCGGTCGAAACTAAAGTTACCTTCCGGACTCCGGAGTACAACAAGATCACAGGTCAGAAGTACTAGATGGCATGTTTGGTTCCTCGTACTTTTGTAAGCCCCTGTCATATCAGAGGTTACGGCCCTAATTTAATTTATTAAAAATAGATTAATTATAAAACTAGTTTATCAACCGAAAGATTATTCTCGAGACAAATCTATTAAGTCTAATTTATTCATGATTTGATAATATGGCGCTACAGTAAATATTGACCGATGATAGATTAATTTGACTTAATATATTTGTCTTGTTAATAACTAAAGGTGGTGTATTAATTTTATAATTAATCTATTTTTAATAGACTAAATTAGTACAATAACATTTGATATGACACAAACTAAATTTTAGCCTGGATATGCATGGAGATATGCATGGAGCAACACTGAGGTGACAAATCTCGATTGTTTATGTTTGTGGTACCGTACCTTCATGTACCATTGCACGGAGCAAACATTTTTTAAAATTGAGGTGTCAAAGAGTTGTGTAGTTTAAGATTGATCTTCTTTCTTTTTTCTAAAAGTTGTAGAGTACTTTTTGCTATTTTTTTTATATGTGACTTGTTTGTATTTTAGGCCATGTTTAGATGTATTTTCAAAAAAAAATCACCTATCACGTATCACATCGAATATTGAACACATGCGTGAAATATTAAATAGACTAATTATAAAACTAATTTGTCAGTCGGAATCTACTTCACAAGACAAATCTATTGAATCTATTGAGCTTAATTAGTCCATGATTCGACAATGTAGTGCTACAGTTAGTTAAAATGTGCTAATGATAGATTAATTAGACTTAATAGCTTTGTCTCGTTAAGTATTATACAACGGTAGAATTAATTTATAATTAATCTATTTTAAATAGATAAATTAGTGCCACAATATTCGATGTGACATCTAAAAAATTTTAGGATGCATCTAAACACAACCTCAGTTTGTGAGTTCGTTGAACATACTACAGTAATTAGCATCAATTCATCAAAAATTCAGACAAGTAATATTATAAGTTTTTTATAGCTATATTTTGAATATTTATATTTTATTTAAACTATTTATATTGTGATCTTTTGTCGTTTCTAGTTTAATCTTTAAATTAGGATTTATCAAGTTATTTAATGCATGTTCTTTTATCGAATTAGAAAATGGTTTATCCAATTATTAGTTTATACCAAATTATATAAGAATAAAATTCGCATACCCTGCACTAGTTCCGCGGCTGTCCTGCGAGAGTCGTGGAGCAGGATGCCAACGCCACCGGCGGCGCAAGATGCGCCGACGTGGTCTTCATCATCTGGCGGCGGCGGCGCGACCTGGTCAGCATCCGTCTCACCTTCGTGTTCCCCGGGCTCGGATCTGTCCTCGCCCTGGGCCCTGGTCCCTACCAGCAGCAGCACGCCCTCGTCCTCGCCCCCGGACGCGGGCCCGTCGTCATCTGGCTGCGAAGGCGGCACTTCGGCGCCTTCGCCACCGCCGCCGTCGTGCGCCGCGTGCAGGCACCAGCGGCGCAGGTGCCCGCCGGACTGCCTCCTGAAGCCCTACTTCGTCACCGACGAGCCCGACAAGTTCCGGAACGCGCTCCGAATGTTCGGCGTCAAGAACCTGCAGCGCATGCTCCAGGAGGTTCCGCCGCCGAGACGAGACGTGTGCGTGGAGACCATCGTCTACGAGTCCAACCTACGCGCGGCGGACCCCGTGCGCGGCTGCTGCGGAGCAATCCAAGACCTGGAGAACCAGATCATGGACACCGCCGTCGAGCTCGAGGTGCTGCGGCGACGGCTGGAGTCGTACCGGCAAATGGCGCGCGGCTCCCAGCCGCCGCCTAATCCTCTGGCGATACAGCCGCAATTGACGGCGAGGACAAGCGACGATGACATGGAAACGCATCAAGGCCCATCCGGCGTGCCACCGGCGGCGAACGAGCTCGCCGCCGCGACACAGCCACAATTATCCGCGACGGAGACGATGGAGCCGCAATCATCGCAAGTGCAGCCACAGCTCTCCCCGATGCGGCCATAATTCTGGGCGGTGCAGCCGCATGTCTCTGCCACGACTCTCCACGACGCAGCGTCGCAGCCGCCGCACCGCTTAGCGGTAGCGGTAGCGGTACAGCGACAACCGGCGGCAATGGCTCGAGAAATCATAGTGCTGCTGGCTGTGCAGATGCCATGGCACTTCCTCCTTCAATAAATCCCATGCAATTACTCTTCTTGTTCTCTCTCCGGCTCAGATCAGGTTGCTGCTATCATAATCTTGTCATCGACCTTCTTGTTGCTATTTGCTAATGCCTTTTGGATGCCATTAGCATGCACTAGATGGGTATGGTGATAATTTCATTTTTCATATTGGTTAGCCAGCTCTTCACTAGATGTTGTACATTCTTGGATATGGTGGAATGGTTATTCATCACTCTGTTCTGCATTTTGTTGTGCTTCTTTGATTTTTTTTTCACACTAGCAAACATGCATGTTCATTGCAAGGGGAGATTTACAACTCAGCTTGGATTTATTTAGCGATATTATATCATGCCTTCTGGATCATCTTATAATTAGACTCCACAAATACCAAGCTCTAGAAGACGAATGAAGCATTTCTCATGCCAAGAGGGAACCCAACCATGGAACTGCAGAAGTCACTCTCCAGCAGGAGAGGGTGCCTCAATGGAGCGCTAGCGGCTAAAGGTGTTGGCCTACGTGTAGATTATGTGGCGACAATCTTTGGGTGGGACATCAGGCCCGAGGTAAGCAACGACCCTACGCTTGATTGCGTCTACTCCCTCCGTTCCAAAATAAGTGTCGTTTTGGGTTTTCGTGTCACAAGTTTGACTCAATTTGTAAAAAATATATGTAACATTTATATCTCCAAATAATTTTGTTAAAAAACTAGACTTAAAGATCTTTCCGATGATACTAATCACTTAATATAAATATTAATATATTTTAATATATAATTAATGGCAGTGTTTTCTCGGGAAGCGAGAACGACACCTATTCTAGAACGGAGGGAGTACATTAACAAGAGTCATGTCACTAAAAGGTGGAACACACTAGGGCCTCCTCTGCTCGAGGAGCCTCCAAAGTTGCTAAGGTCATCCGCAATGGTTGTCAAATAACTAGCTAGGAGGAATCCTATTGGCTCTCAATAGCATTTTACAAATAGCTAGCGAGATGACGTATAAAAATAATAAAAAAGTAGCACTCTTATTGGCTATCGAGGAGATTGATCAATCTCCTCGATAGCCAACAAGAGTGCTACTTTTGTAAGTTGTCTCATCAAAATAATATTTATTTATGTCTCATCTAGCTAGCTATTTGTAAGTTGCTATTGAGAACCAATAGCATTCTTCCTAGAGACCAAATAGCTAGCGATCTGAACACCATTGCGGACGCCCTAAGAGCAAGTATATTAAGCCACCTAAGCGGGATGTATACTAGTCCACGTCAGAAAAATCCTTACTAAATGAGAGAGAAACAAGGAGAGAGACGAGCAGGCGTTTTACTTACCGCCCAGCTGCATATGTTGTACGAGACGAAAAATCTACTTCCAGCCCATTACCACCACTAAGCTGATGTTTTGGTCAGTGGCGAAGCTAGACCATCAAGGACCCGAGTGCACACTTCATAAGTATAATAATAATTTCTGCACATGTATGGACTCATACGGTCACAGTGGTGTACATGTTTAAGCCAGAGTGGTGCACAAGAGGTAAAATTTAGTACTTGTTCACTAATTTTTTTATTTTACCCTGGTGTTGTCTGTGCACTTGAGTCAACGTGGCTTGGCCACTGGTTTTGGTCATACATTAAACAATTCTATTGGCTGTGAATCTACTGCATTAATGATTCTATAAGCTAAGCCATTATACTGGTGAAGGCTGCTGCGAACGTGGCATTGGCATTTAGCCGGCTGCCGGCTGCGTTACTATCCTTGCTCTAAGTCGATCGGTGACGAGATCCAATATTTCAAAGTGGAAGGACTAGCCCAGTAGGCGTGGAGGCGAAGTGGTTTCACCTCGCATGGTTAATGGAATAATGGTGAACTTAGCACTATACTACAAGATCATTCTTTTTCTACTAGAGATGTCTTTTGCCATGAGCTCAATAGCCCCACGCAAATCATTAATCTCTCCTGAGCACAAACACAATCTTTCCTTGGTGTGCTTTGATGGAGTCCATAACACCAAATCAATTTAGGTGGCAGCATCCGTCGAGAGTAACAAGAAAACTCGATTGCTTTCTCAACAATCTTCTAGTGCCACTCAATGAAATAACCCAATGTAATGCGTTACAATATTGGCTCAAATTCAAAGATGAAATTCAAATCAAGTATGTGAGTGGAGAGAATCGAAGTGGTTCTTTGTATGTGTATGGGGCTTGGGACCAAGAGTTCGAACCTATGCAAGGAACCTATATATAGCTCTACACACTCAACTAGCTCTTATGTCCTTAGAGCATCTCCAACAACTCCTTATATTGACTTTGTATTCTTATTATTTTGGCCAAAACTCAAAAACACCTCTCCAACAACTCCCTATCCCCACTTGGTATTTTTGCCAAGTTTGTAAATCTCCTCCTCGCGCGCGTACTTCTCCGCGCGCGGTGTCGGCTTGCTATCGCGATTTTCCTTCCCTCCATCGCCGCGCCCTCGCCGTCTCCGTGGTCCCCGCGTCCGCCTCCTCGCCGCGTCCACGTCCGCGTCCGCCCGCCCCCGCCGAGAAGCGGAAGCAGCGTGGGCTCTTCTTCGTCTGCCGCGGGCGGGGCCTCGGCGGCAAGCGGCGGGCGGGACCCGGCGCGTCGCCCAGCGGCGGCGCGTGGTACTGCCACTCCTTCCGCTACCACGAGGACGCGGCGGGGGCCAGCGCGTCCAGGGAGACCGAGTGGCGCGTGGACAAGTACGGCGACCGCGGCCGCGGCTCCGGCTCCGGCGCCGGGTCCGCGTTCGACTTCGACATGGTCGTGTGCAAGGTGTATCCGGCTCGCGGCGGGGCGGTCCACGGGAGACTCGTCCAGGCCCAGCGCAGCACGAGCACGACGCTCGCGGACGTGAGGCCGCAGGTGCTCGTGCAGCTCTTCCTGCCGCTCTTCAAGTGGTTCCGCGAGGTGCGGCGGGCACAGCGCCGCGGCCGCGGCCGACGCCGAGGCCGGCGGCGCGGACGCATGCAAGCGCGTGGTGGCCGTGGCCGCGACCGCGGCCGGGGATGAGGCGGCGGGGGCGGGCACGCGTTCGGCGTTCTGGCGTTCTTGAGGATGGGATGAAGAAATAGACAATGACAGACAGGTCTCATCTGTCATCCTCTATTTTTACCAAGTGAGAATAACAACTTGTTGGAGACATCTCTATTTTTTACTTGGCAAACAAAATAGCAACTTGCTATAACCCAAGATTTAGCAAGTAAATTTTACAAACTTGTTGGAGATGCTCTAATAATTTGGTAAATGCACTTGGTATCCTTATTTTTTTGGCAAAATAAGAAAATTTGAGCTCCAACAGTTTGTCAATTGAGTTACCAATTATAGGAACTTGCTATTTCTACCCTACTCACGCGCAAATTTACGCGCGGCTTGGCACTTGCCATCCCGCGGCTGTCTGACTCGCGCGCAAGATTGGAAACGACAGTGCTTTCTCTTCTCCGCAGGGCCATGATCGGACCTGTGCAGGTCGGCAGGTGCAGGGCCATGATGATCGGACATGATCGGACATGCGCAAAAAAGATTCCAGTGTTGTCTCCATCGTTCGTCCGATGCAATTTCAATACTAGAACATGTCTCCATCGTTTTGGGATATAAATAGTACTGGAACATATTTTCAACATAAATTATTTGAACACCGAACATGTTTTCTGGAATAAATATTTCAACACAATAAAATGACGGAGATTGCCAGCTACTTGACTGGGTTGTGTGCCGGATTGAAGAAACCGGAGGCGGCGGCTGTCGCGCGACCAGACACGCTCGTAGATGTCGCGACCAGAGACGAAGAGTCCTCACGCACGGCAGTTGAGAGGTTGAATGGTGTGTCTATATTTTCTAATTTTGCAAAGTCCAAATAGCAAACTATCGAAGAAGATAGCTTTTTATACTTGCCATATGTTTCAGTCACTTGTCAAATCATAAGATTTAGCAACTTATTTTTAGCAAACTATTGGAGATACTCTTACTGCATACTTGTTGACGCAAAATCTTGGTCGGGAAGCGCCAACACACTCGGGCTCATGGTCCTCAGAGGGGTACGGAGCGAATCCTGACCTCCTGGACCTTCAGCAAGCGGTGGTGCCGATTCTCAGCGAAATCGACTTCGGGCGTGCCAGTCAATTTGACATGTAATTGACAAGGAGAAGAAAAAGATCGTCAAATCGTGGAACCTGCCGGTTTGGTGTCAGACAGTTCCAAAATATGCGGCTCTGATATAGCCATTTGTCTTTAGGATATTGACTACAAAGTCAACTACCATGAGATTACATGTAAAGTGACGAAAAAAGATATGAAGCATAACGGCTATGACATATGTAAGATGAATGCTTATAACAAATCGACAGCCGATAAGCTTTAAAAGATATTATCAGATAAAGATCTATAGGTACGTTCAAACGACATGAAACCAATGTATCCACTAAATGCACAAGCAATTCTATTCGTTAATAGTGGGGTGTCTCCATGCAGCCGTAATAACAAATAGATCGATAAAATAACTTAAACACCAACAGTGGGGTGTCTCCATGCAGCCTTGATGATGATCAAGCTAGATCACGTCTCGTGCATAAAGTAGATTCGTTGATTCCAAACCACTTGAAAGAACATATTATGAAGAAAGCATAACTGGATCGGCTATTTCAGTCGATGCAGGGTCCATGAGGCACGAACAAAAACTACCCGATAAGAACATGATTTAATCTATGATAAACAGACTTAATCTACCATATATATCAGTGGGGTTCGAAAATACAGCCGTAATAGACATGCTAGATCGAATCTATCTGCTCTTAAATCAGATCTTGATTTTGCCGAGTATCTCGAACGCACAACATGTAACAACCAAGATTGGCAAAATAGCCGATGAGAGGCTTGTATCGGCTATTTCCTCTGTTATGAGCGTGTAAACCTCAAAACAGCCGATACTAAGCATCCTTTAGGCGTAGGCTACTTTGTCAACCTTGATTGGGCAAGATGTTGTTTAAAACGTAAATAAACAAGTTAAAACATAGAACAACATCGATAACTTGATGAATCTACTAGCTTGCCAAGCCAGTAGAGCCGATAACTAGTCAAGATCGACTAAAACAAGAGATTGATCAGAGTCAAGACAGTCTCACAAAAGACGAACTTAGACCGATAACTAGTCATGTCATAGCTTAACAATAGTTTGGTCGATGCCAATGCAGCCTTATTACACGATGACACAAGCCATTGGTGAAACTTACAAGCAAACCAGAGGTCGGTCGATGTCGATGCAGTCCTGCCTGGTTGAAGGTCTCGCCGAGATCTACGTTACTCCTACTCCTAGGGTTTTGGCTGAGGGCCGATGTATTGATTGATTGGATTTTTCTTACAAAATCCGGGTTTTTAGCTATTTATAATCCGGTTGACTTCTGTCCTAATACGAGTAGATTACAAAAAAGGAAAAATAAAAGACGACCCGAACTTGTACTCTTTGGCCGAGTCTGACACGTCTTCGAAGCCCGTCGTGTTGGTCCACATGAAGCTTCCGGGTCACCTTTGACTCATACGAGCTTTTTATATTTTCAGGCCGATCCTTTTCCTTAACAAAACCGGCCGTTTATGTTTACAAAATATCAAACTTCTCGGTCTAAAATCTGGTGTAAACAATACTTTTTCATGAGTACTAGCTGGCTCTAATGTGCACTGGCGTGCACCACTATATAAATCCCCAATCATGTTCATTGTGCAAAATTGTCATTTTAAAGTCTGGTGTGAGCAAGGGAGAATTCTGGTAAACTCCACAGCTATGGTTTTAACAAGTACAAGTATCAGGGGTAATTCTAATTGCAGGAAAATACCAAGAAGCAGACACTATGCATGATCGATTATCACTTTTGGTTGATGCAAACCAATAAACATTGAGATAGCTAATTGAGAAATACTTGGGATGCTCTTTGGAGTACTTCATATTCTTAAATGTGATGCAGATTATTGGACAATGATATGTCCATACATTCACATGGTATATCACGTACCTCAATATTTGATGCCCTGAAGCTTCTCGTGGGTTGTAAAAGGTCAGTGCACATTTGAGGTTTTTATTATTGATTTGTATTTTATCTTAAAATTGTTGTTGTGTTTTCTTTGAGAAATGATATCTTACTGAAATAAATTTACAAGAATACACTTTGTAGGATTGTATCAACTGTGGTGCTGATTTGGTTAACAGAATCTCTATACCCGATCCAAATATAAGTAAGCAGATGCAGAATGTTGAAAATCTAAGTACCCATAGTTATAAACTTGCAAAAAGTCTTGTTGATATCTTTGTGGAGGCACATGCCCAAAACTGGGGACAATGTTGGTATAAAGGATTTCGTTGTACACAATGGTTGAGCCGAGGTGACAATAAAATCACCGAGTGAAGAATTCTCATTTGTTGGCAAAGTGACTATAAAAGCTTGCTAACATTTTGAGGCATTTATACCTTGGAGGGTGTGGAAAGAATAGATATGCACCTTCATGGTCTATAACGTATATTCAAAATCACTGTCATCATATAACAGACCCAATTGTATCATCAAAGATACTTCAGATGTATGAACCAATGACTGAAATAGATCAAAAAAAATTCAGAGGTGTTGTGAATAAAGTGCAACGTAGTGCTAAGACTACAGGAAAAGTTCACAAGGCACACATCTTTGAAGCAACGTTGGACCATCACATAATTACATACTCCTTCCGTCCATTTTTATCTGTCGTCCAGAAAGCGTGTCTACGAGGAAAACACGGATTTCTGGATTTTCTAGAGACAGATATTTTGGGACGGAGGGAGTATGGAATACCATATGAATTAACATGTTTTGGATGCTTTAGGTTTTAGAGAAACTTCATGGCTCATGCTTAAAAAAAGTGACACAGGTGTCTGACGAAATGCTAGCACGTTGCACGCGGACACACGGTGACAGTGCGCTCTCCAGCCTGCAGCTACCAGTGCAGCTCCCCGTAAAAATTAGGCTATGTTCTTAAAAATTTTTTTTCAGATTTCTCGTAATATCGAATTTTTAGACACATATATGAAACATTAAATATAGGTAAAAAAATAACTAATTACACAGTTTGTCTGTAAATATCGAGACAAATCTTTGAAGTCCATGTTTGAACAAAGTTTGTCAAATAACAACAAAATGCTACAGTAGAAAAATGCAAAAAAAAAAATGCTACCTGTAACAACAGATTCTCATCATATATTTTTTCATCTATCACATCAAATATTAAGACATATAGCTGAAGTATTAAATATAGATTAATTATAAAATTAATTTATCAGCAGAAATCTACTTCACGAGATGAATCTATTAAGCCTATAGTCTATGATTTAACAATATAATGCTACAATAAACGTATGATAATGATAGATTAATTAGACTTAATAACTTTGTCTTGTTAAGTACCGTGCGACGGTGTAATTAATTTTATAATTAATATATTTTTAGTAGACTAAATTAGTATCGTAATATTAATTGTGACATTCCAAATTTTTTTCACATACATCTAATCAGGGCGGGAAATATGACCCTGTTTATAAAGATGGGATACAAGTCAATGAACAAGTGTGAAGAGAAGACCATGCAAAAGACTTGTCAGCTTCGTCTCGGATCCCTTCTCCGCCGTGCGCCGTGCGCCCGTACGTGCGGCATGGCTCCCGAGACCAGTAGAGCATGATTATCGTGCCACGTGCGTGAATCTCAGCATGTGTTTGTTTGCTTCTATACCGCTCCGTCCCAAAATAAATATAATTCTAGAGTTCAAAATTTATCCCAAAATAAATATAATTCTATAAATAAGAAAAGAAAACTCTATTCGTCTTTTTATACTTTCTCGTTTTTCAAAGCGACATTATTACACTTCTATAAAGATATTTTTAGTAATTTTGTTGGTGTATTGGTAACCGTGTCTAGTCTTATAATTGCATTTTGGGACGAAGGGAGTATGTCTGAATAAGATTATTTAGTTTAGGCCCTGTTTAGTTGCTCCCAAAATTTTAAAAGATTTTAAATTTGGGTTACTTGTTGGAAGTTTGGATCTAAACATGGGTATGTAAAGTTTGAGAAAAGGAGTCCGTAAAGATTTGGAATTTGGAACTTTTGAGACCCAAAAATCTCGTAATTTTGCATTAGAGCTCGTGTAGACCAATTATAGAGTCTTGTTTGCAAGAGTCCACGTAAAAATTTATAGCTAACTAAACAGCTACTTGTAAAGTTTTAAGTTGTACTAAAGTTTACAATCAAAATATTTGGAATGTAAAGATTTGACATCTAAACAGGCCCTTAGTTGAATGGATTAGTGGGATCAGAAAATCATTATATCGAGAATATTATACTATAAGATGTTGAATTTTTTGGTTCTTAAAAACTTAACGAAGAATTTATCCATATCTTTTAATCATTGTTATTTATAGTAAACCATAGTAAAATAAATAATATTTATAAAATTTTTTTGAATAAGACGAAAATCTAAAAATCTAAAATGATATTTTTAATAAGACAGAGGGAGTAGATTCCAGTGAAATTGAAAGAAATTTTCTCGTCGGCTGTTCTTCCCTTGGCTGATCGGCTGCTGTGGCTGTGCGCTCCTCGGCTGGGCTTGGCATGTGTCCAGCAGCTGCTGCAGCCTGCAGCTACAGTGCCGTGTAGTCACGTCCGGGGCTCCGGTCACGGCGTGCCGTGTGCAGTACAGCAATTCGTCAGACATCAATGCGGGAGTCTCTTTTTAACAATTTCTTTCCCGTCCTCACTCCATTCCCCACTCTACTCTCCTCTTCTCCCCTCCGGAACCTCCCAGCGACCCAGCCACGCCGGACTGCCGGTGAGCTCCAGCGGTCGCCGGTGCCGCCCACTGCTGACGGCCGAAAGCTAGTTCCTTTTTTTTTCAGTCGGCAATGGTGATTCTGATGTACTGTACTACTAACTAAGCTTCAATGCGCACCTCTCTCGTTGCTTGAGCATTTTCTTGAACACAAATTGCACTTCTTTTCTGAAAAAAAAACTTGAAATATATGTGCGTATAACATAATATTAGTCACTGCACACATGAAGGCATTTTCCAAACTACTCGTCATGCTCCCGTTGTTGTTGCTGGCTCTAGTTAGAGGGAAGGGATTGTGGTTTCTGACTTTCTGTTCTGTGTTAGCTTCACACCTTCAGTTCTACTCTAGTCAGAGAGGATAACAGCTGTGCTTTACTGGTTTCTGTGTTAAGTTCCACGCCTTGAGTTCTATAAACAAGCACAAGTTCAGTTGCAGTTAGCTTGTCAAAACATATGAACTTGGTTTCGTGTTCGCCACCTACAGATGCTGTTGTTACCAATAACCGTAAAGATCACACATAACACTAGCATTATTATATATATAAAAAAAATTATTCAACCGATTTCTGATCTGGTGTCCAATGCCTGCCATCTACAAATTTTGATTGCACACTGATAATAACTTTGCAGCAAGATCTGAAGACTCCAAGCTTCGTCGCTTGCGATAGAGATGTTCACACCAGCGGTCAGCGAGTGGCTACAGCTACTGGTGCCGCCTACGCTAGACGATCTCTACAGCCACCCACTGCGGGCCTGTTTCAGTATGCTCCTGTCTTCTGTGGCAGGAACCCTCTGGGAGACATGTTTCGTTCCCCTCTCCCATTCGATCAAAGCCAGACTCTGCAAGTGCAACTCGAGGAGCTCAGCTTCGGCGCTTCCCATGGCGAGGACGGACCAAGCAGCTGGGATCCGCAAGTGGACCTCCAAGATTGCCCCCACCTGCCGCGCAGCGGCCTGTTCCACCTCCTGACGCTCCTGGAGTGGGAAGGGTGGATCTGGGTGCTGCTGCTCAGCCTCTGCACCGGACAGATACAGCTGCTGATTCCACTATCCTTCATCGACGCCGTCATCGCCATGACATCCAGGTTGATGGACCCCATCTTCGTTATCCTGAAGAACATCTTCAGCAGGCAATGGCGCAAGCTTACAACTTTACAAGGCGGCGCAGTGAACAGCATGTTCATCAACAGGTTGATGAACTGCCGAGGTTCACGCGGGAATCGGCGGCCCGGAAGTTCTAAAATGACACATCTAGGCCCCGCCTGATCGTCTCTCTGGAACGAAGAGGTAGAGATCAACTTTAGGTAGCTCTAGCCATAACTTCATCTTAGCTTTATGTGTACATAAGCAGCTAGACGTACTTATGAAGAAGTGTGGCCTTATCTCTGTATATATGGTATGGATATCTCTGCCACCTTAACTTTGTCTTACTGCTAAAATCTAGATGGATGTGCAAGCTTTTGTTGTAAAATATCTCAACTTGCTGATGCTTTGTAGGCCAGCTTAGCTTCCGCAGGGTCTTTAGGTTGTGTAATATACTAATATGTGATGCCCTGCTTATCAGTATGGTCGTGATGCTTGGCACCCCGCGCTATGGCCTATGAGGGGAGTGTGGGGAGGGGAGACGAGTTTTCAAAGAGATCAAGGTAGGTTAAAAATTAAAGATTGGAATTAGTAGATCGATCAAGGCACGGGCATGATAATAATGTGTACTAAACTACTAATCCATACAGCCATACCCCACATTTTTCGTAGGTGTAAAATTCACCGCAGGTCCTAAATTTGGCTGGTATCATTTCGATCTTAAACTTCTAAAATGATATCTGGAGGTCTCTAAATTTGGTCGATAATATTATCTCAGTTTTTAAACTTGTAAGTGATTACGACCGGTTCCTAAACTTGGTCGACGATGTCATCCTAGTCCTTGAAATTATAAGGTGATCACCACTGGTCTCTAAACTTGATCAGCGGTGTCATTCCAATCCTTAAACTCGATTTTGAGTCTCATCTAGGTGAAAACAGGACGATCTAAAAAATTAATAGAAAAAATTCACAAAAAATATAACTTCTTCATACGAACTCGAACGAAGACAAACTTTATATCAAAATTGTAGCTCTCAACGTGATCTACAACTTTGTAGTTGAATTTTTTTTAATTAAAACTGTTTAGAGTCCCAAATATTATTATAGGTTTGCAGATTTTGAAATTTAAAATTTAAAATTATTAAATAATCTTGGATATTGAAATAGTCTATAAAAAAAGTTATACCTCTCAATACAATTTACAATTTATAGTTGAAAAACAAATGATTTAAAATAGTTTAGGATCTCAAAATATATTATTATAAGTTTACGGATTTTGAAATTTAAAATTTGATAATTTTAAATTTTAAATTATTTGAGATATATAGCATTGAAATTATTTGTTAGGGTTCCAAAATCTAGAAGAGGCGCAGGTGGCAGCAGCTGCAGAGGCTGAGGCGCGAGCGCGCTGAGTCACGCGCTCACGGCGTGCAACGTGCTAGGCTCCTACAGCATTTCGTCAGACATCAATGCGGGAGTACTTTCCCGTCCTCCGTTACTCCATTCACCATCTGCCCTCTCTCTACTTCTCCTGATCTCCTCCCCTCCCTCCCTCCCTCCCACTCGGATCCCAGCCACACCGGAGAGCTCCAGCGGGCGCCGCCGCCCTCTGCTGTAGCGGACGGCGAACGCGGCATCACCACCACCTCCTGCTCTGTCGCTGGCCGGGCATCCCTTCACTTCACCAAGTAAGCTGCAAAGCCCTCGTTTCGTTTCTTTATTATTCAATGGCCCAAAGCTAGGTTTTTAGTCGGCGGTGGAGTCCATGTTCATCTGATTCTGATGTACTATGCTTCAATGCGCACCGCGTTGCTTTAGCTTATTTTCTTGAAGACAAACTACTCCTTTTTTTCTGAAAAAAAAATCTTGAAACATATGTGCGCGCCCGCCCGCACATAAAGGCGTTTTCCTCACGATTTGTCATACTCCGGATGTTGTTACTGGCTCTAGTTAGAGGAAAGGGTTGTGGTTTCTGTGTTAGTTTCACACTTTCAGTTTATAACAAGCAAAGATCAGTTGCAGTTTTTTTTTTTTTTTTGTTAGTAAGGGGCAGCGGCTCTTCCTTTCAATAAGAGAGAAAAGGAGTTTAAAACTTTGTCCTTTCAGGTGCCTGATATGTATTAGGAAAAGGAAAAAAAATGAATTAAATAGGTGATATGATCATGTGGGATGGAAATCAAGTTGGTCTTGTAATGTATGGCATTTTGTAAAGCCAACGATGGGGAGGGTAAGTTTTGGAAGCCCATCCTAAGATCCGATTATCTCAAAGCAAAGTTAGGAGCCAAAACACATAGCCCTAGAGGCCTAGACGCCACCCTATAATGGTGTTGACAGGACAGTGCGCCAAAGCCCACTCGCTCACAAACAAGCAGCAAAGAAAACAATTAAGAAGCTAATTACGACGAATCAGAGGCCCTTTCCAGTTGCAGTTAGCTTGTCAAAACATATGAATTTGGTGTTTGCTACCTACTGATGCTGCTGTTACCGTCCGCAAGGATCACATATAAGACTAGCATTATAGAAGTATCAACTGATTTCTGATCTGATGATTTCTGGTGTCCAATCCCTGGCATCTTCAAATTTTGCTTGCACTATTAACTTATTCAGCTGTGCAAATCACCTACAAAGTATGTGTATATGCATGGTAATTTGCGTCCATTTTCTCTCTTATTAAACTTTGAATCATTTGTCTTCTCTTGTAGACTTTGGGTGATGGCAGCTACACAGTCTCTGTCTTGGTCTGACCTCCCTCCGGATCTCTTGGGCCTTGTCATTAAGGGTCTCCCATCCACAGCAGATCGCGTTCGACTGAGAGCAGTCTGCCACCCATGGCGGTCCAATTCACTGCAGTTCCTGCCCCCTCCGCTCCCATGGCTCACTCTCCCAGATGGAACCTTCCTGAGGATTCCAGATGGTGAAGTTATTCGAATGCCTCTGCCAGATGGTGCTCGTTGCAGTGGTTCCATTGAAAACTGGCTCTTCCTCAAGCAAAGGAATGGCGAGTGCTCACTGCTGAACCCTTTCTCCAAAGCCGCGGTGGAGCTTCCTAAGCTAGCTACTGTTTGGTCTCAAGACTCGTCCAATGCAACCTCTGGATTTCGTCCAAGTCTCTATAAGCTGGCGGCACCCTTGGACTCATCACCAGATTCACTTGTTGCAGTGCTGATCTTGGATGATGCTGATTGCAGTACAGTATGTATATGCCAGCCCCCAATTGTTACTGACATGTTAAGTGCGAGGGCCGTGGATCCTTTACCAGTCTTTTATGATGTCACGTTCTTCAATGGGAAGCTCCACGGTCTCTCCTTTTGTGACAAACTATTCGTGTTTGATATTGAGTATGACCTAAGTGACAAGCTGAAGATCTCATGCATCAGATGTGTAGTCGACCATGGGGAGGGTTTACGGGACTTGCCCCAGCCCTTATCCGAAAGAATGGTTCCCTTTTATATACAGAAGGAATATCTAGTTGAGTGCTGTGGTAGACTATTGAGGGTGAGACCTTTTTTTCAGTGTGATCTTGGTGGCCAGGCACGTCGTTACTTAAAGAACCATCGTACTGTTGCATTTGATGTCTTTGAGACAGGATTGGGCACTAACTATAGGCGGTGGAGAAAGGTCAGTAATTTGGGTGGACAAGTGCTCTTTGTTGGCCGTCATTGCTCCAAGTCTTTCTCTGTTGTAGAGTACAATGGAATTCAAGGGGATTGCATATATTTCATGTGTGACTACAGTCCTAGCCCTGTGAATCCACTTCGTGACTCTGGCGTATACAACATGATAACTGGAGTGATCTCGCCATTGTTGTCAGAGACTGTGGCACTGCCGCAGCAGCATCACCGTGGAAAGTGGTGCCCCACATGGATCTTCCCTGCTGATTATATGTAACCAGGCCAGCTTAGCTTCTGCAGTGTCTTTAGATTATGTAATATGTACTCTTATATATTGTCTGATGCCTGCTTATCAGTATCGTCGGGTCAACTTAGCTTATGCAGTGTCTTTAGATTATGTAATATGTACTCTTATATATTGTCTGATGCCTGCTTATCAGTATCGTCGGGTCAACTTAGTTTATGCAGTGTCTTTAGATTATGTAATATGTACTCTTATATATTGCTTGATGCCTGCTTATCAGTATCCTCGTGATGTTGTTGTATTGAACCATATTAATTACTAGCTACTCTCTAAGTCCTAATGATGTGTGCACAAGCTATAATTGATGCTAATCTTTTCATGTGTGCAATGCTGCAGCAAAGGAGCATTTCACTTCACAAAATAGCTGTTAGTATTGTTCAACCTGGGTTTCGGGGCTCTCATTTCAATCTTGTGGCTTTGTGCTTCCATTTGCATGTTCTAAGTTCTGCAAATTTTAAGAATGGATACTTTTGTCTATGTATTCTTCATATTGTTAAATATCCGGCAAATATTAATGTAAACATTGAGACTATTTGATAAGTTTTGATGAAGGGGGCGCATGAAGATTCTGTTGCTAAGCATTGAAGCTTCCAGGAGTTTATTCTGTTATATGCAGCCCTGCGTATTTTAGTTTTGTAGTGTATATATATCTGATAAGCCTGAGCTTACGCTCCGCTTTCCTCTCTTCAGAGCTGTTGCTTCTGTACCAAAAATCAAATGTTGAAATTGCTGAAAATTGTGCATCTGGTGACTTTGCTGTAGCTGTAGTTTCACCAACAATAGCAGCCTGGCATCTGTTACCTTAATGATCCATGATTCTGACCATTTTAATGTTTGGTGCTCTTCTGGTGCTGTTGTGTTGATTCATCAAATTTTGTTCCATCGGCCATTGTACAGGTAGACTCAAAAATAGTTCAAATTTTGTTCCATCGCTCATTGTGCAGGTAGTCTCAAAAATAGTTCTATCAGATTTCTGAACAGATTTTTGTTCCTGCCCTGTTGCACTGACTGTACTCTTCGTTTGGATTTGTGGGGAGCGCACTCTTTATGCTACGTGTAGACATGCTGTAAATAATGAGTTTTTTCCTCGAGATTATTGTTTTGAGGTGAACGTGATCCAGCTACCCTTTCAGGAAATGGAGAAATTAGGAAACTACACCCGGAAGCCAAATTGGTAAAAATGAGTTCTGTCACCACAACATTGGTAGGCCCATGATGATATGCAGGGCCGGACACACTATCTCATGGTATCCATTGGCCCGGCCCGTCTCGTGACTTCTTTCTGAGGAAGTAACTGATTTTCTAACCAATTTGATGCCCTTTTGTGTTGATATATTTAGTATGCTGTGTGATTTGCTTGCATGATGGATAATCTTAGCTGTGACGAGGGAAAGCGATTCCTTAAGGAAATTCACACAGGCCAATATTATTTCTAAGGCCTTTAGTTTCCATCGTAAAAACTTTTCACCTATCCCATCGAATAGTTGTGTTACAGTAAACATCTTAATAAATTTTGTGAACATGTAATTTGTTGGAGGAACTAAACAAGACCTGAGTATTTGGGTTAGCATACCATTACGGTATTCCTTAAGAAAGAGGCCAATGTTTTTTTTATAGGAATTCGCAATTCCATAACTCAACCACGGCGGCTAAATCGCCTGACACCAAATGCAAGATACAGTCAGGCACTCCGGACATTACCAAGGACAAACCTTCGGTTTTCAGTCTTTTTTTTTTTGAAAGATCCGGGAGCCCCGGCATTAGATTAATAAGAACAGAGTTTACAACAGTTGTGCGCGAGAAGCGCTATCTCCTGTAGCAGACTGCTACCGGAGACTAAGCTAACTCATGTGCTACACAATTACTCTCTAGGTATATATTTCAGCTGTGGAGCACTGAAATGGTCAGCTAACAGCACCTTCAGTTCATGCACAGTCCCCCCCAATCAAGGATAGCTTGTAATCATCTCCCAGAATTGCTTCCACTACCTGCTTCACATCAGTTTCAACTTTCAAGAATGATATCAGCGCAGCCCAAATCTGCAGCTGCTTTCAGTCCTTCCACGCACGCAATAAGCTCCATAAAGAGGCCAATGTTCATGGTTCTTGGAACACGAACTTTCCAAGATTCCTACAGGAATTTGACTGCTTCCTACGAATTTAAATCATTTGGAAATCTTTCAAATGATTTTTTTATATAAACCAACACGGTACATTTTTTTAAAAAAAACATTTCACATCTCAGCTTCTCAATTTCCCAAAGCGTCAACAGTTTTCTTTTTTTTTCAAAAAAAAAAATAGCATGAACAGTTTAGCTTAAACACTTCAGTTCACACGACACCTGCCAAACAGATCACCTCTTTTTTTTCGGAAAAAAAGAAAGATAACTCTGTTTTCACAAGTATGCACAGGCTCGAGTTTCTGAAAGCACACATGCCTCTCACGCTATGTCTAGTACTTTACAGTTTACAACGGCAGCCGGCAGGCCGTCAACAGGCTACTAACGACGCTGTGTCGGCACAGATGACACCGGAACGTACTCGTCGAGCAGGCTCTTGTATTGCTCCCGCGCCTTCTCAATTTCCAGCCGCAGATTCTGTTCCTGTTCGACGTAATCACACAAGATCAGCTTCAAGATCCACTCGTATATGCGCTAATGATCATGACGACCAGACTGGGTGAGTAGAGAATTTTACCTTGAGTAGCAGCTCCTTCTCTGCCGTCTCAAAATGCAAGCACCTATTGAGAGAGAGAAAAATGCAAAACAATTAAATGCATTAGACACCAGTTTTTAACAAAACCATTATAGGATGAAATTAAACCAAAGTAAGATTAGTTGTTAGGCTCACTCTTCATGAAGCATCTGGTTTTCCATCTTCAAGAAGGAAAATTCCCTCAGCTCTCGCTCTCCCACATACTGGCATAACTGCTTTGTTTTGTCAAGACAAATCAGTAATAACATAGAGATCGCATAACAATAATCAAGGCGACAGTGTGCAAACCCTCAAAAAGGTACTATATAGCACGGATGAACAGAAAGGTTGTCTTTTGCTCAAGAAAAAAAAAGACCAGCAAGGTTGCATGTGCTGCTAACCTGACCAGTAGAGGAGCTGCTGCCAGCCAAATCTTGCGTAGCCTGCCTTTTAATCGCAACCGTCGGAGCAGCATCGTCGTTCCTCCTCTTCCTTGTCTCTGTCGAACCGGTGCCAGGCGCCATGGAAGGCGAGCTCGTCTGGTTCATGACTTGCATGGCCTGCATGTTTGGCGGGGATGGCGAGCACCCCATGGGCTCTCCTGGTGAATGTGAAACAACAGGCTCTGTTTTGACTGGCGCTGGGTGGAAACCAGGGGGCGCAAAGGCGAGTGGAACTGCATTCACATAGTTGCCGTGGGATGATCCCAAGGGTGGCAACGAAGCAGGTGAGCTCCGCTCTGATGGTTCTTCGGCAGTGCCATTGGCTATTTGCAGCATCACTGGAGGAGTGGGCGCTGCACTCCTGCGTGGCGTTTTCACGTATCCAATCTTGTGACTGTGAATATCCCTAAGGAAGATGAAGAATCGAGACATCCATTATTTATATGATGACATTTGAGGCCAAGCAAGAATTATATTGGTGCTAGTAGCTAGATTTGGGAGAAACTGGTACTTACCAGTACTCGTTGGTCATGTCCTTCAGGCGGTTGATCAGCCTCTGGAACAGCTGCGACTTCTCAAAGTCTTGTTTGTCATGAGTGGGCTTTATGAAGCCTGCCTCTAGTACTCCGGAGACGCCTCTACCTTTGCTGCTCGCAGAACTCAGAACCCTATGGAATGGCTGCAGTGGATTTTTTTTTAGAAAAAATGAAATGTTAGAAAAAGATAATTGTGTAAATCTTGTTTTTGTGAAGTGATTCAATGCAAGGTGTCAGAAAGCTCACCAAAATAAGGCGATTTCTGTGGTAGATATTAAATCCATGCACGCTAATAGTTGGGGAACCATTTAAGAATCCAATAGTTGTAAGAACCCCAGCCTGAATCAACCAAATAGAATGTTAAAAAGGAGAAACAAGAATAGAAGTATGAAACTCTGTATTCGTACGGTAAAGAGTAAACCAAGAAGTTATGTGCTCAAGTAAAAAAAAAAGAAGATAAACTAAGACAAACCTCTTTTATTCCGCAACCCTGGGGTCTATAAGTGATGCATTCAGGATACATTAGGTCAGCGACAATGCTATGACGCTTAACTTCTTGCCCTCGAAGTATGATTCTAAAGTAATCCGGTAGCTGCAGGTACAGCACAGAAGCGTAGACCTGCAGAATGCTGTGTCAGCAACCAATAACTCACAGGTATTGTGTGGGAGTGGTAAACAATATGACACTCACCCTAAGAGAATAGCGCAGTCGATTTGCCAAATGGTTCTCTTTAGTCCTTTTAACTGAGTTACTAATTTCTTCTGGATTTGGTGCTCCACTAATCATAATATCCTGAAATACAAACAAATAGCAAGAACTATGAGCAGCCCAGCAGCTAACCAAAAAAAAAAAAAAAACGGGAAAAATGCACTCTGACAATATACAACATGAACAAATAGAAGAAACTAAAAACCTATTTAGAAAAAAAAACAATCTACACAACACAGCAAACTTAAAAGATTAGTTTTACACAGCTGGTAAAAGTTGTCCAAGAGAAGCAATCATCAGAGTTGAGAATATTAGTTCAACAATAAAAACAATGATAAGCTGAATCATTCAAGTGGTATACTCTGTATTTGATGGTTACCTCTGGGTTCGTGTCAAAGTCGAGCTCCAATTTACCATCGTCGTTGGACCACAAATTGAACACTATAATCTTGGTGCCATGTGGACCAATGTCGCGGAACTGTTCATCAACCATAGATTGCAACAACCATTTGAATTTTGGATAACCTATATATGAGATTGCAGTAGCTACACCAAATTGTTGAATTTTATACTGTTGTAAATACTTTGCTATACATGAACCGTGGGATGTATTTAAATAGCAAGGAATCTATGCAGCTTGTACCTTCGGAAAGGTTTGTCAATTTAATAATGTAGTGTTTTATTAAATAAAATATTGTATCTCTAGTCTCTAGACTTCAAAAGAAAGGCAGGTTTAGCATACATTCTCCATCAGCTCTTCTTCTGTTGCAAAAGGTGACCATTTAAACAACACTGACAAATTTGAGGAGAATTGCTCTGAACCATGACGCTCCAATCGCTGAGTTTGTCCTTTCATTAGATTGCATTTATAATCCACCTAAGAAGAGAAAAGGTATAATCAGAAATAAGGGAAGTAGGTATACATGTAGTTTCTTGTGCCAAACAAATAAAAAATAAAATCACACAACGTACCACAGGAACTACAACATCTGTCTGTCCAGTTTCCATCAAGAAAGTGTAAGATAGGAGACCAATGGATTGTGTAGGCTCACTAAGAACAAGTAATAACCTGCCATTATTTCAATTGACAAAGAAAAGTACTTCACAGAAGTAAATATATCTAAGGGAGATTAGATGGTACCTGCTCTTTATGCAGCGGCTGAAAACAATAGCATCTGCCCCAAGCCGCATTGTGCTAGTCTTAAATCCATTTCCATCTGATCAGAGTAGTAAATGCCAAAATATTAGACAATGGGTTTTCAGGAAATGACTTGCAGATTATAACACAAACTTGGCAATACATTGTCCAATGGAAGACCCAGATTGTTTCTCTGAAAATCCAAAGCTCATGCACCGCCTCAAGGAATTAGGATCCATGCCTCCACCATCATCTGTATGGTAACAAGAAAATATGCATTTTGTTAGTTTCAAATTTACATTGGCACAAATACCCAGATTTATCCAAATATTCAAAACTAGCTTCATTATGATGCAAGCATTGACCAAACTCTCCAGTTCATACAAACTTTATAAAAAAAATGACTAGGGAAGTCTATAGTTCGGTAATCAAATATCATTTGAAAATGTTGTCACATTAATATTAATATAATAATGATAATCAGGACCTTGAACTAGTAAAGCTGGTGCTCCATTCCGTTTGTCAGTGATTTTGTCCAACAATATTCTTGTAGCACCACCCTTTTCTATCTGTTTGACCAAATATAATCCAATCACACATTTAACCCAGAACAATCAAAGTGTGTGGCTTGACAATGAATCTGTTCAATTACCTCATCCACCGCATTATCCAACAACTCAGCCAGAGCTATAACAAAGCAAAGGAAGTAAGACACAATTCGACAGAAGGATAGTAGTAAGAGAAAAAAGGTCTGAAACCACACAAAAACTTACTGTACCTCCAAATGGCCATTTATGCGAAGTCGCATTGGAGTGGAGAAATTCAGGGTGGATGCACATACGATTCTGCACACCTGCAACGCAGCAAAGTGGTCAACATCGAGCATAGAGGCATGCTACGAATACGAAGAATTAATAGAATCCCAAAAAAGAACTTCAGCATTGTGACATACTCGGAGGCCGTGGCGCAGAGCCTGTCGCCGCCGCGTCATAGTCGCCGGCGCTCCAGAACTTCCTACTCATCAGCCGCGGTGCAAAGCGACGACTCCGAGCCGTGGCACCCTCGAGTGCCTCGTCGGCGCCACTGGCCCGGCCGTCGACACCGCAACAGAGCTCAGAAGCGGCCCGGTTCAGGACGCACGCTGCTGCTGCTGCTTGAGGTTGACGCTGAGCCTGGCCTGCCAACACTGGAGCGCCACCGTGCTCCGACGGAAACGCCGTTGGCTGACGGGCGCTAGGGCCGATGAGGAGGCTCCGTTGAATGGCGGCGGCCGTGATGGGGGAGACGAAGGGCTTGGTGTCTCTCTGCGCGTCCATGTGTAGCACGTCGGCACTTCTTCCGCGTGGTGGTGGTTCCTGTTCAAATGGCAAGTACCAAGTAGTGGGGGCGGTTAGTGACGAACTGACGACGACGTGAACATGTCATGCAGTTGCAAACCTGAACCTGCAACATCATGTATGGTAAAATTGATACACAACTGAAGAATTCTTAAATAGACCAGAAAAAAAATTCATGTAATCACGTAATTTGGTAAATCACTTACCAATTTGGTAATTATTAATAATTGTATAGAATCTACACCGTGATTTTTTTATATAAAGGCACTAAATAATATGATGAGCCTTAATCAAAACTAAGTTGGAAACTTCCCATAATTGAACTCGAAAAATACCTATGCCTTCTGCCTTGTGCAGTTGCGTTGCTCTTGCGGACTACACGCTCGTGCAGTTGTGGATTCTGGTCACTGATCAGATGGAGATCATTAGGAAATGGGGCTCCTCTGCCTCATTGGACGGTGGCCGCCGCCGGCCGAAGCCCAAAGATTATTGCGGCCCAGCAACGCCCAGCGCCACCAGCGGTGGAGAGCCGGTTTGCATTGGCCGAGCGAGTCGCCGGGACGCCAACGGGCAACGGCCGTCGGCCGACGCGAGCACGCTGCACGCGGCGATCGGCGAGCCGGCCGACGACTCAGAAGTCAGAACGCGGACACGGGCCGGCGACGGCGACGGCGACACAAATGGCGAAATGCGCCGACCGCCGAGCCGCTAATGCGCGGACGCTCGCTGTCCCGCCAACCCTAAGCCCAATCGACGGGGCAACGCGCTGACGGAGGCGGCGGCCAGACGAACAGACGGGACGGTTAAGCCTTTTTTTTTTTGTTTTACCGTGTATATAGAGTAAAGTTCATCATCGGTCCCTAAACTTGTATCGTTGTGTCATCCCGGTCCCTAAACTCGCAAATCGACCGTCTAGGTCCTCAAACTTGTTCGGTTGTGTCATCTCGGTCCCTAAACTTGTTCGGTTGTGTCATCCAGGTCCATAAACTTACAAATCACTCGTTTAGGTCCTCAAACTTAGTCAGTTGTGTCATCCTGATCCCTAAACTTTATTTTGAGTCTCATCTAGATCTAAACATGGCAATTCAAAAACTTTATATCAACAAATATATCATAACTTTTTCATATAAACTCGAATGAAGACAAACTTTATATCAAAATTGTAGCCCTAGATGTGATCTACAACTTTGTAGTTGGAAAGTTTTTTATTTAAAACTGTTTAAGGTCCCAAAATTTTGTTGTATGTTTATAGATTTTGAAATTTAAAATTTAAAAACTATATTTTGGGACCCTAAACAATTTTAAATTAAAAACTTTTCGACCACAAAGTTGTAGATCACATCGAGGACTACAATTTTGATATAAATGTTATCTTCATTCAAGTTTATATGAAAAAATTATGAATTATTTGTTGATATAAAGATTTTAAATCATCATGTTTAGATCTAGATGAGACTCAAAACAAAGTTTAGGGACTAGGATGACACAACTGACTAAGTTTGAGGACCTAAATGAGTGATTTGCAAGTTTAGGGACCGGGATGACACAACCGAATAAGTTTGAGGACCTATACGGTCGATTTACGAGTTTAGGGACCGGAATGACACAACGGTGCAAGTTTAAGGACCGGCGATGGACTTTACTCGTGTATATATTGCTTCAGTAAAGTTTCGGTTTTTTTTAAATAGATCTAATCTAATCTAAAGATGCCTAGAGAATAGCAAAGGTGCAGTTAGAGCAACTCCAACGGTTTTGCAAATGGGCTTTGCATTCTTGTTTTTGCAAAAAAGTCTAAAAATCTCCTATCCAACGGTTTGGTAAATGGGCTTGACATTTTTAGCAACTTGGCAAACACCGGGTGATATTTGACATATATGCCAAGCCGCGGTTCGCTTGGCAATTGCCCTCGCGTGCTACTCCCGCGAGATATTTCCTTCTCTCGCGCACAATTTTTTAGTTTTGCCAAGTCTAAATGCAAAACCGTTGGAGATTGATTCTTTTTATCTTTGCCATATTAATTTGAGAGTTGACAAATACCATATTTTGCCAAACAAAAAATGCAAAACCGTTGGAGTTGCTCTTAAGAGATATTATTATATCTAGAGATTCCTAGAGAATTGGAAAGGTCCTGAGCAATTAAGTAGATGATGGAAGACAAAGAGAAGCCAATCTGAATGAGGAACACAACCAGAACATGTCATCCAAGTACAGGAGGTGAACTCTAAACACACACAAAAGAAAATCTTACTTTACCTCTGGAATGAAGTTAAATCTTGATCGTTTTTGCCTAGTTGCCTCCCAATTGCAGTTTGGTATAGATTAGATCAGATAGAAGAAAAGGCTCCAAGACTTTGAAAGGTTGTCCTTTGTATGATCAGATCTCTTTTTTTTGTTGTTGCTGCTCTCCAACTGCAGGTCTCCCTGTTATATACAACCCAATGCTTTTGAAGGGTTCTTGATATATATGATCACTGCTTCAATGCCAATGATTGTTGCACTTGATCACCTTGATGATAATGACAAAACTAAACGCTAGCACACCTGCAAATAAATTTGTATTTTTTGAGGGATGGCATCCTGAAATCCAAGTTGCATATTTATAGGCTGGGAAACCACCCTTTGGACTTTATTTGGTAGGGAACTAACTCCAGATCTATTGGGTCAACCAGTCCTATAGATACTACCATTTGGAATTAGTAAGCCTGAAGGAAAGTTATCTTCAAGGATCTGATGGGCCAAGGAGAGTCCAAAATCATCACACATGAAGAAAACTTAAGAACCAAGAAATCCAGTTCCTTTGATATGGTATTTTGTCAACTATACCATACTATATGTAATCATAACGTTGTATCAATACTAGACGCAAGTTGTTCTAACTCGTATAAGCACAAGTCATGAGTTTGAATTAGATACGAGATGCTAAGGACGTGACCTAACACGTTTTGTAATCGGACTCTATATTAATAATCGCTAAGTGTGAGTTGTTCTAACTTCCATCACAGATTATAAGTTTGTGTCATAAGTGCAATTTGAGAAGTAAAAAAAGTGACATAAAAGAAACTTTCCACTCTCTAAGGTAGTTTAGGTAGAGGTTGGATGAAAAATATAAGATAAAATTTTGAATTTGTTATATACAAGTTCTCATGCGTGTGTCGTGTGTTTGGTTTGCGGGATATTCCGGGTTCGCCCCACATGGTCTGCTATTTGGATAGGAGGTTGAGTGGAACGAGGTTGATCCGGGTTGACATATTTCCCTCAGATACAGGTTATCACGATCCCTCCGATTTGGGTGGACGCGCTCGACCCAGATGCACGGCGTGCGACCTCCGTCTCCTCCCACCCATCCGTGGCGACATACGTCTTCCTCCTCCGGATGCGGCACGACAGGCCAAAGCGAGCGGTGACTAGGGACGGCGCCATGGGCCAGAGCAAGCGAGCGAGCGGCCAAGGACGGCGCAGCAAACCAAAGCGGGGGTGTGTCCTGGGGCAGCGTGGATTGAGGCGAGGGTCACCGCCGTGGGGTGAGGCTCCATGGTTGTCAGCATGTGGTAGGGCGTGGAGCAAGACGAGGACCACGACGCGGGGCAGGTTAGAGCAGATCGGAGAGGTGGTGACCGTCGTGGCTTGCATAGGGCGGAGAGGAGACATCATGGTCGTCGGAGCTTGCGCAAGGGCGGGCAGGGAGGGAGGGGGCGCGATGGGAGCAGACGGCCGTACAAGAGCAGAGAAAGAAGATCAGAAAAAATAATAAAGAGGATGACAAGTGGGCTCCACTATTTATACGGTTAACGGTGTAAAAAATAACATATATTTCATCTCTCTTTATCCTTGCAACCAAACAAGAAACTGAGTTCAGCCCAACCCCTTATCCGAACACGAAGTGTGTTTATCTCATCCTAGAAAACTAGGTTGGACCTAACCTAACTCACTTAGGGCCTATTTGGATGTACCCAACTAAAATTTAGTTAGCTAAAATTTTAATGTAAAACTTTAATCGGTAAAAGTTTCTCAACTAAAATTTAGTTGGGTGTTTGGATGCTCTAGCTAATAGACCCAGCTAAATTTAAGCTGGCTTTGGCTATTTTGGAATAACTAAATCTAGCTAAACTTTAATTAGCTGAGTTGTTTGGATACCTAGCTGTTAAATTTAGTAAGCTGAAGTTTAGTTGGTCCATCCAAACAAAGCCTTAATCTCTAAACCAAACACATGGTGAGCGTGCATGTTGGGCTGGCTCCATGTTAAGCGTGCATGTTTAGCTAAACTTTAATTATTCTGAAAAATGAGGATAAAGTTTTTTTTTGACAAGAAAAAATGAGGACAAAGTTGTGTCCGACTGTCCGTGCGTTGAGCTGGCTCAAGATCTCACGGGACAGAGGTCCAACTTTTCGCTAGCTCCATGTTGGGCTCGGTCCGCAGGCGAGGCGTTAACCCCCTGCGCGCGCTCAGCATGAGTTCCTGTCCATCGTCACTACGGCGACAACGACTCCCGAGTAAAGTCCATCACCGGTCCTTAAACTTGTTCTCGTGTGTTATACCGGTCCCTAAATTCGCAAATTGACCGTTTAGGTCCTCAAACTTTTCGGTTGTGTCATCCCGGTCCCTAAAGTTGCAAATCACTTATTTAGGTTCTTAAACTTGTTCAGTTATATCATTTCAGTCCCTAAACTTGGTTTTCAGTCTCATCTAAGTTAAAACAGGACGATCTAAAAACTTTATATCAAAAACTAATTCATAACTTTTTAATATGATCTTGAATCAAGACAGCTTTTATATCAAAATTGTAGCTCTCGATGTGATCTACATCTTTGTAGTCGAAAAGTTTTTGAATTAAAACTGTTTAGCGTCCCTAAATATTGTTGTATGTTTATAGATTTCGAAATTTAAAATTTAAAATTATTATTTTTGGATAGTAACCGACTTGAAATTAAAAAAATCATCTACAATATTGTAGATTGCATTGAAAACTATAACTTTTATATGTATCATATCAATATTCAAGATTGTTTGATAATTTTAAATTTTAAATTTTAAAATCTATAATCATAAAATAATATTTTGGGACTCTAAACAATTTTAATTCAAAAAAATTTCAACTACAAAGTTATAGATTGCATCAAGAACTACAATTTTAATATAAAGTTTATCTTTATTAGAGTTTGTATGAAAAAGTTATGAATTATTTGTTGATATAAAATTTTAAAATTATCATGTTTAGATCTCGATGAGACTTAAAATAAAGTTTAGGGACCAGAATGACACAACTGAGTAAGTTTTAGGATATAAACGGGTGATTTGCTGATTTAGGGACCGAGATTGTTGGCAACACACTAGCCCAACCTCCGCACACGTGCAGGGGTGTGGCGAAGGTGGCCAATCGTTAGAACTAAACTAGGATGCAGCAAGAATAAAACTAGCACAAAGGTTTAAGGAAGCGAGTACAGTGTTGCTCTGGCTCTATTCAAAAAACCGTGCCCGTTACACTGTTCACCCCGCGGTATTTATAGGGGATACCAAGGGGTGCTGACCAAATTACAATAGGGTACAAGGAAGATTCCTCTGCGCTACCCTTACAGAAGGGCAGAAAAGTACAAACACAGCTAGAGTCGAAACCCTAGCCTGCTCTCCACGCTCCCGCCGCCACCTGGCTCGCGCTTGCCCCCGCGGAACACCGAGGGTTGGCCTTCGTCTTGCGGAGGTATCCGCCCAGTCGCAGAGTCCGAATCCCTTCGCCATTAGTTGGCCCTGGGCCCCTCGGCGAAGGTGTGCGGGAATGCGCGAGGGTCACTTCCAGCCCTCCTCGCGCCCTTTGCTTGTAAACATTTGTCAAACACTCCGAAGGTTAGTTTTATTGCTCGGGGGTCCGATTGGCGACCCGAGGGACTTAGCAGGTAGAGAGGCGGCCAGTGGCGAAGGTGCACGAGAGACGCGAAAGTTGTCTTGTCGGGCCAGCCCGCGTGGTGACACTGCCGAGGGTCCCTTCCCCCAACAGTAGCCCCTCGTTGTCTTGGATATAAAGAACAACGTTTAGGCCCAAGCAGCGCCTTTTAACGGGAAATGAGACGGAACCCTTGGCAGCGACGCCCGCGGCTGCTTTTGGGCCGGGCCGTTGTATTGCATTTGTACTGTAGGAGTCCGTTTCGTTTTTTGTGCCGTGGGTTTCGGCTTTCGTGCCTGTGTTATCGGGTGCGGCGTTTCGCGCCCCCGGCCTATAAATAGATGGGGTTGGTGGGATGCTTGAGGTTGTGCCCTCATTTGCTATAGCCCTCCTGCTGCTGCTGTTTTCTCGTAGCGAAGGATAGTTTGACTTGTGTGCGAAGGTTTAGATAGGCGCTAGTCGTTTGGAGGTAGAAACAGCTGAAGGGATGGCTAGGTTGAAGCAGACTGCTCGCGCTGCGTCTCTGGCTGCTTTGGAAGAAGGGATTACCTTCGAGTTTGGTCTTAGCCGAGTGTGCGCTACGGCGATAGCGTCTTATGTCAGATGGGGCTGGATCGAGGAAGGGAAAGCGAGGACTAGTGCTGGGGAGACAGTGCCGAAGCCGGACGCAGATGAGGTTGTTGTATTTGAGGAGTTTTTTTCAGCTGGTCTGCGCTTCCCTGTTGATTCCTTTGTGACCTCGGTCCTGCGAAGGTTCAACTTGCGTTTCCACCAGCTCACACCTTCGTGCTTTACGAAGATGTCAGTTTATATATGGGCGTGTCGTTCTCAGGGTATTGTTTCTCATGTTGAGGGGTTTGTTCGGACCCATCGTGTGCACATGCAACCTCGCAAGATCTCGGATCGCGGTGGTAACACCAGTCTTGGACAATTTGCGGTATACACTTTTTGCCATCGCGCTGGGTCGGAGTTACCGGTGCAGGCCCAGAAAAATAAATGGACTAGTGGGTGGCAGGAGTTCTGGTTTTACTACAAACTTAGTGGGAATGCTGAGCTCTGCGGCGAGCTTCCGCCACTTGGTGATGTTAGCGCCGAAGCTATGATGAGCCCCAAGGCTCACGCTGCTGTTGATTGTCTGAGGGTTGTGGTGCGCTCTCAGTGTGCTCGCGACTTGGTCGAGGAGTACTGTTGTGCTAAAATTTGGCCCCTTGGTCGGAGGCAGGCATGGTTTGCAGTCGAGGAAGACTCCAAGTACGAGGGTAGGGGCTTGAAGAAACCGAAGGTTGACCTTGATAAGGTTTGGGAGAAACTTCTTAAGAAATTTCCCAGGCGAGAAGATGGGGTCGAAGCCATCTACCACCGTGTTCAGCAGTGGGCGGAAGAGATTGTTGGAAAGCTTTCCACATTTGAGATTAAAGCGATCCACAGCTCGGTGGGTAGCGGAGGCCGGGTTAACAGGTTGTTCGACGGTTTTGGGGTTCAGTATGTGGACTGGCCTGCTCCAGCGAGCGAAGATGCGCCAAAGAAGAGGAAACGTGCTTCTGCGAAGGAGAAGGAAATTGTTTCTCGGCCGAAAAGGGGTCGTGGTCGTGGCCGCGGCAGCGCCGGTGGCCGAGTGAAGACGCTTGCGACGAAGGTCTCGGTAGGTTCGGGAGCTGCCGGCACTTTGTCTTCCTTGGCCACTGTTTCAGGCGGCCGAGGTGTTGGTATGGTTGGAGGGCGGGTGCCCCGTGTCGGCGGGATTAATGCTTTGATCCAGATCTCGGACGACGAAGGTGTCTCCGATGAAGAAGGGAAGGAGGGAGAGGGAGAGGATGAAAAGGAGGGGGGCACTAAAGAGGACTCGTCTGATGGAGATAGTGATACTTCAAGCAGCGAGGGTGGTTCTGATGAGGATGTGAGCATTGAGGATGACCGTGGGAAAAAGATTGTCTCATCTAGTGGTGGCGCCCCGGATGCTCGGGGTATCGACGATGTTGTTCGGGACTTCGAGCCGAGGGGTCCTCCGCGAGGGTTAATTCCCGAGTTTGCTGGATCACACTTATGGGTCAATGGTTTTGAGTTTTCTGGTGAACTTGAATCTGAGCAAACCCCCGGGAAGAGACCGTATGGCGAGGCTAGCCAATCGAGTCTTCCTTACTTCGCTAAGAAGCTTGGAGTCTGCGATCCGGCGACCGAGCTATTCACGAGTCCGGACCTTCGGGATTGCCACCTGCAGTGCGGTCCGGAGGAAAAACATTTTTTAGGCCGTATCTTCGGCCGCATTTGTGTGCCGGAGGCTGAGGTTCGTCTCGCCGACCAACCTGTTGGTGATACTTTGGACGATGTTGACGTCAAGTTGGCGGAACTGATGCTCTTGAATCGCGTGGCCAGGCGAAAGGTTAGTTCTGATATGGAGTATATGAATTGCCATATCATTGAGCTTGAGAAGGAGAATGGTAGACTGAGCCGAAGCTTAGAGAACAAGGATATCGAGATTAAGGATGCTTCGAAGAAGGCTGCCAAGGCCCGAGAAGAGGCTGTAGAGTTGGCGAAGCGGAATGCTGATCTGATTGCGGCAGGCAAAGAGAAAGATAAGGCGTTGGCAGCTGCGGAGGGTTGGCTTGAAGATTTGAAAAAGTCGTGGCTGACCAGCATGGAGAAGATTAAACATAAGCTCGATGGTTGTTTGATTGAGGTTGGTGGCTCCGCTGGGGAGCCGTTGCTTGTTGCTAGTGCTGAGGCGTTCGAGGGTTGGCTTGGGAATGAGCTTGATGTTTTCAGTTCCTTGGTCGGGAACGCAGCCGACTTTGGTTGTTATGCCGGAGCTTTGGCTATGGCTGGGACCCTTCGCCAAGCTGACTGTGATCACCTTAAGAAGATCAGGAGGCCGAACCACGTCTTCCCAACTGTTGACGTGGTTCGTGAAATGAAGGTTGATGACGTGGAGGTTCGAAACTGCGGGTGCGCTTGCTTCGGAAGTTTTGGATCGACGGTGGCGGTCGTGTCCTCGCCTTTGAAGAGGCAGCCGAAGCTTCTCGTCAGGTATTAACTTGTGTGAATTTTTAGTTCCATGTTGCCATGTCCTGGGTGGTCATGTTGTCATTCTCGTTTGTTGATCTGTTTTTGTAGGCTCAGAAAGATGCACAGTCTTCGCCGATGGCGATTGAAGATGTTGCCGGCTGCTCCGAGTCTGCTCCGGAGCCCAGTGCCGCGGTGGTTCCTGCAGTGGACGAGATACCCTCGGCTGGGAATGCTCCAAAGGCTGGAGAAACTAACTTAGGAGGGGCGACGCCAGAGATAGCACCTGAGAGTTTGGAAGCTGCCGCTAGCGAAGGTCTAGATGCCGCCGCTGTCGAAGGTGAAGCAGATCAGCAGGGGGAGGCTGGGCAGGTGTGAAAAATTAGTTCTATTTTGGCTGGAGGGTTTGTTTTTGTAAAAGGTGTGGTTGCTGTAAAAAACTTGGTGACGCTGAGACACTTTTCTGTTCTATGAAAATGCAGGTTCCTGATGGAACCGTGCTAGAAGTGTTTGACGTGACGCCACTGACGCTTAACTATCAAGATACTTTTATAACTGGCGAATCTTGGGCTCGTGCTAGGCTAAAACACCCTTCGCTGACCTTTGAACGCTTTTGGTGGTCGAAATTGCGAAGATACGATTTGAAGAATAGCAGGTCGAGTCATTTTTGGCGCGAAGCAGACTATACTGATCGACAAGCCGCTCGTTATTTGTTTGGCTCTTCTTCGTCCTCGCAAGTTGGTGTTGATGACGATATTGATGAGAAAACAGCCTTGAATTACTTGTTTGGGCGAAGCAAACTAGATCTAGGTTCGGATGGGTCACTTGTGGTTCCAAAGGAGGAACCGTCGGAGGTTTGTGAAGTGGGCTGTAGATATATGTACAGGGCGAGGGTTTTGCCCGGGGAGCTTCCAATTGTCCCTGCAGCTCCTTTGTTGTGGGGACCCATAGTTCGGGTGGGTACAGGGTTTGAGGAGGGTGTCGAGGGTTTGATAATGATTGAGGATGATGATGAATCCTTGTAACTTGATTTTTTCTATTGATTGTATATCACACTGTTGTCTGAAGCAACCGACTTATGAAATTGCTCTTATTCACTTTTTGTAAATTGATTGAAATGTCTACAAGTCTCGCGTAATATTACATTTATGAGTTTGATTTGGAAAAAATAGTGACGCCTCATTTTTTTAGCGAGGCTCGCGTAGCGCTTTCGTAAGCTGATTTGTGAAAACAACGACGCTCCTTTTTTTCTTTTGGCGAGGCTCGCGTGGCGCTCTTGTAAGCTGATTTGTGAAAACAGCGACGCCCCCTTTTTCTTTTAGCGAGGCTCGCGTAGCGCTTTCGTAAGCTGATTTGTGAAAACAGCGACGCCCCCTTTTTTCTTTTGGCGAGGCTCGCGTAGCGCTCTTGTAAGCTGATTTGTGAAAACAGCGACGCCCCCTTTTTTTCTTTTAGCGAGGCTCGCGTAGCGCTCTTGTAAGCTGATTTGTGAAAACAGCGACGCCCCCTTTTTTCTTTTAGCGAGGCTCGCGTAGCGCTCTTGTAAGCTGATTTGTGAAAACAACGACGCCCCCTTTTTTCTTTTAGCGAGGCTCGCGTAGCGCTTTCGTAAGCTGATTTGTGAAAACAGCGACGCCCCCTTTTTTCTTTTAGCGAGGCTCGCGTAGCGCTCTCGTAAGCTGATTTGTGAAAACAGCGACACCCCCTTTTTTCTTTTGGCGAGCAACGACGCCCCCTTTTTCTTTTAGCGAGGCTCGCGTAACGCTCTTCTGAGCTGATTTGGAAAAACAGCGACGCCCCCTTTTTCTTTTAGCGAGGCTCGCGTAGCGTTCTTGTGAGCTGATTTGGAAAAACAGCGACGCCCCCTTTTTCTTTTAGCGAGGCTCGCGTAGCGCTTTTGGTTTGCGTGGGTATTCGACTTTTTGGACTTCGCGCCTCCTCTTGTCTTAGGAGGAGGTGAAGTTTGCCTTGCGAGCCCCTGCCGTTTTTTGCCAGGGTGCTCGACTTTTTCGGACTTCGCGCCTCCCCTTGTCCTAGGCGGAGGTGAAGTTTGCTTTTGCGAGCCCCTGTCATTTTGGCCAGGGTGCCCGACTTTTTTGGACTTCGCGCCTCCCCTTGTCTTAGGCGGAGGTGAAGTTTGCTTTTTTGCGAGCCCCTGTCGTTTTTTGCCAGGGTGCCCGACTTTTTTGGACTTCGCGCCTCCCCTTGTCTTAGGCGGAGGTGGAGTTTGCTTTGGAAGATTTTTTTTACAAAGCAATCTAGGGGGGTTCTCATCGATTATAGCACTCTTTGTAGAAGAGCTGCTTTTTTCGATGTTTGTTAGTAAAAGTAATAACTTGGAGTTTTACTTTTTTACGGGGGTTTTTTGCCTGCATTGAGAATTTGGATGCTGCCTCGTTAAAAAACCTTACGCCCCTTCGTAAGGAAAAAGAGTGCAGATCCTTTGTTTGTGTTACATGCCGAGAAATGGAGGAAAAAATAGATGAACTAGCAAATTACATATTGCGAGGGCTCGCTAAGGCTCCGCTACGGGTAGTATTTGCGAAGGTCGTCGACGTTCCAGGTGTGAGGCAAGATGTTACCTTCGCTGTCTGAGAGATGAAACGAGCCGGGACGGTTGCATTCTGCTATTAGGTATGGCCCCGTCCATTTTGGCTGAAACTTCCCCGCCATGCTGACGTTTTGCTTGCGAATGAGAACGAGGTCTCCTTTCTTTAGTTCTTTGACTCTCACCTTTTTGTCTCTCCACTTTTTGGTTTCTTCCTGATACTTGCGAAGGTTGTGCACTGCGTTGCATCTGGTTTCTTCGAGCAAGTCTTTGTCAAGTAACTGGTTTTGTTCGTCTGTTTCGAGGGTAGTTTTGAGTGATACATGCTTCAACTCTTCTGGTAATACAGCTTCTTCTCCAAACAGGAGCCTGAAGGGTGTGAATTTAGTAGCTCTACATTCCGAGGTGTTATGGGACCAGGTGACGGAGGTTAACTCTTCCGCCCATTTTCCTTTGGGCCTGCCTTGCAATTTCTTTGATACGGCCTGGAAGATTGTTGCGTTGGCTCTTTCGACTAAGCCATTGGATTGAGGGTGCCGGACTGAGGCGAAGCATAGGATTGTTCCGATTTGAGCGCAAAATTCTTTGAAAACATCGCTGTCGAATTGAGTGCCATTGTCCACAGTTAGGTATTTGGGGACCCCGAAACGACAAATTATTTGCTGCCAGAAAAACTTTTTCACGGTCAAGGAGGTGATGGAAACAAGCGGTCTAGTCTCAATCCATTTCGTGAAGTATTCCACAGCTACTACTGCGTAGCGAAGGTTTCCTGGAGCTGTCGGGAGTGGACCGACGAGGTCCATTGCCCATCTTTGCAACGACCATGTTGGGCATATCAAAGTTGTTGGAGCCCCTGGGGCGTTTTGTGCCTTCGCCGTCAATTGGCAACCCTCGCAATGTTTGACGATGCTTTCTGCATCACGTAATGCAGTTGGCCAGTAGAAACCTTGTCGAAAAGCTTTCCCAACTAGCGCCCTTGGTCCGTTGTGAGAGTCATAGATACCTTTGTGAATGAGCTTAAGAATGTCACTTCCTTCAGTCTGTGACACGCATTTGAGCCATGACGAGGTTACCGAAGCCTTGAGCAGAGTGTTGTCCACGATTTTGTACCCTCGAGCCCTTTGTTTAAGTCTATTTTCTTCTTCTTTGTTAGCGGGTTCATGCAATCCCTTGATATAGGCCACGATTGGTGCTCTCCAATCTTCGCTTTGGATTGCATTGATCACCTTCGCTGTTATTCCGGTCACCTCAAAGGCTGATTGTGTCGCAGCTTCATAGAATACGTTTGGGGGTAACTGAAGTTGTTGTGCTGCCGCTTTGGCCAGATTGTCTGCCTCGCTGTTATCTGACCTCGGTATTGCTTTCACTGTTATGCCGAGAAAGAAAGATTCTAACCTTCGAATATGTTGTAGGTATTTTTGTAGCTCTGGATCTTTCACTTTATAATTTTTCTCGATGTGCCCCGCGATGACTTGAGAGTCTGTACTGATGACTGCCCTTCGGACTGACAACGATCGAAGTCTTGAGAGTGCTAGTATTACTGCCTCGTACTCTGCGGAGTTGTTTGTGCATTTGAAGTTGAGCCTTCTTGCATATCTTAGCTTAGACCCGGATGGCGAGACTAGAATGGCCGAGGCTCCTGCTCCAGTTACTCCCCAGGCTCCGTCGACATATACTGTCCAGAATGGGTCTTGTTGAGTTCCATCTCTGCAGGGGCCAGGTGTCCACTCAGCTATGAAGTCTGCTAGTGCTTGTGATTTGATTGCTGTTCTCCCGATGAAGGTTATAGCATAGCTGTTGAGCTCGACTGCCCATTTTGCAATTCTGCCCACTGCCTCGTTGTTCTTGAAAATGTTCTCGAGGGGGTATGCCGAAGGTACATGGATCTCATAAGCCTGGAAGTAATGCTTTAGCTTTCTTGATGCCATGACCACGACATATGCTATCTTCTCGAGCTCTGAGTAGTTTTGCTTGGGACCTTCGAGGATTTCCGAAACATAGTAGATCGGGGCTTGCCTGGTTCTGTTGTTCTCGTGTAACTCTTTGATTAGGACTGCGCTTGCTGCGTGAGGCGAAGCTGTGACATATAGCAGTAACAGGTCCCCTTTGCTTGGGCTGGTTAAACCGGTCAGGTTGGTGAGGTACTTTTTCAAGTCATCGAAGGCTTTCTGCTGCCGAGGTCCCCAATTGAATGGTGCAGTGCTTCTCAGTGTTTCAAAGAAAGGTAACCCTCGCTCGGCGGACCTGGAGATGAATCTGCTGAGTGCTGCTAAGCGTCCTGACAAACGCTGAGTTGCTTTTCTGGTCGTTGGTGGTTCCATATTGATGATGGCATCAATTTTTTCGGGGTTGGCTTCGATCCCCCTTGCTGAGACGATGCAGCCTAGCAGTTTTCCTTCGCTTACCCCGAAAACACATTTTTTGGGGTTTAATTTGAGTCCTGCGGACCGAAGGTTTTTGAACACTCTTTCCAAGTCTGTTATGTGGTTTTCTTTTAGCTCGCTCTGTACGACCAAATCATCGACGTAAGCAGAGATTGCATGTTCGTCTTTGAAGACTTCAGTTGTCATGCGGGCGAAGGTTGATCCTGCATTTCTGAGGCCCTCTGCCATTCTTCGAAAGTAAAAGGTGCCCAAAGGTGTGATGAAACTTGTTTTTCCCTCATCTTCCTCATTCATCCAAATCTGGTGGTACCCTGAAAAATAGTCGAGGAGAGATAGCATTTGGTGTCGACCAAGGTGCTTATGTTAGGTAGGGGGAAATCATCCTTCGGACAGGCTTTGTTCAGGCATGTGAAATCAACACACATTCTCCATTTCTTGTTCTTTTTTTGAACGAGTACTACATTTGAGAGCCATGTTGGATATTTGACTGGACGGATGACGCCTGCGTCCAGAAGTCTTTTTACCTCTGCCTTCGCTGCTTCCTTTCTCTCTTCTGACATTTTGCGAAGCTTTTGCTTGACTGGGCGAAAACCTGGTTTGATGTTCAGGCTGTGCTCGATCAGAGTTCTGCTCACTCCCTTGAGATCCTCCGCAGACCAAGCGAAGGTATCAGAGCTTTCTTTGAGGAAACGAATAAGGTTGTCCTCTGACTGGGGGTCCAAGTTGGCTGAGATGAATACTTTCCTTTCTGAATTGCCCTCGAAGAGTTGGACTTGTTTAGTCTCTTCTTTGGGTGATACTTTTACTCTGTCGATGCATTCTTCACCTTCGTCGCTGAGGTTTGTGGCGCAAGGCTTTGACAAATTGTGGACATTGCGTTGTCCTGGTGCTACTGTACCTTCGGCTGCTCTTGCGATGTCTTGATCTCCGTACACTACGACGACCCCCTTCGGGGCGGGAAGTTTCATGCATAGGTATGCAGGGTGGATTACGGCGTTGAAAGCGTTGGTGATGCCTCGGCCGAAAATTGCATTGTAGGGATAGAACATGTCGACCACATCGAAGGTTATGTGCTCGGTTCTGCAGTTCAACTGATCTCCGAAGGTGACGGGCAGAGATATTTTTCCAATAGCTCTTACTTGTTGCCCGCCGAAACCGTATAGCGGTGAAAGTGCATTCGCCCCCAATGTGGGTTTTGGCTAATTAATGACAATCCAATTAGGAACTAACCAGTTTATATAAGCATGTATGCAGGTGTTAGTCCTTTGAAAGATTTGAAACGTTGAAATCTCGTGAACGAAGCACGTAGGATACTTTTGGACATAAAGATGCCTAGCTCAAGTGGTAGTTTAAAATTTCAATTTTAAACTTGAGTTGTAGGTAAGCCGGACTATGAAGAGGGTCACAAAGTAAGTTGGCTATATGTGAAGAAAAGTGCTCAAATCGACTAACCTTAGTTCGCTTGAGAGACACCGCACAATCACGAACACGTAGAGGGTAATTTCATATAGTCGGTGGTACCGACCATGGATGGTCGGTAGTACCGACCACGGCTTCTCTGCGCAGCGCTCTAACACCCTCTCTGTGTTGGTCAAAAATGACCTGGCGGTAGTACCGCCATAACCTCGGTACTACCGCCCGCGGTGGTACCGACGCAAGGTCGGTAGTAACCTGGTTTTGCAACCCTCTCTGGATAGAGTTGTTTTTGACCTAGCGGTGGTACTGCCATTACCTCGGTAGTACCGCCCGCGGTGCTACCGACCCATGGCCGGTAGTTTCCAAGTTTGCAAGGCTCTCTGTCCACGCTGTTTTTGGCCTGGCGGTAGTACCGCCATTACCTCGGTAGTACCGCCCCGGTGCTACCGACGCAAGGCCGGTGGTAACCAAGTTTGCAGAGCTCCCTGTGTAGAATTGAAAATGGCCTGGCGGTAGTACCGCCATAACCTCGGTAGTACCGCCAGCGGTGGTACCGACCGAGGTCGGTAGTATCTTGGTTTCGTGAAGCTCTCTGTGTTGAGTTGAAAATGGCCTGGCGGTGGTACCGCCATAACCTCGGTACCACCGACCTAGGAGGTACCGACCTTTGGGCGGTAGTTTCCGAGGGACCGAGTCCCTTTGTGAGATGCTCTCTGTTCGTGGCCAATTTGGCCTGGCGGTAGTACCGCCATAACCTCGGTACTACCGCCCGCGGTGGTACCGACGTTAGGACGGTGGTTGCTTGTTTGGTCAGATCTAGATTCTTTCGACCGTTGTGAACTGGTCGGTGGTACCGGCCAGGGGTGGTCGGTGGTACCGACCAGCCTCGGGTCTGAGGGAGTATAAATGCCTCTCCTCTCCACTTTTCACATAAAGGGCACTCACTCTATACACTTATTGCTGACCTAACTCAAGACAAACACTCTCCAAGCATTGACTCACCCCTCTCTCTCTCCCCCTTTGCTCCTAGATTCATTCCCTTGCGAGATTTGAGCTAGGGAATTGAGATTCGAGAGTGGGAAGCATCAATCTTCGACTTGAGCACTTGGTTTCCATCTTGCCGGCTTGTTTTGTGTCTTTTACTCTTGAGCTCTTTGAGCTCTAGCCGGTTAGGTGTTCTTCGTGGTAGCCCGTATTGATTTACTTGTGAGGGCTCCCCGAAGCGTTTGTATTACCCTGAGATTTCTAGTAGAGATACTCTCGTAGCCTTTGTGGTTGCTTGAGTGAGGCGAGGAGGTGAAATAGACTCCGCCTTTGTGGTCACCTCAACAACGAGGAAGTAGGCACTCCTTAGTGGATTGGCCGAACCTCGGGATAAATCTTGTGTCCCGTGTGCTTGTTGTTGTTGTCCCTATTTTTCTCTACTTCTCTTGTTATTGTGTTCTTCGTGTTCTTCCTATCCCTATCTCGTTCTTAGGTTGGGAAGGCTCGATCTACATCAAGGGGAGCAACCAAGGTTTGGTGAGAGGTAGTTTTACCATAAATTATTCTTAGGAAGTTGGCTAGAAACTTGTTTTATCTTCATAGCTTACATTCATCGGATTTGTAGTTTCTTTTAGGATCCCGGTTGTGCCGTTTGTGTGTTGGTAGTACCGGTGTTTCACACCCGGTAGTACCTACCCAAACAAACCGGCCTCTCCGGTTGCTATCTAACTACATCTTATAGTTTGTGAAGTTTCAGATAGTCAAAAATCACCTATTCACCCCCTCTAGGCTGATTCGGTCCTTTCAATTGGTATCGGAGCCAAACCCTTGTGTTAGCGCTTCACGCGTAAGGGAGAATCATGTCTACCATAAGTCAAGAACAGCTTAATGAGATTGTCAAGCAGGTTACTGCTCAGGTAATTCAAGATCAAGCAAAGAAGCATGAGATGAGATGAAGAGGATGAAAGATGAGATGGAGAGTTTGAGGCGAGCTTTGGAAAGCAAAGCCGAAGCATCCGGAAGCAGTGGAAATCAGCCGCCCAAGGATGACAAGAAGAGGAGGATGAAGAGAAAGGCAAGAGAGACACCGAGTTCACAAGAGTGGCATATGACTATAGCCAAATGGGCAAGTCATGCAACTTGCCTACGTCATCTAGGCAAGCCACCTGCCTTTGATGGAATCAACTACAATGATTGGGGCACACAAAATGAAGCTACACCTTCTTGCTGCCGCAAGAGTTTGGGAGATTGTTGACAATGGACCAAGTCATGTTGAAGGTCAAGAGTTCACCGACAATGATGTGTTTGAGTTTCAACAAAATGTTCAAGCCGCATCATTGATTCTATCATGCCTAAAGCCTGAAGAAAGCAACAAGGTACATGGAATGGAGAATGCCAAGAAGATTTGGGATACCCTCAGGATATCATATGAGGGTGATGCGAGTGTGAGGAAGTGCAACATAGAGCTTCTTCATGGAAGATTGAGAACTTTGCAATCAAGAAAAATGAGACCACTCAACAAATGTTTGACAGATTCATGACGTTGTCAATCAGATTAGAGCTCTCGGAGACACAAAGTGGGATGACTACTCAGCTGGAAGAAAGCTATTAAGAGCATATAGAAAGAGGAACAAGAACCTTGCATCAATCATCATGGAGAGACCTAACTATGAGAGCATGGGACCTCATGAGATGCTTGCCAAGATAAAGCATCATGAAGTCTTGGATGATGAAGATATAGAAGATCAAGAGGCAAGTCACAAGAATGGTAGCACTCAAGGCTAATCAAGAAGAAGGAAGCAAGGCTCGAGATGACTCTTCAAGCGAAGGAAGTGAAGACTCCGATGATGAGTTGGCCTTTTTGTGAAGAACTTTAGAAGATTCATGAGAAAGAAGATGCACAAGAAGGGCAAAGGTGGTTACTTCAAGAAGTCAAAGAAGAGGATTGCTATGAGTGTGGAGCGGATGATCATTTCATTGCCGATTGTCCACAAAGAAGAACAAGAACAAGTATAGCAAGAGTGATGACAAGAAGCGTAGAAGAAGAAGAGGTGGTGAAGCTCATCTTGGTGAGGAGTGGTTCTCGGAAGATGACTCAATTGATGAGAGAAGAGCAAGAGCAAGAGAAGGAAGAAAGGAGCGGCCAACATCGCCATACACAAGACCTCTTCTCCAAGCCTCTTCTCCAACATGGCTACATCGACAACTTCGTCACGCTTGTTCGAGAACCTCTCCGACGACGAGGATGACTTCACTCATTCTTGCTTCATGGCTAAGAATGAGAAGGTATCACCTAACTCTCCTACTTATCTAGCAATGAATATAGTGATGATGAATTGGATGAATTTAGCTTAGCATAATTAGAAAGTTTGGAAAGAAAGGTGGAGCTAAAATCATAAAATTGCTCACTAAATTAGAGAGTCGGAATGAGAGTCTTGCAATGCAAGGGACTTGATCTCTCAAGAGAGAGAAAAGAACCGTGCATTGGAAGCCTCTCTTGCCGAGGAGAAGTTGAAGGTTGAGAAATTGACCGTGGAACTATCTTTAGCCAATGACTCCAACAAGAAGTTGGCTAAGGAGTGTTCCATGAGCAATGACTCAATTGCAAGCCTAAAGAATGAGGTTAGCATGGTTCAAGAGAGCCTCACAAGCTCTCAAAATAAATATCAAACTCTTGAACTAAGCTACAACACTCTTTGGAGTAGTACCTCTTCAACTACTCTCTAAGGATTCCGATGGCTCTAATGCCTCAACTAGTAATGGTTGCAAAAGATGCTATAAACATGATATAAATGCTTGTGCAACTAACCTTGTTGAGCTAGAGAAGAAACAAAGAATTTCATAGGTTGAACATGATCTTGAGGAATGGTTGCAAGTGTAAGGTGCAACAACCAAAAGATATCCTCAAGACCGCAAGGCACCCATCCATCAGGATGGAATTGGGTACAATAGGTATGGTGGTAAGGCCAATGCGGTAGAAAGATGGTCAATGGGGTACCTTTTGTTAACTTTAACAAAGGGGTTCCTCTCTTTGACCTAATGAACAAGGCCAACAAGGTTGCCAATCCAAAGGCTCCACTTGCTAATGGTAAGATCAACAAGGAGAAGCAAGTGGAGGCCCCCAAGCAACAAAAGCCCATATCAAGAAGCTATACATGTGATTACTTGTGTTGTTGGGGGAAGGATGGTAAGATAGTAGTCAAGTATGTTGGTGCCCTCAAGAAGAGGGAAATTATGAGAATGTTTGGGTGCCAAAAGCTTATGTGACTAACCCCCAAGGACCCAATCTCGTTTGGGTACCTAAATCTAGAACATAAACTTGTTTTGTAGGAATATGCCTCCGGTGGGTCAGTTGGGTGTTGGATAGTGGATGCACCAATCATATGACCGGGGCAAAAGATATGTTCTCCTCCTTTCAACCAAGCAACGACTCATGCAACAACATTGTGTTTGGTGACAATGGTAAAGGAGAAGTGCTTGGTTTGGGTAAAATTGCTATCTCAACTGACAATTCCATATCTAATGTATTACTTGTGCATTCGTTGAGTTACAACTTGTTATCCGTTTCTCAACTTTGTGAAATGGGTTACGATTGTCTCTTACGGATAAGGGTGTGACCGTCTCTAGAAGAAGGGATTCCTCTATTGCATTTAAAGCGTGTTGAAGGGAAAACTTTACTTAGTTGACTTCTCAACTAGTAAGGTAGAACCTACAACATGTCTAATGGCAAAATCTAGCATGGGTTGGCTTTGGCATCGCCGACTAGCTCATGTTGGGATGAGGAACTTGGCCCAACTTCAAAGAGAAGGGCACATCCTTGGACTACCAATGTTTTCTTTTGAGAAAGATAGGATTTGCAGTGCGTGCCAATCCGGAAAGCAAGTTGGAGCAAAGCATCCAATCAAGAACATTGTGTCGACACAAAGACCATTGGAGCTATTGCATATGGACCTCATCGGAACCCGTTGCTTACCAAAGCATCGGCGGTAACAAATACGGTTCGTTATTGTTGATGACTATTCTCGTTTCACTTGGGTGTTCTTTTTAGCAGATAAAAGCGAAACGCAAGGCATCTTCAAGAAGTTTGCTAGAAGAGCACAAAATGAGTTCGACATCAAGATCAAGAAAGTGAGAAGCGACAACGGGACCGAGTTTAGAAACACCAACATAGAAGAGTATCTTGATGAAGAAGGGATCAAGCATGAGTTCTCCGTTCCATATACCCCACACACAAATGGGGTTGTGGAAAGGAAGAATAGAACTCTTGTTGAAGCCGCAAGATCTATGTTGGATGAGTACAAGACTTCCCATGGTTTTGGGCGGAGGCAATGAACACGGCGTGTCATGCAATCAACCGCCTCTACCTTCACAAGCTAAGGGGGAAGACGCCATATGAGCTTCTAACCGGTAACAAACCAAAGGTGCATTACTTTCGAGTTTTTGGCTGCAAGTGTTTCATACTTAACAAGGGCCAAAAGTTCAAAGTTTGCACCTAAGGTACACGAAGGCTTTCTACTTGGTTATGGTACTAACGAACATGGCTACCGGTGTATTCAATAATGCCACCGGCACTATTGAGTTAACGGTAGACGTGACTTTTGATGAATCCGACGGCTCTCAAAAGAGCAAGTCAATGATGAGCTTGTAGGTAATGACGAGCTCCATCCGAAGCTATCAAGAAGCTTGCAACCGGTGATGTGAGGCCCGTTGAAATACAAGATGATGAAGATGAACCATCACACACTCCACAAGATTCTCATATCCATCATGTGCATCCAAATGCGCATGATGAAGCTTCCGCAACTCCGAATGGTGGAAGTGTGGGTGATGTTCAAGTGATACATCAAGTTGATGATCAAACACAAGCTCAACATGAAGTCCGACAAGAAGATGGGACATCAATGCATATGATAAGATGATGAAGATGGACCCATCCAACGAAGATCACTTTTGCCACACCCAAGAGTTCATCATACAGTTCAACGGGATCATCCCATTGACAACATATTGGGGAGCATACGGCGTGGGGTAACGACACGCTCTCGTTTAGCAAATTTTTGTGAACATTACTTGTTTGTCTCCTCTTTGGAACCTCTTAGGGTGAAGAAGCACTTGACGATCCGGACTGGGTGATGGCTATGCAAGAAGAGCTGAACAACTTCACCAGGAATGAAGTCTGGTCCTTGGTGGAAAGGCCAAGCAAAATGTGATAGGAACCAAATGGGTCTTCCGCAACAAGCAAGACGAGCATGGCGTGGTGACAAGGAACAAAGCACGGTTGGTGGCTCAAGGTTTCACTCAAATCGAAGGTTTGGATTTGGGGAAATCTATGCACCTGTAGCTAGGCTCGAGTCAATTCGTATATTACTTGCCTTTGCTACTCACCATGATTTCAAGCTATACCAAATGGATGTGAAAAGTGCATTCCTCAACGGCCCCCTCTCCGAATTGGTCTATGTGGAGCAACCACCGGGTTTTGAGGACCCAAAGTTTCCCAACCACGTCTACAAGCTCGACAAGGCGCTCTATGGGCTTAAACAAGCCCCTAGAGCTTGGTATGATTGTCTTAAGGACTTCCTACTCAAAAAGGTTTTGAGATAGGAAGGGCCGATGCTACTTTATTTACTCACAAAGTTGATAATGATATCTTTGTGTGCCAAATATATGTCGATGACATAATATTTGGTAGTACTAATGTTGCTTTTGTGAGGAATTTAGTAGTAATGACCAAAAGGTTCGAGATGTCCATGATGGGTGAGTTGAAGTACTTTCTTGGATTCCAAATCAAGCAACTCAAGGATGGCACGTTCATCAGTCAAACCAAGTATACAAGAGACATGCTAAAGAAGTTTGAGATGGACAAGGCCAAACCCATCAAGACCCCTATGCCTACCAATGGACATCTTGATCTAAATGTGGATGGTAAGTCAGTGGACCAAAAGGTATATCGTTCTATGATCGGTTCATTACTTTACCTTTGTGCATCTAGGCCCGATATTATGCTTAGTGTGTGCATGTGTGCAAGGTTTCAAGCTAATCCGAAAGAATGTCATATTATGGCTGTTAAGAGAATTTTTTGATACTTAGTGCACACTCCGAATCTTGGCTTGTGGTATCCCAAGGGCTTCACTTTCGATCTACTTGGCTATTCCGATTCGGACTATGCCGGTTGCAAGGTAGACCGAAAGAGCACTACCGGGACTTGCCAATTTATTGGGAGGTCTTTGGTGTCATGGAGTTCTAAGAAACAAAATAGTGTTGCCCTATCCACCGCCGAAGCCGAGTATGTGGCGGCCGGCGCTTACTGTGCTCAACTACTTTGGATGAAGCAAACACTAAAGGACTTCGGATGTGAGCAAACCAAAATTCCACTTTTGTGTGACAATGAGAGTGCTATCAAACTAGCAAACAATCCTGTAAACCACTCTCGCACAAAACACATAGACATCCGACACCATTTCTTGAGAGACCATGAAGCCAAAGGAGATATCGCAATACGCCATGTGAGCACCGAAAAACAACTAGCCGATATCTTCACAAAGCCTTTAGATGAGTCAAGATTTTGTGCTTTGAGGAGTGAACTAAATATCATTGATTCTCGTAACGTGGCTTGAGGTCTTGCACATATTTGTTTTCACCTAGAGACCTAGATAAATGGTTTGTCAAAATATTATGTGTGATTTCAAAATCTATTTTGCATACTTCACTTATGTCCATGGCTATGTATTGGTTATATGAAATCTGGACATGTTTGAAGTATGTGTAGTATACCACACAAGGCTCTCTTGAAATCCCTCTCTGTCCTCTCTGTTTTTGTACTGTCGGTGGTACCACCATAGGGCGGTAGTACCGACGTCGGTAGTACCGGCCCTATGGGCGGTATCACACCGACCGGGTTTGACCTGAGTATAAAAAGGGCGCGGTGAATCTTTTCTAACCCTAGTCAAACTTCTTTTGACCGCCGCCTGCCTGCCTCCCGCGCCGCCGCCAGCCTGTGCTCGAGCCCGTGCAAGCCGCCGCATCCTCCTCCTCCTCCTCGATCTCCCTCCTCCTCCACTCAAATCCAAATCCCTTCGGTGGAAAGGTGCTTTGAAGGTTGGAGATCGTCGTAGTGGTGTTCTTGAAGCCCGAAGTTTCCTCCTTCATTGGATTTCGACCTCTTCACGAGTAGCAAGGTACTAGGGTGTTCATGCCCGATCTCTCAATGTACTTTGTTCTAGGTCGATTCCTTTGGTAGGATTTGTTCTATCTAGTATGAAGATGCTTCTAGGATGTATGGTTCGCAAGTTCATAGCGATTTGGTAATTGGATTGAAGGAAACCGCACGCTGCTGTGCGGTCGGTAGTACCGCCCCCAGGGGTCGGTAGTACCGCCCGCGCGCAGCGAGCCGTTCTCCTTCCCGATTTCGATCGTCTTATTTGCTACATCCGTTGAAGTAATCTTTCCATCATCTTTGTCTCATGTTGGTCTATGCTATCTTTGTCTAGATGAGCCAGAGGCCCTCTCATGCTCGTTCCCCTAGTGATGATGATGAGGAGTATGCCGCCTTGGAGCAAGGTGGTCCAGTGCGGGGGCGCCGCCGCGTCGAATCCCGGGCGCCGTGTTCAGTCTGGGAGTATGGATGACTCCTCTCGTCAGGTCCGTGGACGCTCGTCCGCGGCCACACGGGCCGTCGCAGCGTGGATAGCGCTCGGGGGAGCGGGGGCGGTCATGCCGTGGCAGTGGGCATGCTACTCCTCGCCTCCTCCGCCTCCTCACCTTCTCCGCCCCCTGTCGCTGGTCCGGCTGGACGCCTGCACAGCGTCATTGTGGGAGGAGTGCCTTTAGCTGGTCTCGATCGTGAGGGCGCTCATCGATCCTCAAGTTGGACCGGCATCCCCTCGGACTTCAGGGTTATGCTAATCAACCGGGCTTTTGACATGCACCCTGACGCCGAAGCTGTCATGTCCGCCGTCCCTCCCGCTCTTCTTGGAAATCCCATGAACTTACTCCGATAGAAAGCGGGGTACTTGATGAGGAGGCAGCGTGAGGAAACCCTCTGTTGGAGATGCTTCTGTTGATAGTTCTGGTCCAGGTTCGCTTTCTCGTGACATTGTGCTGGATTTCTGTGCTAGACATCCTCCTGCTCAGAGAGTTCTCGATCCCTCGTGTCCAGATTTGCTAGCCGCTGTCAATGTGCCTAGTGTCTCCGGACTCCTCAGTGGAAGTCTCTAGATCTTGAGGTAGCTCAGGTGCTATGGATGACAGCGTGGGCTGAGCCGGTATCTGTATGGTGCTCTGTTTAGCCTGCTGTGAGTCTGTTTCGTGGAGACTGGTTCATTTCAGGAGGAGCAGGATGTGTTATGTTATGCTGGATAGAGAGCTCTGCTCTTGTGCTCAATTGATCTCGCTCGATCTCCTCTCTGACCGACAAAGATTCTGAGGACATTCAGGCCCTGGTGCAGAGGTTAGAGGAGTGGAGAGTTTTGGGGCTGATCTCTGGCGAGCGCGCTTCAACCAGGAGATTCTCTGTCATTTTGGGCCACTTTGTTCATTGATAAGGAAGCTCGCGTGCTGCATTGGATGACCCAAGGGATCCACTACAGATGTGCCTTCGTCACATTTGCTCGTTGTTGGGCTTCGATCATGTGGACAGAGATGCCCCTCGTCTTTCAGAGATGTATGGAGGGGGTATGTACTTAGAGCAGTTGCAGAGCTCAGGTGTCTATTTGGATGGTGCAGTGGCGACCTTCAAGGTCCCTGGCCTGAAGCCCGCTTACTACGTCCTCAACAACATCATGCGCCTGACTCTGGATCCCAAAATTGGAGATCAAGATAACTTGAGAGATGATGCTGCCAAGGTCCTCGTCCGCTTTGCTCTGCCAGATGGACGGTTTAGCATCTCTCACTTTCTTTGGCAGAAAATTTCCGATGTTTACAATGATCCTCACAAGGCCTTGCCATATGCTCCATATCTTATGCATATCATTGAACATGTGGTTGGCGCCACCTCGAGTATGATCGCACCATGAAGGAGTACAGTGTTCGCAAGTTCACCTCGGCTCCTTCCAAGGACAAAGAAAAAGTTGATGAAGGTGGTGAGGTCCCAGCAGATGCAGCAGCGCCTGGCGAGGCTCAGCCGGGTGGTAGAGATGTTCCCCATGCTACCGCTCCTCCTCCGCGTCGTGAGAGGCGTAGGAGTGGCAGTCTTCGCTCCGCCCTTGGCAAGATCTTTGAGTGGATGTGCTATCGGGCCGATCGTGACGAGCGACATCAGCAGGAGGTGCGTCAGCATCTCGGTCTTCCTCCGCGCTCTCCGGTCCGACCCCATCCAGATCCGTTTGCTGAGCACGATGCTCAGGCCCGGAGCGGTGGTGGTGGTGATGATGGTGATGGTGATGGTGATGATGATGATGATGATGATGATGATGATGTGGTGGTGTCACCCCCAGCAGCAGCCCCAGCAGCAGCCCCAGTTTCCAGGTGGTGGTGAGGCGGGTTTTTACAGCTCCATGTTGTATCCGCCCCATCAGTTCTATCCTCCGCCACCACCTCCGTACCAGCCTCATTCCTTCTTCCCTGACTATGGTATGGGCACGTCCTTTGCTGGCGGGTCCACATCGTATCAAGGAGGGGTGGTGGCTTGTACATGGGCTTTGCTGGCCCCGACGCCGATCCAGCTGGGAGTGGTGGTCCTCGCGACTCTACACCACCACCTGATTCTTCGGCTCCTTCATCCTTCCCTGGTGGTGACGTTGGAGAGAGTGTCTATTCCTCTCTCTTCGGGGCTCTTATCATGATGGATCTTCCAGCAGCTATTATTGATTCTTTGCTTATCTTGGCCTACCCGCTTTGGTACTTGATGCCAAAGGGGGAGTGTTAGGCTTATCTTGTTGTAATAGCTGTGAGAAAGGGTAATCTTTGAGACTAAGTGTGGTATGCTACATTTTATTTGTGATATGCTGAGGATGTAAAACTTTTATGCTTATTGTTATATTCATGTTTGGTTCATCCTCGTTATTGATGCTCCTGTCATGGTGATTGTTGTTTTCGATATGGCTATGTGATTTGAGTTCTTTTCTTTCTTCAATAGCCATTCGCTTTTCTTATTACATTGTTATGTGAATCACCATGTCATACCGTTTATGCATCACAAATTGATATATTTGATGTTGTCACACACTTAGGCACCCCACGGATTGCAAAATTAGGGGGAGCTTTTGTTCTTGTGTATGCAACCTTGTTTTCTAATCAAGGTTTGAAATTCATATCCAAAGCATACACTAAGGGGGAGCTTCAACTAAATTTTGGAATTCAAAAGCTTCAATTCTTTCTATCTCTAATTATAAGCCTAAGTTGGTTGTCATCAATTACCAAAAAGGGGGAGTTTGAAAGTGCATTCACCCCAATGTGGGTTTTGGCTAATTAATGACAATCCAATTAGGGACTAACCAGTTTATATAAGCATGTATGCAGGTGTTAGTCCTTTGAAAGATTTGAAACGTTGAAATCTCGTGAACAAAGCACGTAGGATACTTTTGGACATAAAGATGCCTAGCTCAAGTGGTAGTTTAAAATTTCAATTTTAAACTTGAGTTGTAGGTAAGCCGGACTATGAAGAGGGTCACAAAGTAAGTTGGCTATATGTGAAGAAAAGTGCTCAAATCGACTAACCTTAGTTCGCTTGAGAGACACCGCACAATCACGAACACGTAGAGGGTAATTTCATATGGTCGGTGGTACCGACCATGGATGGTCGGTAGTACCGACCACGGCTTCTTCTCTGCGCAGCGCTCTAACACCCTCTCTGTGTTGGTCAAAAAATGACCTGGCGGTAGTACCGCCATAACCTCGGTACTACCGCCCGCGTGGTACCGACGCAAGGTCGGTAGTAACCTGGTTTTGCACCCCTCTCTGGATAGAGTTGTTTTTGACCAAGCGGTGGTACCGCCATTACCTACCTCGGTAGTACCGCCCGCGGTGCTACCGACCCATGGCCGGTAGTTTCCAAGTTTGCAAGGCTCTCTGTCCGCGCTGATTTTGGCCTGGCGGTAGTACCGCCATTACCTCGGTAGTACCGCCCCCGGTGCTACCGACGCAAGGCCGGTGGTAACCAAGTTTGCAGAGCTCCCTGTGTAGAATTGAAAATGGTCTGGCGGTAGTACCGCCATAACCTCGGTAGTACCGCCAGCGGTGGTACCGACCGAGGTCGGTAGTATCTTGGTTTCGCGAAGCTCTCTGTGTTGAGTTGAAAATGGCCTGGCGGTGGTACCGCCATAACCTCGGTACCACCGACCTTGGAGGTACCGACCTTTGGCGGTAGTTTCCGAGGGACCGAGTCCCTTTGTGAGATGCTCTCTGTTCGCGGCCAATTTGGCCTGGCGGTAGTACCGCCATTACTCGGTACTGTACTACCGCCCGCGGTGGTACCGACGTGAGGTCGGTGGTTGCTTGTTTGGTCAGATCTGGTTTCTTTCGACCGTTGTGAACTGGTCGGTGGTACCGGCCAGGGGTGGTCGGTGGTACCGACCAGCCTCGGGACTGAGGGAGTATAAATGCCTCTCCTCTCCACTTTCCACAAACTCACTCACTCTATACACTTATTGCTGACCTAACTCAAGACAAACACTCTCCAAGCATTGACTCACCCTCTCTCTCCCCCTTTGCTCCTAGATTCATTCCCTTGCGAGATTCGAGCTAGGGAAGTGAGATTCGAGAGTGGGAAGCATCAATCTTCGACTTGAGCACTTGGTTTCCATCTTGTCGGCTTGTTTTGTGTCTTTTACTCTTGAGCTCTTTGAGCTCTAGCCGGTTAGGTGTTCTTCGTGGTAGCCCGTATTGATTTACTTGTGAGGGCTCCCCGAAGCGTTTGTATTACCCTGAGATTTCTAGTAGAGATACTCTCGTAGCCTTTGTGGTTGCTTGAGTGAGGCGAGGAGGTGAAATAGACTCCGACCTTTGTGGTCACCTCAACAACGAGGAAGTAGGCACTCCTTAGTGGATTGGCCGAACCTCGGGATAAATCTTGTGTCCCGTGTGCTTGTTGTTGTTGTCCCTATTTTCTCTACTTCTCTTGTTATTGTGTTCTTCGTGTTCTTCCTATCCCTATCTCGTTCTTAGGTTGGGAAGGCTCGATCTACATCAAGGGGAGCAACCAAGGTTTGGTGAGAGTAGTTTTACCATAAATTATTCTTAGGAAAGTTGGCTAGAAACTTGTTTTATCTTCATAGCTTACATTCATCGGATTTGTAGTTTCTTTTAGGATCCCGGTTGTGTCGTTTGTTTGTGTTGGTAGTACCGGTGTTTCACACCCGGTAGTACCTACCCAAACAAACCGGCCTCTCCGGTTGCTATCTAACTACATCTTATAGTTTGTGAAGTTTCAGATAGTCAAAAATCACCTATTCACCCCCCTCTAGGCTGATTCGGTCCTTTCAACCTCCAAGTGGGTGAATCGCTATAACGAGGGCGTAGCTTGCCGACAAGCAAGTGAACCTCACGATAAATCATTGTGTTATTCTTGTACGAGGATTTCATTTGGTATTCATTGTGCTCATTACTTGCCACAGTTGTATATTCGCTCTATCACTTTGCATTACTCGAGTTACTTTCTTGCAAGTGACAAATTGTATCTCTTTGTTGCTAGTCTAATTACTTATCTTGTGTAGTAGTAATTATTCTTGTTTATTTGCTCACTTAGTTGTAAAATAGCAACATAGATATTGCGTGACATAGAGATCATAGATAACTAGCATCGTGGATAGGTGACTTGTATTTTTGTAGAGCTAGTGTTAAACTCGCTTCGCCATTTAGTTGTCTAACAAGTTTGTTTAAGTGTTGTTGTAGAATTTTTTATAGGCTATTCACCCCCTCTAGCCATTTAGGACCTTTCAACATCCCCTGGCAGTCAAGTGTCAAGACTTCAGCAACGTCAGACGATGCCCACAACTGCCCCACTACTCCACGACAACGCTGAGGTCCATCCACACCGCAGCAGCACCCTCCTGGACCCTAGCGCACGTAGGCTATAGACCCTAGTCACCAAACTGCCTTGTACCCGACCTTCCCTAGGATATAATAAGGGGAAGGTCGGCTCAAAGAGGAGGGGAGGGACGATTCTAATTCCTCATTTGTGTGGAGGCTGAGCCACCTGAGCTCGGCCAAAAAAGAGCAACTGATAGGAACTCCAGAGGGTTCCTTCCCCGGGCCAGGAAACCCGGCAAGAGAGAGGAGCATTTTCCTTACTCGCTGGGGAAAACCTCATCACATATGAGTCGTAGGATAGCACCAAACGATCCCCCTACCAACTCTCATTCTCCTTCAGTGTAACCCCAATTTGGGTGCTCTTGAATACAAAGAACCACTCATTGTTGGATATAGGGCCTCGATAGCCCGAACCAGGATACATCACCATGTCTTCTTTCATATTCTCCTGAGCCACCAGGGATCCACACTCCTGACATCCGATGAACAAGAATGTCTATTGTGGTGACGAACTGAGGACACTAGGTTCTACTTAAACTACATGCTAGATAATTGTTAACACTAACGGTGAAAAATAGAAAACCACAAAGGCACGACTATCGATGTAGCTTTCATCCAGGAAAGTATTGATTTCCACTGGTAACGTGAAAGTGAACTGAAAATAATCATGTTTGTCCTATAATGCCATAAGGATATATAATAGATTAGGTAAAGATGATTTATGTGGTTGTGAAACTAGAAAAGCAAGGTATACAAAGGGTGTTCACTTTGGGTCACTAGATGTCGCTTAGCAACCGAAAGGGATAAGAAAGGTGCTAAGCCCCCTAGCAGGGGTGGGCCTATGATCTAATATATCGCCCGGACATGGTGGAATATAGAGATCAAACAAGATTGTCACCATTTTCTGACTACCACAAGACAATTGTAGGGTAGTCGCAGACATAGGTAAGTGTATAATTTAGATACCTCATTTGAGCCCTTGGATCATCATGTAGTTCTCAATTTACTGCTAATTATCACTTGGGTTCTTGAACTAAAAATGACAATCTAGATCCTCAATCTATTGTTGCACTCGATGACCAAAGGTCCAAAACCCACCATGACACCGCTAACTTCCTACGTGGACATGTCGGTTAAAGTTGCAATAAAAATCCTCCCTCACCATCTCTCTCCAGCCTCCTCCTCTCTTGTAGTCTAGCTCTCTTTGTCTATTCCATGGGTCGTTGAGCGTGTGCTTTCAGAGCACAGGTGTAGCCACAAGTTGAAGGGCGGTGCAGGCAAGCATGCAATGCAATCACAACCATGAGGTGGTGTGAGACCAAGAGGAGACATAGTAGAGAGTGAATGGGAGGAGAGGGGCAGGGAGGTTTTTCTCTACAAGTTTCACCTAGCATCATCCACGTTGGCATAACCACATATGGTGAGATTTGGACCTATATTCGGACCTAACTTCCGTTGAAGGACCTGAATATTCATGTTTTAGCTAAAGGATCTAGTTGATAATCCGCAATAGTCCCTTTTTTCTTCAAGGGCCTAGACCAGAATCCATAAAAGTTCAAGGATCCATGAACCATGCATGGTGCATTCACTCTAAATATAATTAAGAATAGAATTAAGCATAACACAAACCATCCATCGAACCAATCGAAAAGTGTCATTGATGACCGAGAGTAGGGCTGGTAGTTTCAAATGCCTGTACCGAGTTTATGCAACTTTACTCATGAGTGATGATACCGGTTAGCCTAAGGTAACTAACCTCCGAAACACTTTTGAGATGAATTGACAAACATCACTACGAGGCCTTTCCAAGGATTCCCTAATAAGTTAGTAGAAGCCACTTCTTACAGGGAAGTGTTTCTATTCTGCATGTGTAGTTTGCACTGACATGATTCTTCTTTAAAAGCAAATGTTGTTACTATGTTTTTTGTAAGATACTACATTTTTGTTATCTATAGTACCATATGGACATTTAGCTATCGACTACTCATATAAGGGATCGACCTAAGTTTACCAAGTTTGTTTGAGAATAATATCTATATCTAATATATTGGTCTGCAAACTTCATCTTTGAACCTGAACCCCTCTAACTCTAACTCAAGCAGTGGTAGAACATACCACACAGAAAGTGCTCTGAAGCAACTTGACTATAAATTGTTTTTTTTTGGTGAAACTGGAGAGGCAAAAGCCTCTACAGGAATTATAAATAAAAAGTTGAAAAAGTGAAAGAAGATACAGCTGAGGAATTTAAGAAACAAAGAATGAACAAAAGAAGATAAGATCTATGACTAAGCGGATCCGAGCTATGCTAGATTTACAATCCATTGATGCAGGTTTGGTAGTGCCTCTTTTCACTCTCAGCAGTAAGAACTGAAGTTCAAATTTGAAGTCTTCCTTGGCCGACCGAAAAGAGGGTGGCTTCAGTCGGAATATCATGTCATTTCTCTGCTTCCAGATAGACCAGCACATTAAGATGATGATCTCCATAATAGAGAGGCGACTGAATTTGCTCCTTAAAACTCTGCAAGTTCTGAAAGGGGTCCATGTTGTGATTCACTTGTATCTGTATCCAGTTCCAGCAGACAATGGCAAAGGGGCAATGCAGGAATATGTGAGGTAGTGACTCTTCCATGGAACCATTACAAAGAACACAGACATAGCTTTGAAGTTCCATATTTTTCCTTCTTAGTAACTCTCTAGTGCTTAGCCTATCCTTCAATAACAACCAAAAAAAGACCTTGTGTTTGTTCTGATAGGAACTTTTCCATAGCCACCTGAATGTCGGATGAACTGATGCATGACCACTGAGTTGAGCATAGGCCTTTTTAACTGAAAATTGGTGAGAGCTCCAGATATATGTCCATCTGTCAGGATCTTCCTCAATATGTAAGTTATCCATATGTGATTGTAGCTGTATAAGTTGTTGATGGGCCTGTTGAGAGATAGGTATATGGAAGATCCCATGTAATGGTTCTGCAGTATTGCCTCTGACAATTTTATTTCTTTCTTTTTTGCAAAGGAAAATAGTTGGGGAAGATTATGCATGAGAATGTCATCGGCCCACAAATCAGTCCAGAGGTGACAGGATTCACCATTGTTGACCTGAACCTTTGCCATCCCTTTGAATTTATCCAGTAATTTAACTACATCTCTCCACCAAAAGATCCTTTTTTAACTTGGCCAGGCAATTTTCCATTGCTATAATACTTTTCCCATACAAGTGATACCCAGGGTGTGTCATCTCTATTATAGAATTTGTGCAAATATTTTAGCAGGAGGGCTTCATTCTGAGTTTGAATGCAGAGGACCCCAAGACCTCCTTCCTTTTTATCTCTGCATACCATTGTCCATGCTGCCTTAGGTTTCTGTTTGCCATTGATGTCGGCCCCTCTCCAAAGGCATATTTTCCTAAACTTATCAATTTGCTCAATCACTGATTTCTGCAGCAAAAAGGTGCTCATACAGAAAGTTGGCAATGCAGTGAAAATAGAATTGGTCACCTCTAGCCTCCCAGCCTGGCTTAGGAAGGTAGATGTTGCTGCCAGTCGCCTTTCACATTTGGTGACTAGAGGTGAGAAGTCAATAGCTTTTGGGTTTTTTAGGCTGAGAGGTAAGCCCAAATATGTGAATGGTAAGCTTCCCACTTCACAACTGAAGGTCCTGGCCAAGTGTTGCATTTTATCCTGACTGGTATTAATTGGTACCAACATAGATTTAGAGTAATTAACCCTCAATCCAGTTGAATCACCAAAAGTTTGCAGTAATGCTTTTAAGGTCCAAAGCTGCCTGGCACAAGCCTCCATGATTATTAGAGTGTCATCTACATACTGCACTATTGGGAAGTCATTTGTGTATCTGAGAGGAATGGTAAATTCAGCAAACCTTGATCCTTGGCTTTGTTCAGAACTAATTGGAGCAAATCAGCAGCCAACACAAAGAGGAGTGGTGATAGAGGATCTCCCTGTCTTACTCCTCTTTTGCAGTGGAAGGTCTTTCCTGGCACTCCATTTAGCAACACAGAGGAAGTAGCAGAGCTTAGAATCTCTCTGATCCACATCAGCCATTTTGGACCAAACCCTTTTGCCTTCATAATCTCCAAGATTGCCTCATGCTCTATTTTGTCAAACGCCTTCTCAAAGTCTAGCTTTAGGATGACTAGATCTTCTTTGATTTGTGACAGTTGTAAATGTACTCGAAAGCCCATGCGAGGCAATCCTGTATAGTTCTGGTTTTGATGAAGCCATACTGGTTTGCATGGATGACTCCTCTAATTTGCTGTTGCAGCCTATTAGCCAATATCTTAGTTAACAATTTGAGGGAAGAGTTTAAGAGGGAAATGGCGGGTCTGTAAATCAGAGACACTTTGAGGTCCCTCCTTCTTGGGTATTAGGACTAGTATGATGAGTTGATGCTTCTCAAGCATACTTGGTTCTCCAGGAACTTCTCACTTAATTTGTAGAAATCCTGGGCTAGGAGAGGCCAACATCCCTTTAAGAATTCATTGGTGAAGCCATCCGGGCCAGGTGATTTGTTGTTAGGTAACATGGACACTATCTCATTTATTTATTTTTTAGTGATAGGATCTTCTAATTTGTCCAATCCCTGTATCTGGCAAAGGAGTTCATCAAGATTGAAGGCCATGGATGTGTACTCTGACTGTCCCATCTCTCTTTGAAACTTTCCCAGAGAAGCTTAGCCTTAAGGTCATGACTTTGAAAGATGTGCCCTTGGCTGTTCATTAGAGTGGGTATTGCATTTGCCCTGTATCTAATTGTGGCATGAGCATGAAAATATCTTGTTGCAGCATCTCCCTCTCTAACCCATCTTACTTTTCCTCTTTGCTTCCAATATGTTCTCTGTTGTCTGAGTAAATCAATCAGCTTTTCTGCAACTATGTCTCTAAAGTTCCACTCCTGGAGAGATAGATCCCTGAAAAGTTCAATTGTTTCTAGGAAATGCAGTACCAACTTAATCTTGTCAATTGTCTGATCAAGCCTAGAAGTGATCTGCTCCACAGTCTTAGTACCCTTCTCAAGTTTTTACATTTTGCAGTTATGAGCTTGGCTGGATCATGAGTGTCAATGTCAGTTTGCCAACCCTGAATTAGTGCATCCCCAAAGGTCTCTTGGTTTAGCCGGTAATTTTCAAACCTAAAGATTGAACATTTGGGGATCTGGGTATTTATATGCACCACACAAGGCCAGTGATCCGAGGTTTCCATCACCAGCGTTTCAACATGACAGTTGGGGAAGGAAGTTGTCATGAGTTTGATGTGAAAAAACCAATCCAACCTTTCAAGTAGAGGAGGAAACTGCTTGTTAGTCCAAGTGTACTGCCTCCCAAGCAAAGGCAGTTCTATTAAGTTCAGGTTGGATATGGCCTCATTGAAAAGAAACATCTCAGTCACATCGGCTCCTTCTCTATTCCTGTCCTCCGGCTTTCTGATCAAGTTGAAGTCACCCACAATAATCCAATCTACTTCAGGAGGCAAGTGACTCTCTCTGAACCATTCTAGGAACAATCTCTTCCCAGCAGGAGTGCAAGGTGCATACACTGAAGTTAGCACCCAACAGTCATTTGTTATTCTTGAAGTGAAGTCAATGGAGATGGCAAACTCATTCATCTCTCACCTTTGGCCAGAAAAAGTAGATCCCTTCCAGACTACCAAGATTCCCCCAGAGGCCCCAGCAGGGTAGAAAATCAAATGAGTCAAAGCCTTGTGGGCAGATATTCCTGATGAAACTTGTGTTGAAATCACTCTCTTGGTTTCTTGGAGGCAAACAATATCACAGTTGCTTTCCAGTATCTTATTTCTGATTGAATTCCACTTCTTATCAGAATTAAGCCCCCTAATATTCCAATCTAGGATTTTCCAAATTCTGTTGTGCTGCATTGGCAAACTTGGAGGGTAGTAATTGGATGTGGCCAGACCTAGTTGATGTACAACAGGTGGAGCCAGAGAGACGTAGCAACTGGATGTGGCCAGACCCATTTGATGTACAACAAGTGGGGCCAGGGAGACCAACTGGGGAGCAAGCAATTAATTAAGGTTTGGAGCCGCAACAGCCAGCAATTAGAGTAAAACCAACAAAGCCAACAAATAGCAAAACCCAACACACTAGTCTTAGCCCCCGAGGCAAAGCACCCCAAATCCACAAGGTTCATCAAAGTTTTACAACAAAATAAAAGAACCAGACATGCCTGGTTTTCACGAGGGAACAAAAACAGAAAAGGAAGTCCTCCCAGCTCAAATATGCTTCCATAAATGCAAAAGCCAGTTCTTATCATTATGCTTTTAGGTCTGCTTGTCATCATCTTCAGGGTTCTTCTTCTTCTTGGTCACACTCTTTTTCATCTTCCCCACAGGTTCCTACTTCTTCTTTCCTGCCAAATCAAGTTGACTGAGCTGGTCCTCAGACAGCTGACAGATAGATCTTCCAATATTCTTCAAAGTTTCCTCAGGTATGGTGGGGACCACCGAGGTGCATCCCAGGCACCCTTTGACCCTGCATGTCGACCTCTTGAACCCATCATTGGCAGCCCTTACTCTGTTGCTCCTTCTGACTGCCGAATCCACCAGAGGGGTGCCAATCTTCCCTTTTCTGCTCCTTTTCCTGGTAGGGGTGACTTCTTCCAGCTCCTCCTCTTGGACAGCCTGCTCCATTTGCTGCACTGCATTTGGTTCAGATAGGAGCATTTCACATTTAGGTTTGTCCCCTATGGTTGAAGACATGGGGATTGAGGCAAGCCACTCCTGTTTGTTCCGCAGAATGAGAGGCATGTCAGTCTGCAGCAGCTTCTTCACCCAACTATTTTGGGTCGGGGCATTCAGCAATGCCTGGAAAAAAACCCATCCATGAAAGTGGTACTTGAATTGTGGGCTCATTAGCTTTCGGCCCATTCCATTTGAAAGATGGCACCAAGTCATAGGTGTACTTGGGAGGCAGGCTGGGGCATTGAAGAAAAAAGTTCTGACCATCCCGAGCTGAATATTATTCTGAACCAGTGCCATCTGCTGAGGTCCCCCCTGCTCAAATCCTTCTCCCAGAGGATCATTGTTAGCCTCAGCCTCTTCCTGCTCCTCTTGAATGTCCTGTAAATTCTGATTCTCCTCTATATCCAGTTCCATGAGGTCCTCCTCCGGGATTTGAGGATACAAGAAGTTTTCCATTGGACCCTGACAGGCTGGAATGTGTATGTTATCAGCTACTTCCTCCACAAGATCCTGTTCAGGCTGCGCAGGCTGAAGCAGGTGGTGAACAACTTCATTGGCTTCATTGCTCTCAACAGGAGGAATAATCATTTCTTGTGGGTCTTCATTTGGAGGTGCCAAGTTGAGATCCTGGTCAAGTACTAGAGGTGGAAGGTTGAGGTCTAAAGGTTGAACCATTTGAGGCATCTGAGCTGCAGGAAGCTCTTGAGGCCACTGAAAGTCCTCAACTTGCTGCTATTGATGAACATTTTGTTGCTGTTCTATCACCTCTTGCATGTGCTCCATTGGAAGCTGATGAAAGCCCTGTTGTGGGGCTTGCTGACCCAGGCCAAAGAAGTCAAAAGGTAGTTGCCCTTGTATCTGTTGTTGCTCAGGCATCGGATCTTCATCAGGAGGCCCATCTCCCAGAAGTTGGTGCTGTAGCAACTCGCACTGAATAGTCCACGAATCCCCCTCATGAGCTTCATTACTAGTGAGCACAATGAACTGAGGAATCGATTCCAAGTCAGTGACCCTAGCCCTGACAAACACCCTGTCCTTCCTGTCATCAACCCCAGCCCAGTTTATCAGCCTACCGAACTGTCCTACCACATTTTCCACATGTTCATCTGTCCAATAATCCACGTGGAAACCCAGCAGCAGCAATGTGACCTCTCTATTAAATAAAACTCTGCGCCAATTACGCCCCTGATTGTGCCTTGTGAATGTCAGGTGGACATCATCAAATGGAACAGGGCTTTCTATCACCAATGCCTCCCTATCTAGTGCAGAGTGAAACTGAACAAATGCTTGCCCAAGTGCGAAGGTTGAATGCTTCTGACAGCAATTTGATTCAGATGAAAGAACTCACTGAGAACTTGTCGGACGGTGTTGAAGTCCAGTGGGTTGCCCGGCAGCGGGTTGATGGTGACGATGGCAAGGTTCTCGTTCCTTGGAGCAGGCCTCGACTGCGCGACCCACGTACCATGAACACTCGGTTGGGTATCTCCTGCCAGTCTAACCCAAAGGGAATGAAAGGCCTCGGATCAGCTCTCTGGAACGCCATGTGAGTCTCAGCTGCAGGTGAGGGAGGAGGTGGCGAGAGGTTTTCCTGAGGTGCAGCGGGGTTTTCTTGGTTCACTGTGCTGGCAGTAAAGCGAAGGCGAGGAGGTCTAGGTGGAGGTAAAACAGTGGAAGGCGGAAGGTCGCCCAGGTGCAGTTCTAAATCAACCGCACTTTGACTCGCTGCAGCTGGGTCTGAGATTGGGATCAGCCCACCACTCAGTGACATATTTCTTATTTTCCATGGTACAACAATCGGTTCCTGTGGTGCAGTAATTCCGTTTAGCCACATCAGCCAATCCGTGACCGAGGCGAATTTGAGTGGGCTGCTAGCACCGCCCAAGCTGCATGCCTGTTGTAACACCTCTGGTGTTTAACTGTAATTAACCTGACATGTCATCATCATTATTCATTAATCATTCTTGCCTTGCATTTATGTTTGCCTAGTACTTGTGTGGCAATCTCTTTTCAAAAACCCTAAAAGCCCAAATCTTCCTATAAGGGCAAAAATGGTAATTTCACCTCTGTGCCTAGCTTTGTGTAATTCTTGTTCAGTTGGATGTCTTGAAGTTTTGTTGTGTTGGCCAAAGTTCAAAAATCAAAATCAGATTTCAAATCCCTTTGCAAAACCCTGATTTCCAAACCCTGGATTTTATCCCTCTTTTGTAATTCAAAATTATTCAAATTTGAGGTTGGTCCAAAAAGCAAAGTTGTAGATCTGGCCAAGAGAAACAACTTTGGTATTTACAAATTTTCAAGTTTCTGTACAAAGTTTGAAGTAAATCCAAATTCATTCAAATTCCAGTTTTTGTCCCTTTTCAGTTTTCAAAATTTATTTAAAACTATTGAGTTTCAGAAAAAGGGTATATTAGCAAAGTTGTAGGTTTTGATAAAAGGAACAACTTTCATATTTGCAGATTTCCAACTTTCAATGTAAAATCAAAAGTAATTTTGAATTTATTCAAATCCCAAAAGTGTTCCCTTTTCTGTTTTCAAATGTGGTCCAAAAACTATTTGGATTTTGAAAATATTCTTTTTGACAAAGTTGTAGATCTCCTTTTTCTGCACAACTTTGGTATTTGAGTTTTTGCTGCTCAGTTCAAGTTTTGGAAGTAATTTGCAAAATACAGAAAGTCAAAACCTAGACCTAGCCCTGTTCATCCCCTACCTCTAGCCGGCACAGAGCAGGGGGGCCGGCCATGGCGCCTCGCGGCACTGCGCACGCGCGTGCCTGGCAGCCGCACGCGCGCCTCCAACCTGCCGCCGCTGACCCCGTGATCATTTGCCCCCGCACGCGCGAGCGCTGACCTCGCGCCCGTCCCCCACTGTTCCCTGCACAGCGCCGCGCCGCCCCGTGGCCGTCACCGGCAAGCCTTCGCCCAGGCCTGGGTGCACGCCCGTCCTCCCGCCGGCTTGCAATCGAGTGCGCACGCTTCGGCCGAGCTCATCCACACCATCCCGTGCTCTCTACCGTCCCCGACCGTGCCTATAAAAGGGACCGCCGGAGTCCGAGCTCCTCACTCATCTCCGCCGCCGTCGCCAGCCCACTCCGAAGCTCCCGCCGCTCAACCACCTAGCCCAAAGCTCCGCCTTGAGCTCGCGAAGCTTCCCAGCCCTCAATTTTACCTCCCCCGCCTCCAATCGCCCGGCGTAACCCCATCTTCCCAAACTCCGACGAAAACCGGTGAACTCGGGTTCGTCAAATACTACCTCTCCGGCCACGATCATCTTCCCCTGACCCCTGTGTCAGCTTCCTTGGCTCCGCGCGACTCTAACCAGGCCCTTGCGGTCTCGTGTGTTGCGCAGGATCGCCGAATCGCCGGAGTGCCGCCGCGGCCGTCTCCTTCCTCGAGCCTCACCCTCGAGAAGTGTCGAGCCTCACCCTCGAGCACGTGTCGAGCCTCACCCTCGAGCCACACCCTCGAGCACGCCTGCGAACCGCATCCCTCGAAGCAGCCGAGCCCTGCCTCCGACCCGTGGTAAGCACTCGAGCCCCGGTCTCTGCTTCCACTCCGCTTCGCCCGAGCCTACCGGCCAGGCCTCGGACAGACGCTTGTCTCCGCTTCGCCCGAGCCTACCGGCCAGCCTCGGACGGACGCTTGTCTCCGCTTCGCCCGAGCCTCCCGGCCAGGCCTCGGACGAAACGCTTGTTTCCGTCTCGCCCGAGCCCTGCCCCTCGGACGAAACGCTTGTTTCCGTCTCGCCGACCTACCAGCCAGGTCTCGGACGGCCGAGTGTTTCCGCCTCACCCGAGCCCCGAGCTGTCCGCCTCGCAGCGATTCGCCCGAGCCCCTGAGAGAAGGAGCACAGCGCTCTTTTCTTTCCTTGAAAGAGTGTGAATAGTGTTCTGTTTTCTCTTTTTTGTGTGAATTAATCTGTTGTTCCTTAAATCCTGATAAAATTATGGTATGCTCCATGCACTGTTAGTATTTTATAAAAATATGAAACTTGACTTTTCTGCAAGAATTTAAAATGTAAAATCCCTCTTTTAATTAATAAATGGATGGTTTTGGATTTTTAGAAAATTATTTATAACTCCAAAAATCATGAGATAAATTTTTGTGAGCTTCCTATGCCATGTTTAGTCTCTGGTGAAATTTTGAAGTCTTTTGGAACAAGTTGATTTTTGAGCATTTATTTTAATTGTTAAATAGTGCCTTCTGTTAATTAATGTCGAATTTATTTGAGCACCTTAATGACCTCCAAAAATTATGAAATTTGTTTTGCCATCTATCTACACCATAATGAACTTATGTGATTAATTTGGTAATTTTTGGAGCAACTTCATAAAATGACCTTTTTAAATAATTAAGGAAAATAGAAAAAGTGATTAGGGTTCATGTTGTATGCCTGTTTTGCATTGTTCATGCTAGCATACTCATGTGCATGCATCATTGCATTCGTATAGTCACCGAAGAAGAAGGAGTCAAGATCGAGGCAGCCGCCGACGAACCTGTCCCGAGGCTACCCCGAGCTCCGACAACTGCCCTGCCGCCTTCGAGCCTGCCTCTTTGCTCTTCAAGGCAAGCCCCGGTGCATTTAACCCTTTCCTTGAATTTATAAAATGATTTCCTTAAATGCTTTTGAGTTAAATTATTGCATTAGGTTTATAGGAGTTGTGTGCTATCCTAATTGATGCACTATCCACCTTGACCACTGATACCTGATACCTGCTTTTCAAAAGTATTTGAAAAATGCTTAGCAATGCTTATTGAATTAGACTTTGCAATAAAATGCCAATTTCAAAAGTGTGATCACTTAAGGAATGTTTATGGGATTTGGTCTTACTCCCCGGCTGTTGGCTAGGTATCTGATCCGTACCTAGTCAATAGCGAGGAGAGGTTGTCCGAGCGTACGGTGCCGTCATGTTGTAGTCCGGGACTCAACAGTTGACACCGACCGGGACAGGGTTGAAAAACTGACAGGACTATTACGCTTGGGTGAGATATGACCAAGGTATAGTTCTGGCTGGAAAATTAGGGACCATCCGTATGGGGGCCTGCTGGTCAAGACTTGTAACTATTCACATACTTCGGAAAGCTCTGGCTCCGAGAAATCCTTGATTGGGACCGACAACCGCGCACTGGGAGTGGAGAGATGGCGGAAGTAGCATGTACCCACGTGGTCGTCGTACCTGGATAGGAGTGGTGTACTGTACTTCCGGGTGGCGTAGGACCGGTCCAATCTTGGAGGAATCGTGGTAGACGAGTTGGCATATGCAAGCTTGGGTGCTGCTACATATGCAGTGTGGATAGGGATCCTCAGCTGAGTATTATTTATCCGGATTAACGTTGCTCCTCGGTTATGGAGACTTGGTCACTGACTGTCAACGGAGAGTGGTTCTCAACTAGGAATGTTTTGAAATGTAAAATGAATCATGAACGATGAAGAATTGAGGAATACTGAATCTTTCAAAATAAAATAAGGTTTACAAAAATGCTTTTCTGCAAAATACTTGATCTTGCTTAAGCCTTACCTTGACTACCCTAAGCCTCTCATTCCTGAGTCTTCTCCCTTTTCTTTAGTCGGGTAAGTCTTGTTGAGTACCCCAGTACTCAGGGTTTGTTACCCATGCTGCAGGTATGACAGAGTCCCCGATGTGTCTTGCACCCTGCTGCGTGACCATCGTCCAGGAAGAGGCCGATGAGGCCGAAGAATAGTTGTACACCCTCGGGCTGGGTGATTATAAGTATCTTTGCTGTTCTCCACTATGTTGCCTATGTCTATTTCTATTATCAGAACTTGGTTTGTAATAACTGCACCTTAATTTCTATTTGGAACCCTGCTTGTAAAACTAATGTTATTTAAGTCTTCCGCTCTTTATTCCGATGTTATTTGTAAAAGTATGCAATGCTGTAACCGAATTGTGAGATGATCCTGCGGACATTGGGCACTGATGTAGCCGGTGGCGAACAGGTCTTAATCACATGGAACATGGGTTCGGCTGTCAGAGGTTGACAGGGACACGTGGGCCATGGGATTAGGGTCGTTCCGTCACAGAGTGGTATCGGAGCATCTCACTTTAACGTTGCAGTGTTCGTTTTGCGAAAACTTCAAAAGACCTTTTGAGTCCAAACAAACTAAACTTGACTATTTTGAGTCCAAATTGCTTCTCTCATCTTGTCTCTCATATGGCAACACTAGCTAGTGGAACAACATGTTTTAAGCCCTATGTACTTATTTATTGCATTGCTTTGTTCCGTAGGAACGATTCATGCATCATGTCATAATCACTTAAGTTAACTTCCTCTCTAAGTTCGTTGGGGTAGTATGCCTTTACCTGTTCTTGCTAGCCTTTCTCATCCATCTTCTCTTATCCAGACATGGCCCGTATCAAGCTGACTGCCCGCAAGTCGACTGGACCGCATGGTGTGCCACGCCCCCAGCTGGCACCACGCGCTGGGGAGGAGACTGGAGAATCTTCCAACGGTCGTCGCTTTCCCCGCCGCACCCGTAAGAACCTGAAGGAGGAGATCAAGGATCTGAAGGCTGAGCTGAAGAACTTGGAGCATGACTTCTACCACTCACGCCTGGAGTTTTATGAGGCACGAGCTTCCCTGGAGCAGGCCAATCGGAACACGGTTCGCGCTATCGAGCAGCGCAATGATGCTTGGACCCGCGAGGACGTTACCAGAGCCCAGCTCCACGGACTGCAGCAGTACACAGCTCAGATTGAACAGTTCAATGATATGCTTCATGAGGAAGTGCATCAGCTGTATGATCAACTCCACCCCTTGGTACCCCCGGTTATGGAAGACCCTGAGGACGGAGTAGTGGAAGAACCCGATGTGGAACAAGAGCCAGACGTGGACGAAGAAATTGAACCTGCTGAGGACGTCCACGCTGAAGACGAGGACGAGGAGGAGGAGCCTGAGCTCATCCTCGAAGAAGACGACGACGAAGACATGATCATCATCGACGACGACTAGACTCGTAGTGTCTGTACCATCTGCTTACCTAAAACCTTAGTCTAGGTTTGGGGGCGTTAGTCTGTCTGTTGCCAAGTCTGGCATGTATCTTTCTTTTCGCATCTTTTCCCTTTATCGGTCTGTATCATCTGTCAGTCACCTTATCAAGTCATCAGTCTTTTGTATCAGAAGAAGCTATCAGTCTGTTGTTTTCAGAACCCTATCTATGAATGCTAAGTTCCAAGTTGCTTAACAGATGCCTGTGAACACTCGCACTGGAGCTGGAGGTTCTGATGATGCCAACCTCCCAAACCCTCCACCTGTCCCAGCTACCCTAGCAGATGCCATTGCAGCCTTGGCCGCCGCTGCCAACCTAATGGCTCAAAACCAAGGACAGCAGAACTTTCACCGTGGTCGCCACAACATCAACCAAGAGACCACCTATGTGGAATTCACCGAAACTCGTCCACCGGTCTTCACCAAGGCCGATGAACCCCTCGAAGCTGATGATTGGCTCCGCACCATGGAGCAGAAGTTTGGTCTTATCAACTGCACCGATATCCAGAAGCCACGGTTCGCTTCACAGCAGCTTCGTGGTCCGGCAAGTGCTTGGTACGCCAACCTGTTGGCTGCCCAGCCAGAAGGTCATCGGTTGACCTGGGAAGAGTTCCGCACTGCTTTCCGTGCTCATCACATCCCTTCCGGATTAATGAAAATGAAGCTTGATCAGTTCCTGGCTCTCCAACAGAAAGACTCCACAGTCATGCAGTATGTGGGTCAATTCAATCATCTCAGCCAGTATGCCTCAGAGTATGTCAACACAGATGAGAAGAAGAGGGATTGTTTCCTCAGAGGACTGCACCCAAAGATCCGCAGGAGCTTGTCCAATAACCTGACTGGGTCTTATCACGATGTTGTTGACCGGGCTGTTGCTTTTGAAGAAAGCAATCGCCAGTACCAGGAAGAGAAGAAGAAGAAGAAAGCAGGGTCAAGCAGCTTCTCTGGCGGTCACAAACGCCAGAGAATCATCTATCACCCCAGCCACCACCACAATCGTCTACCTTACCCCAACCAGCAAGTGGTCGTCCGTACCGCGGCCACCACCCATAATGCCAACCAGCAGAGTGCCACACAGCCGAACGCCCCAGGTGTTCGTATCACCACTCCACAAACAGCCTACAACCATCCCTGCTACAACTGCGGCCAGCTTGGTCACTGGTCTCGTGAGTGCCCAAAGCCCAAGAGGTATGCTCAGAATGCTCAGAAGAATCCTGGAGGATCTCAGCAGCAGCAGCACCGTGCCAGCAGCAGCATGCTCAGAAAGGCAAGATTGTCAAGAAGCACGGGCAAGTCTACTACACCGCTGTCAGCGATATACCAGAAGGGGAGCCCGTCATGATCGGTAGGTTTCCTGTTGCCAATCACCCTGCAGTTGTGTTGTTTGATTCTGGTGCATCGCATTCCTTCATCAGTCGTACTTTTGTCATCAAGCATGAAATATCAATTGAGGATTTAAAAGAAAGTTTCTGCATATTTTCGCCTGGAGGGCGTATAAGTACTAAGGAAGTGGTTCGCAGTATACCAGTAATGTTGGGGGAACATGTATTTCCCACCACCATGATAGTGCTTCATGATCAGGAGATAGATGTCATCCTAGGCATGAATTGGATGTGTCAGTATAAAGCCATGATCGACATCTTGAATAGAGTTGTGAGAGTGGATATTCCTAACAGTACCGCCAAACTCCTTCTCCAACTTCCAATGCCTCAAAAACCAGCAGCCACTCAAATAAATACCGCCTATGTTCTGGAAACCCGGGACATCCCCGTGGTTTGTGAATTCCCTGATGTTTTTCCTGAGGATTTGCCTGGTCTGCCTCCTGACCGTGACGTTGAGTTTGCCATAGAGCTAAAGCCCGGGACTGCTCCTATATCCCGCAGAGCTTATCGAATGCCTCCCAGAGAGTTGGCAGAACTAAAAATCCAATTACAAGATTTGTTGGACAAGGGTTTCATTCGCCCAAGCTCGTCTCCTGGGGCTGTCCTGCAATCTTTGTAAAGAAGAAAGACAAGACTCTCAGAATGTGCATTGATTATCGCCCACTCAATGAGGTCACCATCAAAAATAAATATCCCTTGCCTCGTATTGATCTTCTCTTTGACCAGTTAGCTGGAGCCAAAGTATTCTCCAAGATCGATCTCAGATCTGGCTACCACCAAATAAAGATTCGTCCTGAAGATATTCCTAAAACAGCTTTCACCACCAGATACGGCCTATATGAGTACTTGGTCATGTCCTTCGGTTTGACCAATGCCCCTGCTCATTTCATGTACCTCATGAACTCTGTGTTCATGCCAGAGCTTGATAAATTCGTGGTCGTGTTCATTGACGACATCCTTGTCTACTCAAAAACCCCTGAAGATCATGCCGAACATCTTCGTATCGTTCTATCCCGTCTCAGAGAACATCAGCTGTATGCCAAGTTCAGTAAATGTGAGTTCTGGTTAGATCAGATACAGTTTCTTGGTCATGTCCTTTCCGCTGAAGGTGTGTCAGTTGACCCTGGTAAAGTGGCAGACATTCTGGATTGGAAGCCACCTACCACTGTTCATCAAGTCCGCAGCTTTATGGGAATGGCAGGATATTATCGTCGATTCATCCCAGATTTCTCAAGAATCGCCAAGCCTATCACTGAGTTAGTAAAGAATTCTGTGAAGTTTGTCTGGTCACCAGCCTGTGAGCAAGCCTTTCAAACTCTGAAGAAACTGTTAACTACATCACCAGTGCTAGCCCAGCCGAACATCGAGAAGCCCTTTGATGTCTACTGTGATGCATCTGGTACTGGTTTGGGCTGTGTTTTGATGCAAGAAGGTCGAGTGATCGCTTATGCCTCCCGACAGCTTAAGCGACATGAAGAGAATTACCCAACTCATGATCTCGAGTTAGCAGCAGTAGTGCATGCCTTGAAGATCTGGCGTCATTATTTGTTGGGCAGTACCTGTAATGTGTACACTGATCACAAAAGCCTGAAGTATATCTTCACTCAAGAGGAACTGAATATGAGGCAGAGAAGATGGCTTGAGTTAATTAAGGACTATGATCTTGAAGTGCATTACCATCCGGGTAAGGCGAATGTGGTCGCCGATGCACTCAGTCGCAAGTCTTATTGCAACTGTCTGATGATGAAACCCTATGATTCTTCTTTGTGTTATGAGCTGGAAAAGTTGAATATTGAAATGATTCCACAAGGAACTCTGAATAATATCAGAATAGAAACCCCTATCAGAGAGCAGATCATCGCTGCACAGAAAGATAACCCTGGAATCAAGCACATCATCGAAAAGGTCCAATCCGGAAAGGCTGATTGTTTCAGGATTGATGATGCAGGAGTAGTATGGTTTAAGAATCGGTTAGTAGTTCCTAAAGTGCCTGAGTTAAGAAAGTTAATCCTTGATGAAGCACACTTGACTAGATTCTCCATCCACCCCGGCAGCAACAAGATGTACCAGGATTTGAAGCAGCAATTCTGGTGGACAAAGATGAAGATTGAGATCGCCCGGTATGTCGCTCAGTGCGATACCTGCCAGAAAGTCAAAGCCGTGCACATGAAGCCCGGAGGAGAATTGCAACCTTTATCTGTACCTGCTTGGAAATGGGACGATATCAGTATGGACTTTATCAATGGTCTACCCAAGACATCAAGAGGTTTTGATTCCATATGGGTGATCGTGGATCGCCTCACTAAGCAAGCTCACTTCCTGCCAGTGAACCAGGAGTTACCCCGTCCCCACTTTTAGGCCCACTTGTACAAGAACCACATAGTGAAACTCCTGGCATACCCAAGAGCATTATCTCTGATCGTGGTACCAAGTTTGTCGCAAAGTTTTGGAAAGCGTTCCATACCTCACTTGGAACCAAAGCTCTTGCATAGTACGGCATATCATCCGCAAACAGATGGACAAACCGAGCGAGTCAACCAAGTGTTAGAGGATATGTTGAGAGATGGTGTGCTCACCTCGCAGATACTTAGGATGACTGTTTGCCCTTGGCAGAGTTCCCATATAATAACAGTTACAAGAGAGCATCAAAATGGCACCCTTTGAAGCATTGTACGGCCGCCATTGTCGTACACCTCTCAATTGGTCTGAACCCGGAGAAAGGGAATTCTTTGGAGTGACCTGGTAAAAAGATATGGAAGAGAAAGTCAAGCATATCCAGAGAACATGAAGATTGCACAGTCTCGACAGAAAAGTTATGCTGACAGGAGACGTCGATCTCTGCAGTTCGAGATCGGGGATATGTGTATCTGAAGGTCTCGCCCACCAAAGGAGTCATCGTTTTGGAGTCAAAGGAAAGCTAGCACCCCGCTACATTGGTCCGTTTGAGATTCTGGATCGTTGTGGCAAGGTCGCTTACAAGCTGAGTTCGCCCGATCATCTTTCAGCAGTTCATAATGTGTTTCATGTCTCCCAACTCAAGAAGTGCCTCCGAGTACTGAACATGTGGTTGAAGTTGAAGCGTTTGAGCTAGAACCAGATCTGTCATACCTGAGTATCCAGTTCGCGTGTTGGATCACAAGGATCGTGTTCCCGAAGAACCACCACAAGATGGTACAAGATCCAGTGGAACCAGCACTCCTGAAGAAGAAGCCACCTGGAATCCGAAGACTTCATAGCAAAGAACTATCCCGACTTCTCGAATCTCTGTAGACGTAAGGTTTTGCCTTTTCTTCTTAAGACGTGGAATCTCGGGGCGAGATTTCTTTTAGGGGGGAAGGCTGTAACACCTCTGGTGTTTAACTGTAATTAACCTGGCATGTCATCATCATTAGTCATTAATCATCCTTGCCTTGCATTTATGTTTGCTTAGTACTTGTGTAGCAATCTCTTTTCAAAAACCCTAAAAGCCCAAATCTTCCTATAAGGGCAAAAATGGTAATTTCACCTCTGCCTAGCTTTGTGTAATTCTTGTTCAGTTGGATGTCTTGAAGTTTTGTTGTGTTGGCCAAAGTTCAAAAACCAAAATCAGATTTCAAATCCCTTTGCAAAACCCTGATTTCCAAACCCTGGATTTTATCCCTCTTTTTGTAATTCAAAAATTATTCAAAATTTGAGGTTGGTCCAAAAAGCAAAGTTGTAGATCTGGCCAAGAGAAACAATTTGGTATTTACAAATTTTCAAGTTTCTGTACAAAGTTTGAAGTAAATCCAAATTCATTCAAATTCCAGTTTTTGTCCCTTTTGTTTTCAAAATTTATTTAAAACTATTGAGTTTCAGAAAAGGGTATATTAGCAAAGTTGTAGGTTTTGATAAAAGGAAACAACTTTCATATTTGCAGATTTCCAACTTTCAATGTAAAATCAAAAGTAATTTTGAAATTATTCAAATCCTAAAAGTGTCCCCCTTTTCTGATTTCGTATTAATTCAAAAAAACTGTTTGGATTTGAAAATATTCTTTTTGAAAGTTGTAGATCTCTTTTTTCTAAACAACTTTGGGTGTTTTGAGTTTTTGCTGCTCAGTTCAAGTTTGGAAGTAGTATTTGCGAAATACTGAAAGTCAAACCCTAGACCTAGCCCTGTCATCCCCTACCTCTAGCCGGCACAGAGAAGGAGGGGGCCCGGCCCTGGCCGCGCCACCAGCACCAGCGCCGCTTGGCCACGCGCGCCTGGGCAGCCAGCCGCACGCCCGACCCCCGGACTTGTCGCCTGCGCCCGCGCCATCATGCCGCCCCCGCACGCGCAAACGCTGACCTCCGCCCCCGTCCCTACAGTGCCCAGGGCGTCGCCGCCGCGTGGCCGTCACCGGCGAGCCTTCGCCCAGGCCCTGGGTGCACGCCGTCCTTCCCGCCGGCTTGCAATCGGTGCGCACGCTTCGGCCGAGCTTATCACACCATCCCGTGCTCTCTACCGTCCCCGACCGTGCCTATAAAAGGGACCGCCGGAGTCCGAGCTCCTCACTCACCCCCCCGCCGTGGCCAGCCCACTCCGAAGCTCCCGCCGCTCAACAACCACCTAGCCCGAAAAGCTCCGCCTTGAGCTCGCGAAGCTTCCCAGCCCCTCAATTTCACCACCCCCGCCTCCAATCGTCCGGCGTAACCCCATCTTCCCAAACTCCGACGAAACACCGGTGAACTCGGGTTCGTCAAATACTACTCTCCGGCCACGATCATCTTCCTCCTGACCCCTGTGTCAGCTCTTGGCTCGCTCGGCGACTCTAACCAGGCCTTGCCTCGAGGGCCTCGGACTCCCTGTGTTGCGCAGGATCGCCGGATCGCAGGCAGTGCCGCACCCGCGGCCGTCTCCTCCCTCGAGCCACACCCTCGAGCACGCCTGCGAACCGCGCTCCCTCGAAGCAGCCGAGCCCTGCCTCGACCCGTGGTAAGCACCCGAAGCCTCGGTCTCTGCTTCACTCCGCTTCGCCCGAGCCTCCCAGTCAGGCCTCGGACGGACGCTTGCTTTCCGTTTCGCCCGAGCCTCCCGGCCAGGCCGGACGAAACGCTTGTTTCCGTCTCGCCCGAGCCTACCAGCCAGGTCTCGGACGGCCGAGTGTTTCCGCCTAACCGAGCCCTGCTGTCCGCCTCGCAGCGATTCGCCCGAGCCCCTGCGAGGAAGGAGCACAGCGCTCTTTTCTTTTTCCTTTTTGAAAGAGTATGAATAGTGTTCTGTTTCTCTTTTTTGTGTGAATTAATCTGTTGTTCCTTAAATCCTGATAAAATTATGGTATGCTCCATGCACTGTGTAGTATTTTATAAAAATATGAAACTTGACTTTTCTGCAAGAATTTAAAAATGTAAAATCCTCTCTTAATTAATAAATGGATAGTTTCGGATTTTTAGAAAATTATTTATAACTCCAAAAATCATGAGATAAATTTTTGTGAGCTTCCTATGCCATGTTTAGTCTCTGGTGAAATTTTGAAGTCTTTTGGAACAAGTTGATTTTGAGCATTTATTTTTAATTGTTAAATAGTGCCTTCTGTTAATTAATGTCTAATTTTATTTGAGCACCTTAATGACCTCCAAAAATTATGAAATTTGTTTTGCCATCTATCTACACCATAATGAACTTATGTGATTAATTTGGTAATTTTTGGAGCAACTTCATAAAATGACCTTTTAAAAATTAAGGAAAATAGAAAAAGTGATTAGGGGTCATGTTGTATGCCCTGTTTTGCATTATTCATGCTAGCATACTCATGTGCATGCATCATTGCATTCGTATAGTCACCGAAGAAGGCGTCAAGATCGAGGCAGCCGCCGACGAACCTGTCCCTGAGGCTACCCCGAGCTCCGACAACTGCCCTGCCGCCTTCGAGCCTGCCCTCTTTGCTCTTCAAGGCAAGCCCGGTGCATTTAACCCTTTCTTGAATTTATAAATGATTTCCTTAAATGCTTTTGAGTTAAATTATTGCATTAGGTTTATAGGAGCTGTGTGCTATCCTAATTGATGCACTATCCACCTTGACCACTGATACACCTTATCTGCTTTTCAAAAGTATTTGAAAAATGCTTAGCAATGCTTATTGAATTAGACTTTGCAATAAAATGCCAATTTCAAAAGTGTGATCACTTAAGGAATGTTTATGGGATTTGGTCTTACTCCCCGGCTGTTGGCTAGGTATCTGATCCGTACCTAGTCAATAGCGAGGAGAGGTTGTCCGAGCGTACGGTGCCGTCATGTTGTAGTCCGGGACTCAACAGTTGACACCGACGGGACAGGGTTGAAAAACTGACAGGACTATTACGCTTGGGTGAGATATGACCAAGGTATAGTTTGGTGGAAAATTAGGGACCATCCGTATGGGGGCCTGCTGGTCAAGACTTGTAACTATCACATACTTCGAAAGCTCTGGCTCCGAGAAATCCTTGATTAGGACCGACAACCGCGCACTGGGAGTGGAGAGATGGCGGAAGTAGCATGTACCCACGTGGTCGTCGTATCTGGATAGGAGTGGTGTACTGTACTTCCGGTGGCGTAGGACCGGTCCAATCTTGGAGGAATCGTGGTAGACGAGTTGGCATATGCAAGCTTGGTGCTACATATGCAGTGTGGATAGGGATCCTCAGCTGAGTATTATTTATCCGGATTAACGTTGCTCCTCGGTTATGGAGACTTGGTCACTGACTGTCAACGGAGAGTGGTTCTCAACTAGGTATGTTTTGAAACGTAAAATGAATCATGGACGATGAAGAATTGAGGAATACTGAATCTTTCAAAAATAAAATAAGGTTTACAAAAATGCTTTTCTGCAAAATACTTGATCTTGCTTAAGCCTACCTTGACTACCCTAAGCCTCTCATTCCTGAGTCTTCTCCTTTTCTTTAGTCGGGTAAGTCTTGTTGAGTACCCCAGTACTCAGGGTTTGTTACCCATGCTGCAGGTATGACAGAGTCCCCGATGTGTCTTGCACCCTGCTGCGTGACCATCGTCCAGGAAGAGGCCGATGAGGCCGAAGAATAGTTGTACACCCGCGGGCTGGGTGATTATAAGTATCTTGCTGTTCTCCACTATGTTGCCTATGTCTATTTCTATTATCAAGAACTTGGTTTGTAATAACTGCACCTTAATTTCTATTTGGAACCCTGCTTTGTAAAACTAATGTTATTTAAGTCTTCCGCTCTTTATTCCGATGTTATTTGTAAAAGTATGCAATGCTGTAACCGAATTGTGAGATGATCCTGCGGACATTGGGCACTGATGTAGCCCGGTGGCGAACAGGTCTTAATCACATGGAACATGGGTTCGGCTGTCAGAGGTTGACAGGGACACGTGGGCCATGGGATTAGGGTCGTTCCGTCACACCTCCGGATGATCACCAAGCTCTCTGATCGCCACCAAGCCGTCTAGGTGATGCCGATCACCAAGAGTAACAAGCAAGAACTCTCACTTGACCAACGCAAGGCTACTAATGAGATGGGTGGATGCACACTTGCTACTCTCTATTCACTAATGAGGTGTTTGATCACTCAATTATCAAATCTCTCAACCTCACTAGGCCTCTTGCACTCACTTGGAATCACAATGTGTTTGGCAACCTTCAAATGAGCAAGAGTAACAGCATGAATGAAGGGGAGGCATATTTATACCCCCCAACTCGAAACATGCACGAAGGGGTAAGTCCAGCCAGTTTACACACTGACCGGACGCACTGTCGGGGTGACCGGACGCGTCCGGTCAGTGCCCAACGGCTACATGACGTGCTTTCTGACACCTGTACGAAGTGCTGATCGGACGCTCTCAAGCGTCCGGTCACCACTGACCGGACGCGTCCGGTCATCATTTTTGCTTTCTGGAACCTCTCTGCATGCGACCGGACTCACCCCTGGTGCGTCCGGTCGATTACTGAGGAGCGTCCGGTCACAGCCAAACCCGCTCCTCAGCCAACACTACTGACCGGACGCGTCGGTCATTAGGGTTGGAGCGTCCGGTCGCTATTTGAAGTCCAAAACGACTTCGGTTTGCGACGCTCCCTTCACGAACTTTCTTCCTTATGATCTTAGGGACCTTTCTAAGCTACCTAAGGCTTCGGTTAACAAGTGTACACCACACCTAACTCAAAAGTCTCACCTAGGTTAAGCTACTCATTCAAAACCTCTTAATAGTACGGCCAAAGATAAAACAAAGACATATGCTACTCTAAGTGTCCTTCAACACCAAATGACACTTAGAACTAGCCTATCACCGTCTTCGTCGTCCATCCTTTGAAAACCGAACGAATTCCATCAATAAGGGGGCATGAATACCATAGTGCCCTCGCGATCACCATTACCATGACCTAACTCAACTGTTCCTGCAAAACACACGTTAGTCATAGTAATTTACCGTTGTCATCCAATCACCGAAACCCACTGGGGGCCTAGATGCTCACAAATACAGTTGTCTGTTTAATGGATATTCGATGAACATATAATAAATCATGGATACAATAGAAATACCATCATCTCTATGATTACCTCTAGGGCATATTTCCAACACAGATGTCGTCTCGGTTCGGCTTGCGCTCGCCGTCGGCGCCGCCAGGAGCGCCACCACGCGCCTGGGGAGCCTTGTCCCGCTTGCGCGGCCGGCGCTTGCGAGTGCTCGACGACGGTGCAGCCTCGCCCTTCCGTCGCTCCTTCTGCCGAGCGAGCCACTGCTCCTCGGTGTAGAGAAGCTTGCCACCGGCGTTGGTCGACTGCGAGGGAGCTTCCAGCGCTCGTCGATGGCCTTGAGGCGACCGTCACCTCGAACTCCAGCAAGACCTCGATCGACACAACCTGCTTTACTTGTCGGGGACGACGCGGGAGAAGCTTCTCGACAGCCTCCTCCTCATCGAACTCGAACTGGTGTCGCCGTACCGCAGGAGCTGCTGCTGCAGAGTGGTGAGGCGAATGGCGAAGTCCTCGACGTCCTCGATGGGCTTGAAGGTCATGTCCCCCCACTCCTTCCGCAGCCACTGTAGCGTGGATCGCCGCGCGTGGTGGTCGCTGCCGATGCGCGCCGCGGTGATGGCGTCTCAAGCGTCCTTGGTGGTCTCCTTGTCCGCAAGGGTGGTCTGCATCTCCCCGGTACAGCGGCGAGAAGTGCCTCCATCGCCCGCCGATCCTCGGTGAAGTCGACGTCGTCGTACCGTACCGCGTCCCACATGTGGCGCGCCTGCAGCTTGACCTTCATCACCATCGACCACTCGTTGAAGTTGGTCTTGGTGAGCATAGGCCAGCCGCTGTCAGCGCCGGCGTCCTCGACGACGGTCTGGACGAGTGGAGACCCCGGTCGGCCACGGCGACCACAGCGCGCTTTGGAGAAGGGGAGGTGCGTCGCCTGTGAGGGTTGCGTGCACCAGCGTCCCATCTACCCAGCTCGCGGTCGTCGAAGGCGTTCAGCTCGCGTCCGTACGGCCGTGTGCGAGCTGCGCTCGAGCATCACGCGCTCGCATCCCTCGCTGCGCCTCCAGCTGCTCAGCCTGCTCACGCCTGTGATGCTCCTCGAGTGCGCGGGTCCTGAGCAGCTGCTACGTCAAGGTCGCGGTCGAGCCAACGCGCGTCGCAGTTTGCTGCTCCTCGCGTTCCAGCCACCCGTTGGCGCGCGCGGGCAACGCGCGCCTCCCAGGCCTCCTCGCGCCCGGCCATCTCGAAAACCGCGCGCACGAGCGAAGCCGCGCGCTCCCAAGTCGCACCGGCCTCCAGCTCCAGGGGCGCGGCGGCGTCCACGGCCCCAGGCCGCAGCTCTGCCGCCCGCGCCTGCCTCGGCGCGCAGGTCCTGGCCGTAGCCGCGCAGCTCGCGGTCGAGGCCGCAGTCTTCCGCTTGCGCCGCGCGCAAGTCCTCCTGCTCGAGGGTCGCGTCTGTCCGCGCGTCCTCCTCCTCCTGCTGTGCCTGCATGGCTTGCAGCGCTGCCTGGGCGCGCGCCCGCGGCCTGGGGGGAGCCCGCTCGGGGGTCGGGCCTGCTGCGTCGTCGCCCGCCGATGCGGCTCCGCCTCCAGGCGCAGCGCCGCCGCTCCAACCGCGGCTGCCTTTGCTGTTGCGGCCGCGTCCGCTGCCGCCTCGACCGTGCGCGTTTGCTGCCAGCTCGGGCGTCCGCGAGGCGCTGCGCGCGAGCAGTAGAGTAGCCACCGCCCGCAGGTCTGCCTCTCTGCCTGAGCTCCGCCGTTGGGCGCGCAGCTGCGGCCGAGCGCGCTCCAGTCGCTCGGTAGCCCGCGCAGCAGCCGCCTCCAGCGCAGCGAGGTCCTCATCGCCGTCGCCCTGCTCGGCCATGAGCCTGCGCCTCCCGCTGGATGTGGTGGAACGGCTTGAGGAAGAGTAGGAGTGGAGAGAGACATGATGCTGATTGGGATGGGGAAGGGAAGAACCAGGAAAGGAACTAGGCTCTGATACCATTTGTTGGAAATTAGCACTGGTAATTGGGGCTGATCTGATCTATTAGCCTTAGACGCAATGAAAACTGCAGATATATATATATATATATAGGGCAGCAAACTTGGCTGCCAAGAAGCTGTTGTAAAAGCTAACTTGGCTGTCAAGTTGATGCCAAGTTATTGTTAAAGTAAAGCATATTCTAAAGTAGATACTAAGCATATTTCTAATGGATAAGCACAAGAGTTAAAGAGGTCTATCATTTCCTCCCACTCCTGTAATACCGAAGACCAACCTCAAGGTTATCACCAAAAAAGCAAAAAAAGATGCCAATACTTATTGCCCATTTCAGTTGAAAATCATCAATGCACAAATGCCTATACTATTACCTACATAGATGGGTAACAAGACCAAAATGCTTGATACAAAAGTTATTGGGAATACAGAGGACTATCTAATCTAATATGTTTATCAAGGCTTTTTCAGAAAACTTGCGAAGTGAGCGTGATTACTTGTGCTAGATAACAGACATAGGTGTTACTCAACTTGCTGCTACCAAGTTTTGGTGCTTCAACATTAGTTGAGGGATTGCCTGACTATTGGATACTTATTTGAAAGTTCAACAGAGCTGTGTTTATCAACGATACAACAACTGATTGGCTTCTGAACCTTGCCAAATGACACAGTTTGATGAGAGTATATCTCAACGAACCTGCAGACATAAGTACAAAATATGTTTTCAGTGGTTAGAAGTAAAGGTACACAAGGGTTCAGAATAATCGCACAACAAATTTTGAATGTATGGTTCTCAGAACCATATCCAAGTGATATGTAAACAATTCTAATGGAAAGGCATACAATAAGTAACATAACCATACAACATTGATGCAACCTATGTTAAGTGAGAAGTGAGATGTAACAAATGGGGAATCAAAAGATCATGTGGAAGGGACCTGGCCTTGAATCCAAAATGGAAGATAGGGCCAAAATAAGATGAAAAAAAAACCCTGGAAAATCAGAGAAACAGACTAACAGAGAAGGTTTCAATGCTCTCAAGTATCAAGTAGACATGGCTAAATAATTAGGAATACGACAGGATATTACTCACAAGGATATGTATAGCCTACTGTACAGAAACTAAACTTCTCTGCCCACTTCAGCAATGTTTCCAGTGGCCTATGGCTACAGGTCCAATCCAGGCCTCCAGGGGCTTCATCAATGCCAGTGTATTTTACTGATGGCTTCTATTGTGCACTGTAGACTTTTCAGACTTACAAATAGTAGGTATTTATACTCCTACAAATACTAACACTGAGAAAATATTCTGCTGGATTTGGTTATGGTGGTAGCTTGTAATCAAGTGTCCAAGGAGAAACAATGTACCCTTTCATCCCTTAAGAACATTAGCAAGCTGGTGTTAGTTTAACAAAAAAGAGATAAACAACATGTAATGGGGTTCAAGCATACTCCATGTTTATATATTTGCTTTGACAGAAAATTTTAGCTAGATTGGGTTCCTAGCTCAGCAGCTTCTGACAGAATCACAAAACAGAGGAAGGAAGGTGCACTGGATATCTGTGTCATAGAATACTGTGATTGAGGTTGATGTTTTAAGAATGCTAAAAGCAAATGTACCATCACAGCAGACTTAGTAGAATGGGAGCTGAAGTCAGAATCAACTTTTACATAAAATGGCATAACGGGTGCAAATCATATAATGGTTTTTCTACAAATCTATGGATTGAGTAGATGGAAATCCAGGCAGTGGGGCACGAAGAATCTAGCATTTCATATTATCACCAGTGTCCATTGCAGGTGGTCTTAATATGAGTGATCAACATGCTTAAGTTGATCTAATAAGATAACATAGGCATTTTTCAGTTAATTGGCATTTCACTGCAAATCAGTACCATGAATTCAACATGTGGATGAATGATTAGGAAACATGACTAGCAGATGGAATCATGCAAATTTTTTGATATAATAGATACTGGTATGAGTACATTGTAGTACCTTGTAGAATTAGTGCTTATCATGCTTGCTAAAGCTAGCAGTTTGAATATCAATGGACGATTTCAAGAAGCCAGGTATGAGTCGTACGACACAGATGTAAACAAAATGAAGAGAAGCAATGAAGGGTGTAATTTGAGCAATATCAGGTGAAGGGTATATTCGGCTGAATTTATCCACTGATGTGATGAAAACCCCACAGGGATTTGGTTATCAACAAAACACTATACTTAAGACATTTCAGCAATGAACTAACAGCACTGCTCTTTAGATTTGTTTAGGTGCGAAGCAATAAAGTAACGAATAATCATATGGAATTGCCTGTAAAAAGAATAACCAAGTGACAGTTTATACATACTACACAAATGGTGAAGAACAAAGGGTGCTGCAAACAAACTAAAGAGTTTAAAAAGAATAAATTACCTTGTTGCAGCTTCGGCAGACTCTAGTTTGAGATGCGCGAAACCCTTGCAGATAGGATCACGAGTTTCTTATTTGCGGAAACTGCTGGATCTATAGATAAAAGGCCACGGAACCCTTTAAAAGCTTGCTTCAGATCCTTGTGTATGTTTTTCTTTTTTGGGAGGTTCCAGACACGAACTTGAACACCATCGTCACTGACATCTGTTATGAAGCATAGAGACTGAATCAAAAGAACAAAGTTTTATGACCAACAATAGCTCCTTCAACACTTATAGTGGTAGCTAAATAAAGTGATGTCGATTTCAAATGATCTGCAAAAGGTAATTCTGAGGCAGTTCAGCCCTCCACAAAATCATAGCTACGCACAAATAACAATAATAGAAAGAAAATCACGGTGGATCTTATTCTTGATTTTTTTTTAAAAAAATCGCTTTTACCTGACTGGCCAACTCTAATCTAACGTTCAAAAAAAAGAAAGAAAGGAGAACGTATGATACTAGTACGGGGGAGAGGGGACCAGAGAGAGCCAACCTGCGGCCGTTACTTTGGTGGAACTATCCCGGCGCGGCGATTGGCCGGAGCCGCGTCTGCTCGATGCCGCGCCCCGCCCCCGCCGAAGCCCATCTCCCGGAGAAGCTGCTCCTCAATGTCGGTGGAATATGTTTTGCCCTCACCAAATCCCGCCGGCTTGGGCCGCGTCGCCAGAAACTCCTCCTCGTCAACCTCCATCTCTTCCTCTCCCTCGTCGGACTCCCAGCCCTCTGCCTCCTTCGTCTCATCCTCACCGTCGAGGGTGGGGGCGGCCACGGGCTCGCGTTGGCGGCGCCCGTATTTCCTCAGGCGGGGGAACGCGAACGAGAGGCTGGACCAACGCGCCCGTGACGACCGAGACCGCGAGAACGCGAGCGACGCCGGCGCCGCCGCGGGCGCGGTCGTCGCGGTGGTGCACGCCGCTTGTGGGAGCAGCAGGAGTGGCATTTCGGGGGTGTTCTTTATCCTCTTTCTCAGGCCAGGCGTCCAGGTCAGTCAGTTCAGAGTAGTAGTAGAGAGAGTGGCGCTTCCAATTGAATTCGGGTGCTTCTTTTCTTTCTCACGAGACAAGAGTGGACGACGGCCTGGGCCTTGGGGCGTGCTATTCTCATTTGGGCCAAGTTTGAGGACAGCCGAAGGCCATGGGCCTGCTTCTGAGCCCAAAGGGCTAACAATAGCGGGACCTTAACAACACGCGGGCAAGAACCTTAAACATCGATCGATCGGTTTAGTACCATATCAGTACCCTAAGCATGGTTTCACATAGGAGACGAGCTACAAAACAAACCACAAGTGCAACCTTGATCCTTACTTACCTGGACGGGGTCTATGGCAGATCAAGAAAAGTCATGGCCTACGTTAGTGATTTTCATTCCACTTGGAAAGAACACTTGCCTATCATCTCCTAATGGAGAGTGGACGTCATAATTTGTGGAAGAGGGGGTACGCGTTCGCGCGGCCCCTACAACATATTCAGTTAAATATTTGGTTTCTTCTCATCATTAGGACTTTTCGATTTTAATAATTACAAGTAAATGTCAAAATGAGTATCCTCTTCTTGGTTTTTTCTAGATTAACCAAGTGAAATGTGCAATATAAAAGAGTTAATTGTAGCTTGTTATGTGTCATTTGTCATAAGGAAAAGATTCTGATTTTCAGAGGTAAAGGGTTTCAATTACATTATTTTTTGTCATTTGTCATAAATAAAAGATTCTAATTTTCAGAGGGATAATCCTTTGTACAGAACGACTGTGCAAATGGATTTTGCGGCCCAACGAGCGCGTTAGGGAAAGTACATTGATCTTGTCTCGTAGGTGGTCTCATATAGTGCCACGTAATTTAAGACGACTTAGTAAATGACATGTACAATAGTTTATTTTTTAAGTTGTCTCGTAGTAACTCATGATTTCTTAATTTATGGACAGAATAAAAATAAATTGTGAGTTGCATGACAACAACAACTCATACAATGGTAGAATAGTTGTCTCATAGTCCTAAATTTTAGCTCATGAGGTGGTTGTTTCGCGAAACAACGACCTCTTCCTCTTTCGCTTCTCTCTTTCCTCCACATCAGCAAAAATCTTACGTGGCACTGCATGAGACGATGTACGAGACAGCTGACTGTGTAGCAATGTACTTGCCCTTACAAATGTTGATTATCTTTTTTAATGACAAATGTTCTGATTCTAGTTAACCTCTCTATCAAGATTCTAAAAAATTGCATGACGCTTCAAATGGAAAATCGCATAGGCAAACATTTGGAAAAAATGCTTGAGAACAGATACTCAACGAACGATGACCAATATTCCTGCAGGCAGAGTTGAGAAACTTTTTTTGTCTTCCTTCTTCTACAAAAAAATAAGGAAGACCGACCTGAAATTTATTCTCTCTAGTTCTTCATTGTGGCCAAATATAACCACAACAAAACAAAGAAGAGAGCAGAGAGAATTAGTCTAGACGGCGACATCATCTCCACCTTAATGTCATGGTTCATAAAGAAAAGTCTTCATATCTCCATGACATTAGCAAAAAAAGCAAATTAGGATATGTTTAGAATACAATGGTTAGCCTAAATTAACTTTATTGCATCCAAACTGGAGGGCTAACATGCGGACTAATTTTTTAGACTAAATCTTCAACGGTTGTTAACCAACTAGCTAGTCAACCTTAGCTAGCTTAAGCTAATTGGCCATTGGTCTATCAAGTTCATCGATAAATTTGGGCCTTGTAGCTAATCAAATGCACATGATTTGTAAACTTCATATCTAGTTATCTACGTGTTTTTTCCATCCAGCGTTCGCAATTTTCCCCAAATTCGCACTGTACTCCTGTGTGCTGTTATACTCAGTTCAAATCTCAGATTAAGCTAAGCCAACGATTATTACAGCTCGTCTGTCATGACTTCATCGGTCTAAAATTTGGCTTCTGGATTTTCATATTACCAGGTGAGATTGTAAGGAAACCTTTTTCATACGTATATATGTAAGCTGAAACACAACCACGTGACTATGAACCCTGTAGACCGGAATATTTGTAAGGGCTGATCGGCTGCACTTTATGTGCATCAGCTGTATCCGTTGCTGCAATAATGTGTGCAGCAGCTGCTGCTGTTGCAGCCTAAAACATGAGAATGATTGAATAAAATAGATTGGTTCTTATGACGTCTTGTGGTTCTTATGACGTCTTGTTATAAGGATTGGCTTGAAAGCTCAAAAGGAGTTTCTCATTAATAAGAGTAAGATAAGTCATGAAAAAGAGAAGACTCAAAGATAAAAGCTGCCTAGACAGATATTCACAGCTCTTCAGATAAAACTCTCAAGATTATATTCACAGAGATTTGCACGTTGAGTTTTGTTGCCGGAGACTGGACACGACTTCATCTAAAAGACCAGCTAAGTTTCTCAGACCCGAAAACGCAGAGCTAACAGCTGCGTATCATCTCACTTGAACATTACCGCTAAAGGTTGAAAGCCCTGACCTAGTCATTGGCAACTAACTCCTCGTTTCTGTTTTCTACCCTGTGAAGGACAAGTTTTTTCTGCGGAGTAAGTCCTTTTGCGATCGCCGCGGAATTTACATCCACGAGGACAGTGTCGTCTTCTTTGAAATCGCCCTTCAGGACACCTAGGGCAATCTCGTTCTCCACCATCTGCTGAATCACTCTCTTGACAGGCCTCGCACCGTAGTTTGGGTCAAAGCCAAGAGACCCCAGGAGCTCAACGGCTTCTGTAGTGTATTGGAGAGATATCTTCTGTTGTTCCAGCCGGTTCTTAACCCGGTTCAACTGCAAGTGAGGAAACAATTTCAAAGTAAAGAACAGGCTATACAAACTATGTGCAAATGTGGAGAAATAACTTAAGGTTGATACTATGGTTTAAATATATCTATCAGGCATGCTTCTAAAATGAATTGTTAAATGGTTACCTGGATCTCCACAATGTGGTTGATCTCGCTTGTATCCAGTGGTTGGAACACTATGTACTCATCTATCCTGTTCAAGAATTCTGGTCGGAATGTTTGCCGGGCCATCTCAATCACCTGCTTCTTCATTATCTCATAAACGGCCTCCTTGCTGTCTGTGGGTGTTTCTAAGTGTGTCAAGGATCAATGGTGACCCGATGTTTGAGGTCATAATGATGACACAGTTAGTGAAACTGACAGTCCTGCCTTGTGAATCAGTTATTCTTCCATCGTCCAACAGTTGCAACAAAATGTTAAAGACATCCTGGTGCGCTTTCTCAATTTCATCCAACAAAAAAACTGAGTAAGGCCGCCGACGAACAGATTCAGTCAATTGCCCCCTTCCTCATAACCAACGTATCCAGGTGGGGCACCAACCAAACGGGAGACAGCATGCTTCTCCATGTACTCACTCATATCAATTCGTATTAGGGCATTCTCAGTGTTGAAAAGGAATTCAGCCAGTGTCTTACCCAGCTCAGTCTTGCCTACACCTGTAGGTCCCATAAACATAAAGCTTGCTATCGGACGGTTAGGATCTGATAGGCCTGCCCTAGAACGGCGGATGGCGTTGGCCACTGATTTGACTGCAATGTCTTGGCCAATAACTCTCTTGTGAAGTACATCTCCAACAGCAGCAGCTTTTCCCTTTCAGACTGTTGAAGGTTCGACACTGGAATACCAGTCACTTGCTCACAATCTCAGCAATGTCCACGTCAGTCACCTCTTCTCGAAGCATTGACTTACCTGATTGCTGGAATTCAACAAGTTTATTCTCAGCCTCTTCCAGCTGTTTCTGAAGTGACAAAAGTGTTCCATATTTCAGTTCAGCAGCACGATTCAAATCATATTCTCTTTCAGCAGCTTCAATCTCCAGGTTCACTCGTCAGTCTAAAACAAGATAAAGACAAGAATTAGAGCCTACATGACACCAAGGGGGGAAAAAATCAGCCTGATCGGATAGCTGGCTGTTGCTGTGCTGCAGCAGCCAACAATCAACATCTGCAGCCCAAACAGCGGCAGCATAGCTGGCATTCAGCAACAAACAGCCAGAGCTTGCTCTCAGCTCTTCACAATTGCAGTCGATTGGCTGTGTGGCACAGCCACAGCATAAACCACACTTAAACTTTAAGTAGAAGCGATGAGTGCCAATATATAAGGCAGGCAATGCACAGAAGAGTAAAGAATGCACAACACAGAAAAGTAACGAATGCACGTACCTCTTCTTTAATTGATTTTATACGAGTCATCAAAGATTTCTCGTATTCCCAATGTTCTGAAAGATTTTTTTGCTTCTGCTTGAGAGATTCTAGTTCAGCTTCAAGCTTGCTCAGTCGTTCTTTGGAGGCTTTATCTGTATCATTCTTCAATGAGAGCTTTTCCATTTCAAGCCTTATGATTTCTCTGTCTACCTCATCCAATTCAATAGGCTTTGATGTTATCTCCATTTTGAGCTTAGCGGCTGCTTCATCAACTAGATCAATGGCTGAACGCACAAATAAAGAATATTATTATATTAGACAATGAATAGATCAGCTCGCTAATCACTGTAATGTATCCACATTATAGCATACAAAGTACCTTTGTCAGGCAAAAAGCGTCCAGTGATGTATCGATCGGATAGAACTGCTGCAGCAACAAGAGCTCCATCTGATATCTTAACACCATGATGCAGTTCGTATCGTTCTCGCAAACCACGCAGTATGGAGATGGTATCCTCAACCGCTGGCTCACCACAATAAACCTGCTGGAACCTACGCTCAAGAGCAGCATCCTTCTCAATATACTTCCTGTACTCATCCAATGTTGTTGCTCCAATGCAGCGGAGTTCTCCACGGCCTAGCATTGGCTTCAACAGGTTACCAGCATCCATCGCTCCACCAGCGGCTCCTATTTAGAGAAAAACAGTAAATATGACAATATTCTGAGCACTGACTCTCCTGGATTGTGGTATATAAACATCAATTTGATAAAACAAAGCATCAGTGATTTGAAAGCACAAGGCCAGCACAAACCAAATAAAAATGAAACACACTTGTGTAGATCTGCCTAATCATTAACAAAGACTTAGCTTCGGCTAATATCTTCAAGTCTATCGATGTATGTTCACTGCCATAAAAAAACTTGCAAAATAGCCAAAACACAGAAGAAGTTAGAAATACAAACCTGCACCAACAACAGTATGGATCTCATCAATGAACAAGATGATCTGTCCATTAGAAGCAGTGACCTCCTTTAGAACAGCCTTTAGTCTCTCCTCAAATTCACCACGGTATTTAGCTCCAGCAAGTAGTGCTCCCATATCCAATGAAATAAGCTGTAATTGCAGATGTACATAGCATCACAAGTTCAAACATACAGTCCATTGCATTCTTGACACTAATACAACTGTGTCTACTCTTCTGTTATTAGTGACATGTTATTCCACATCTGACAGTAAGCTCTTAATTTTGCATTATTTTTTGATTAGTTGATAATCAAAATGCTTCAATGAACATCTGATATATATATCAATCAAAAGTTTTTTTTAAACAAGACCTGCACAAGATGATGCCCATTTTATAGAGAAGAAATAATTACAGCCTGGGACGGCTGGGAAGCATGAAGGAGAGTTGTCTCTGCCATGGCACAGTCAGAAAATATGATTGCCCTAAAATTCAGTTAACTAGACTAGATATGAACAGAAACATTTCAATACCCTTCTATTCATTAGAGGTTCGGGAACATCTCCTCGTACAATACGCTGAGCCAGTCTGAAATAAGAGCAAGATGGTTGATTACTGCATGTTCAAAGCAGCAAGCATAGGCATAGTATGAAAAAAACTACAAGAGTAAATGAACAGGTAATCACCCTTCAGCGATAGCTGTTTTGCCAACTCCTGGCTCGCCAATGATTACAGGATTGTTTTTAGTTCTTCTACATAGGATCTGAATGCATCTGCGCACTTCATCATCACGGCCTATAACAGGATCAAGTTTTCCACGCCGAGCTGATTCTGTCAAGTCAATACCATATTTCTCTAGAGCCTGGTACTTTCCTTTGGATCTGGAAACAGAAAAACAATATAGGCATATAAAACAGGTTATCGGTTATTATATTGTTATCTACTTATCAGGATCAAGTTAAGTTTCTGGACAATACAAGAAGCTATATGAATATGAATAAAGTATAAATAAATACTAAAACCTCAGAAGTACTCTGCCAAAAGAAAGAAAGAAAAAAAAAACAAAGAAAAATGTCACAAGTCATACTCTGATCTGTGACTCGCTGGCTTCCCCGAACTGCTGAAATAGCTTCTTTAAGATCATTCTCCACAATTTTCAGATCTTTGAAGAGCTGTTGTCCAAACCTTTTATCTGAAGTGAATGCTTGCAGGATGTGCTCAACTGACACAAACTCATCACCACATTCTTTTTTATGCTTCTTTGCATTATCAATATTGACACAAAACTTGATCCTATAATTGGCCCGGTTGTATCACCGACAACCTACCAATGCAAGACCCAATCTTATAAAATTTACCACCTTAATAAACAGATGAACTTGTGTAGTTAGTTATCTATAAAATTATTAAGGCCACCACTAATACCTTTGGCTGTCTAGAAATAAAAGTCATCTGTTGCTTGCAGGACTGATGTGTTGTCTATTCCCGCTTTTGAAAATATCCTGCGCGCTAGCCCATCCTTTTGCTCCAGAAGAGCTTTCATCAAGTGCTCTGACTCCACTATCTGTTGTTTTGACAATCTTGCTGCATCAAGAGCACCAACAATCCCCTCCCAGGCCATCTCAGTGAATTCTCCTGGTGTAATCTGTTTTGAACAAAGAAAATTAAGGAAAAACATAGAGATTAGGACTCAAACCAACAGTAGTTTGCAATTGCAAGCCCTACCCATTGCTGCATACCACACCCTGCTGCTGGAACAGAGATATTTGGGTCTCCGGTTTTCAGGGAAATTATTATGGTGCCTGTTTAGACTATTTGGTGTCATCACAACAATACAGTCTTCGAAGATGCGGTTCCATCAGTTCGCAGATGGAAGCAATCTTTCAAGTTTGAATCGGCTCTACTGTTTCTTAAGGCAAAATCAAATGTTAAGAGTTTGTTGTCTGATTGGTTGATCAAGTTTACCATGATCTTAGTCTCCTTTTCCTCTTTTGAGTTATGATCCTTGTGACTCCCTCTTCTACATTTTTTTCCTTTCTACACGTACACGTACACGTACACATACACGTACACATACACATACACATACCCAATTGCAAACCTGCCCTAGCGCACATACACATACTGCAAACCAAGCACAAAGAGCTAGATGCATGTGAAAGCTATAGTGATTCGTGGTTGGAGACAATCTTTTCAAATGGAAAACTATATGCTATAGTAAAAGTATAGCACTCTGATATATTGTTTAACCACATCTACAAATGGATCAGCTGATTCTACGCACTTTTGAAAAATTGAAACAAGGTTGGAAACTGTTGACTCTTCTAATTAATAAAGAACGAGAGAATGCAATCACCGACACAAGATGGAAATACAGCTACAAGAAGACAACAGTCCAACAACATCAACACAGAAAGCGCCTAAAACCATCACTTATGAAGTTTGTATTGTGGAATAGAACTATTGATTATACAAATCTATCACCCCATTCCATACTTCTGAAGATCAAAGGATGAAATCAGTGACGCACTGACACCATACTACTACACGATCGTATAACACTTATCATTATATCATTCAAAGTTATCTTGACACCACGAATCTTTACGAATTTGTAGCAGAAGTGCAGAACAGCAAGCATTCAACGTTCCAGAACTTCACAATCTCACCGTTGGTTAGCCAAATCTCTACAGCACTGACCGAAATCGAATCGACGAGAGCCAATCGGCGGCTCGGGCGCATAAGAACAGAGCGGTGTACATAGTGGGCACCAACCTGAGACGAGGAGGCGGTGCCGGTGGCGCTGTAATGAGCAGGCGTCGTCGAGTGGAACAGCCGGCGCGGCGGCACCAGGAGCCCAGCTCCGCCGGCCCGAAGGAAAACCGCCCCAAAGGCGCGGCGAACCACGCTGGCCTCCTCGTCGTGGCGGCGGCGAAGACGGAGGAGGCATCACCCGCGAGCGTCGCAAGGGACGGGGGGGGGACTTCGCGGCTAACGCCGGCGGCCTGGCGGCGGGTGGTGGCCGCCGCGGCCACGCGGGCTGCGCGCGCTAGCCTGGACGCGGCGGAGCGCGCCATCGTGGGGGAGGGGTTTGGGTTTAGCGCTTTGCTGCTGCGGCGGCTGCGGACACTGGGCTGGCCAAGCGGTTACGCCGCGTAAGTTCCCGGTTTGGTTATGTGGCGGCGCTGGTGGTTGGGAGTGCAGGGCGGAGAGGGGTGGCGATGCTTGGAGAAGGGGAAAGAAGAAGGTGCGCCGGCACCGGAGGCGAAGCCAACGGAAGGTTGCAGAAGCTTCTACTAGATGCGGTGTTCGTCGTGCACATCAACCGTCTGATCCAGTGCCGCTTTTTCGCAAACGATGGATACCGTTCTTACCGGATTCAGGGGCCCACTCATCAGCGAGATAGAGTAGCGCTCGTCGGTAGCAGCGGATGAAGGCACCGTACAGCTAATAGACTGATTCAGATTTTCATATCCAAATCTTATGCAAATTGCAAACGCATAAACTGCAAAGCATTTATCACAAGCTTGAGCTGAATTTGACCTGTAAACCTCAGACTTGGCAAGACTGTTTACCATGCTGGAAGCTGGATATCTATCGATGCAAACCTGTCTCCCAGCGCCCCAGGCTACCAAAGCAATCATGCAAACGACGAATAAGATCAATAATTCCAAGTTTCTCGAACAGCAGCAATCTTGTGTGCTGTGATCTTCCTTTCTGGATTTCTTCAAACAAGGTGTTGCTTGACTGATCGTTTTTATGGCTGATTTCGGCTGTTTCAATAGTGTTGTGTGAGAGAATAAGCCGAAGTACAACTGATAAGCCGGCTGATAAGGACAAATCGCCAATGACCATCAACAAATGGAACAGCAAAACGGTTTCCAAGAGTGAACAGGAAAGCATTTCTTCGCTCATAACCATGCTATATATCACGATAGCCACAGTTAACACCTGACTTAAAACATAGCCATACGAGTTAAGGTAGCAAATACCACACATACAGTTGATATTCGGACGTGAACACTGGAACCTGGTCGCTAAACTGAAAAAAAACAAATGCAAAGGGCATTTGTGATGCAAACTTGCTACTATAAACAACTTTGAGCAGGCAAATTAGCATGGACCAATCAAGCGCCGAACCCCACAATTACGGAAAATCTCACACGAAGGCAGACTTGAATGTAGGGAACTGAAACCTACTAGACCAGTTCCCAGTCCCCATCAATGAAGGGGACGCCATCGTCTGCGCGGTCCTGCATTGAAAAACAATTGACATGGTTCACATAAGAAAATGGAACTGTAATGATGACTACTGTTGAAAATGAAAAGAAGATTTACAGGATCATACCGGCCTAAACATGTCGACGAACAATGTCATCCAGACCACCACTGAGTCCCCTTTGCAGCCTACTTGTCCCCATGAGTTCGTTGTTATAGCTTAGATGGCTGCTAACAGCTTGGTGATCAATCCTGCCATCTTGAAGAGGGGACCACCACCTGAATGACTATTATCCAGTGTCTGCCTCGGAACAACAGAACCATCTATGCGAAGGTTCGGCAACGAAGAGTTGATGACTGAATTACTAAGTGCAAGGTTGTTATTCAGCATCTCTCTTGAGTTTGTGCTGTTTCCATAAGAGAAGGGCACCGCCTCCTGAGTAAACGACATTGGAAGACCGTTGCTGGCTAGAGATGCTACTTGGCTCTGCATTTCATTTCCCAGCAAGGGAATCTGACTGGATGCTTCTGTAAAGCTTGAGAGAGGCTCAAGCTTGGGCCCATTAACGATCCTGTCCTTCTGACCAAGCTCCTGGACATTGGACGATGAGACCGCAGTTGGCCAGGTGGTGTGTTGCATCTTCCAAGATCTGGAAAACTGGGGAGAATCAGCAACACAATGAGTTGAATGGGTCTGCAGAAGAATGCAGCCGACCAAGGTGTTGTTGGTTGCTTGGCTCAAGAGACTGTAATGGCAAGTTATTTGTCGTGACCAATTGTGTGCTGTTTGATATGTTTGCAAATGAATTGCCAGAAGGGCCAGTAGGAAAGCATTTGCTAGTATCCTGCAGTGGCATATGCGCACCCCTGATCAGGTTACCGTTGTTCAGGAGGCCCCCGACATTGCCTAAGGAAGGGCTCAGATTGTTCTGGGGTGTCCAATCTGAAGCGGCTGTGAAGGCAGCAAACCATGCATACCAAATGAAGGAGAGTTCATCCTTGCAAGGAGGTTGTTTGGCTGAGAATGAGAATGGTTAGTGGTTGGAACTGGCCGGTATCTCCCATATGCATTGTATTGCCTGAAGGCATCTAGCCCCATGTTGACATAAGCAGGGTTTCTTCCTCCAAATGCAGCAGTTAGGTTAGCCTGCCTGCTTGCATCTGCACTGAGTCTTTCAGATACAGCCGATATTTCTGCAAGCCAACAAAGAAGGATTTATTAAATGTGTTTCTAATTGCAACAAAGGAAACAAAATAAGATGCTGAAGAGAGCAAAGAAAATCATTGTCTTTACAAGGGCATGCAGATATAATGTGAACTGTATAATGTTAACAATATGCATGCATATATCACTTTCAGTTTCTTTCAGAAGTATAACAAGCATGTGAAGAAATGCTGATAGGTTTGAGAATTTCCTAGATATGGTGAAAAAAAAATGGAAAAATAGTTCATGTGCTTTTTTTGTAAGAAAATGGCAGGAGCTCTGCCTTGCATAAGGTTAGGAAAAGAAGAACACAAAGAAAACATCTCCAACCCCTTATAAGGACAAAGCGCAAAGAAACAGAAACTGAGGCTTTCAAGATACATAGTATTCAAACTTACAGTTGATAAATAATCATAGTTCCAAAGGTATCACATAATAAACATGCGATAAACATTATATAGAAATACAAATATGAGGCCAAACAGAACTACGTAGGGATGGAAATCACACCTGCAGATGACTTGCAACATTCTCTCTTGTGATGTTCTCGACATTCATGAGATCCAATATTTTCTTTGGAACAGCCTCTGCATTTATAGAGACGAGTAGATGCTATTATGATTCATGAATAATATAAAAAACAAGAAAAATTATTAGTTAACATTCTGGTAACTAAGTTACATAGTTAGAACTCTTACTGTCAATGCCAAGCTGGTTGACAGCAGCCACAAATTTTCGGTGCAATTCAACAGACCACACGACCCTTGGCTTCTTCTGGGTCGATGAGTCTCCATTCTCATTACTGTTCTCATCAGAATCATCACCGTCATCTCCATTATCATCCCTACCCCTGCGGGAAGTTCTCTTGTTGCGATTAACACCACCATTGTCACCTTCAGCACTCACCACCTGCAACTTCTTACCGGAATCATCATTATCATTACCATTGTTCTTGGCATCACAACTCTTCCGCCTAACCACATGCTGCCATATGGTCCTCAACTGCTCAATACGCACTGGCTTGAGCAGGTAGTCACATGCTCCATGGGTAATACCCTTCATGACTGTTTGTGTCTCCCCATTTGCTGACAACACTGCATGATGATACATGGCCAGTTTTCAGATCAAAGACAAATGCAAACCCTGTGCTCATTGTACATTGAACCAGCAGAAATAATTGAACTTCCTGCAGGAAACTAATTTGGTGTTCATTATGCCTGCAGACTTTTGTCCTTTCTAACTCTTTTTTCAGTGGTCACATGTAGGGCATACAGAAGTTTTCATGAGACTTGTCATTCCTCCCAAATTAATAAATTCAATGGCACATTGAACAAGAGAAATTATTTACGAATTGCACGAGACGATGAAGATGAACTTCCTAAAATTAACATAAATGGGGCCTCGTTCCTAAACTCCACAGTTCGGCTGTCTAAAGGAGGTAAAAACCAAACTAACCAGATAGTAGTAGTACTATACAAGATCTATTCATTCACAATGATTTTCAAGCAATGCCAGTTTTTCCAGATCATTGGCTGCAATAAAGGCACGAATAGGAGTGGGCAAGCAAAGACTTACTAATGACCGGGAGGTCCATCTCGAGGCCCACAAGCTCGAGGAGCTTGAAGCCGTCCATGTCCGGCATGTGGACATCGCTGATCACAAGGTCAAACTGGTCCTCTTTCCCTCAGCAGCCTCAGGGCTGTGGCTGCCTGTCCAGTTGTTGTCACTGCGGCATCACAAATCCGGACAGGTTAGCGCGCATATACAAGTCAAAGACCGGAGGAACACATGAGATTACAGGAAATTACACGGCTGGAGGTTTTAAAACTTTTTGGAGAGAGAGATTATTCCAAATATAGTCTTGTGCCAACAACGCATGATAAAAATTCAAAAAAAAAAGAAAATGTTTAGAGCACGAGCAGAGGCAAACCTGATTATTTTCAGAAGAAAGAAGATGAAACTGAGCCCGACATGACATTACATGACAAAAAAAAATCACTGCGAAACCAAGCAGGGGGGAAAGTGGGGCATAAAAAGTCAGGGCTGCTATTTATGTGATGAAGAATGCAAAACCAGTAACCCAAATATCTTTGTAGCCTCCTTGATACGCGAACAAACTAACGAAAACTAAGTAATAAATCAACCAAGGAGCCGAATCGTGGATAATAAAGGTAAAAAAAAGGAGTGCACTAATAAGGATAAAAGAATCCGATCACAGTAGCAGTAGGAAACCAAACATACGACGGCGACGGCCTACGGGGGAGATGAAAAACAGAGGAGCGAGAGGAGCACGGCATACCATGGTACTGGCAGCAACGCAAGAGGTTCTCGAGGACCTTGAGGCAGGTGGGGTCGTCGTCGACGGCGAGCACGCGCATGCCGACGGGGAATGGCCTTGGCCCCATGGCCGCCGTTCGCCTTCGCCACCTGCAGCTTCACCTCCTCGACGGTCATTCCTCTGGCTCCGCGAATCCAGCAGCGCCGAAGCTGAGGGAACCAAGAAACCCACCCGAAGAGCAGCCCGGATCACCGAAGCCAGACAGGCTCACAACAAAGGGAGTTCCTTGGATCCTACAAATCCAAGAAACGGCGGGGAAAGGCCAGCGGGGTCAAAGCAGCGGGGGAGAGCAGAGCACCGGAGCTGGGTGAGAGAGAGAGAGAGGAAGAGAGGGTGTGTGGTACGGTGAAGAACCCAATAAGAGGGGAGAAGAGAAGAGAGAGAGATACTAACGGTGAATGAAGGTGAGCTGAATGGGGGGAGGAGAGATTGGAGCTCATGCAGTGCAAAGATGGTAACCTTTTTTTCGGCCCCCCTTTCGTTTTCCTTTTACGCTTCCATATTTCTTGCCATTTTTATTCAGGTCTTTTATACGCGTCATTGCCAATTGCCATCGGTGTTGTGGTGGGGCTGGGGGGCCGTTTGTTCTTGCCCTGGTGTATTCCGCGTGTGCACGCGCCACATGCTCTTTTCAGGGTCCGTTTGGAGTCGCCTTTTCGTTTTTCCCATTTTGCATTTGTGGACAACATACATACAGCTGTGATTTTTGTTGATATTTATAAATAACTATATACTTCCTTTGTCTTAATTATAAGTCGCTTGACTTTTTTAACGTTAAGTTTCACCACTCATCTTTCAAAAAAATTATACAAATAGTAAGTTTAAGTTTAAGTCATTTTTTGAAGAAGTTTTTATTAATAAAGTAAGCCACAACAAAAAAAAATATTTTAAATAAATTTTTGAATAAGATAAGTGGTCAAAATTGAGTTTAAAAAGTCAAATTTTGACCACTCATTTTATTTTAAATTTTTTGTATAAATATAATTCCTTCATCCCAAATATAATTCGTTTGATTTTTTAACGTCAAATTTGACCACTCATTTTATTTTAAAATTTTTGTATAAATATAGTTCAATTTAAGTCATTTTTAAAGAAGTTTTATTAATAAAGTAAGCACGACAAAAAAAGTAATATTTTACATTAATTTTTGAATAAGATAAATGGTCAAAATTGAGCCAAAAAAGTCAAACGACTTACAATTTAGAATGAAGAAAGTAGCTATAGAATGTTCAAAACAAAAGGAAGTATATTAGTGTCTCAGATTTGATTCATGCGGATGTGTAACACATTTTCATGTGATGATGTGAGCGAGAAAGAAAAAAATTGCGGCGTGAAAGAGCTCTGATTTTTTTTTCTCAAGTATTTTATCTCTTGGATGGACTTGGACGATTGCGGCGACACACTAGAGAGAATGAAGACGGCTATGGTTTTGGATCTACCCAATAAGTAATCAGAGGACAGGCATTTCTTTTTCGGCGATGGTTGATGCTGACGTGGGTCGAGCAGCTAGCTGGCCAGCCCAACATTGCATGCAGCTCACACACTGGTTTGTGGGGCTTGATTAAACAAAGCTGGCGATAAGATTGATTAGTGATGCACGACAGCGCGGCGTCATCTCTGGATTAGCCGGCTTCCACTTCCGCCGGATCGCAGATCCATACGTAGACAACTCTCTCTCCAGTGTCCACGCACACCCACTGATATAGAAAAAATAATAATCTATACCTTATTTTTTTATATTAATAATAAAGAGGCAAAATTTCCGCCTCTTTTTTGGTACCATTTTTCTGGTATGGCCTCCTATAACTAACTCTGTAAATGTAAAGATAACTAGAAGTCCTAATTTATTTACAACATTGTTGTTATTCTATATATAATATATATATATCCCTAATAATAAAGAGGCAAAAATTTCCCCCTCTTTTTTCGCCTGGTTTTTTTTCTGGCCTCCCCGACATTACAACCTGTGTCCGTCTCCTATCCGTCAAGAAACCGATATGGAATCCAACATCGCGTACTCGCCATGATTCATCATCTTATAAAACAGCCGACTACGCACCCAAATCATCTTGATCCCCCATCGAATCAATCACCAGAACACCTCAACAACATAGATCGGATCTCCAAGAGATGAGTAAGAAATACCTCTCCTCCTTCGGCGGTCAAACATCGACGTAAGGCACGGAGCCGAGGCGAGGGAGGTCGATGCCGGGCCAGCGAGCGCGAGCAACGCCGCGGGCTTCGTCGAGGTTGCAGCGCTCCATAGCGCTGCCACGGGCTCCGCCAGGCGCGAGCATGCCGGGGCGCGGGCGCGAGGGCGAACGCCGCCGCGGCTCCGCCTGGTGCGAGCGCGGCCGGGGCGCAGGCGCGAGGGCGAGCGGTGCCGCGGGCTTCTGAAAGGTCCAAATTGGCTAGAGGGGGGTGAATAGCCTAATTAAAAATCTACAAAATTTTCTTAGGCAAACACTATTAGTAAAACAAACGGCGAAGCTTCTTGCGCTAGCCTAATAGTGTGTGCAAGCCACCTATCCAATAGTTCTACTACTAATATTTCTATGGCACACAATCAACTAGAGCTAGTAACAAATGCGGAATAAAAATACTATAGCTCTAGCACAAGAATGATGTACAAGAGTATACAAGACAAGTGTGTACAAGGAACTAGGTAGCTAGCTAACTACCACTATCTACACAAGATATATGACTAGAGATGTGCAAACAAGATGATATCAATACAAGAGATATAGATCAATATAAATACACAAAGTAATGAACTAGATAAGGGGGATTTCACCGAGCCTTTAGGATCGCCAAGTAGAGAGCCAATCACCGGTGAAAACCACTGTGAAGCCAATCACCAAGAATATGAAGATGGAGACCAATCACCAAGAATGGGACACAACCACAAATAGCACTCGGGAGACAAAGATTTATCCCGAGGTTCACGTGCTTGCCGGCACGCTACTCCCGTTGTGTCGACCAACACTAGGTGATCCCGGCCGGCGGCTAATCGGCGCTAAGCCAAGCTCACGAAGAGCGCCACAAGAATCTTACCGCTAGTGAGGTAGCTCAATGACACGACAATCCACTAAGATGCCTCTTGTGCCGCTCCGGCGAGGTGAGCTTCCAAAAACCTCTCACAATCTCAATCCGTGGTGGCCAAGAACAATCTCCACTCTTGCCAATCAACCACCTCAACGCCTCCAAGCCGTCTAGGCACCGGCAATGCCAAGAGTAACAAGAATACCCAATGCCGATGCGAAGAACTAGTGCCACTAGATTGAACTCTATCAAGAACGCGCACTAGATCACTCAATCTCACTTGGCTTGATCAATTCAACTTGGGAGATGAGTGGGGAGGCTTGTCAATGCTCACTAGAAGGCTTAGGAATCAAAATGTGCAAGAGAGATCTCCCTAAGCCGGCCCACTCATATTTTAAGCCCCTCAAACAAATAGAGCCGTTAACTGTTCACTGCGCGAAAATCGCGACGACCGGACGCACCGAAAGTGAGCACCGGACGCTCCCACTGCTCCGGTCGCTGGATGGCAGCCACCGTCCACGCGAATTCAACGTCGTTCGTCTGATCGTCCAACGGCTAATTGCACGAAAAGCTTCACAATGACCGGACTCTACGTCATTGGCACCGGACGCGTCCGGTCAAGAATTTCGCTCAGCGTCCGGTCAGAACCAGAGAGGTTCCAGAGAGGTTTTTTATCGACCGGACGCGTCCGGTCACCAGTGACCGGACTCACTCAGCGTCCGATCAAACTGTTTGAACCTGATGCCTCTCGTGAACAGTGGTACAGGCGAGTCCGGTCGTTTTTCTTCACAACTGACCGGACGCGTCCGATCGCAGCGTCCGGTCGCTGTTCAGCGTCCGTCAAGCCTGAAAACCACGTTTTCACTCCGGTTCTCTCCTTTTCAAATGTGCCAACACCACCAAGAGAATACCCACCTTGTGCAAGTGTGTTAGCATTTTCAAAGGATTTATTAGTCACTCACTAGGTCTATAGCATCGATATTTTAGAGAACACCTAGTGGCACTTGAACACCGCATAAGCCGTGAATAATCTCCTCTTAATAGTACGGCTATCTATCCTAAATGTGATCACACTCGCTAAGTGTCTTGATCACCAAAACAAAGAGCCCTATAGGTTATACCTTTGCCTTGGGCCTCTTTGCTCCATCTCTTCTCTTCTTCTCTTATTTCACCAAGGTAGAGCACTTGATCTCTTGAGTGCTGGTGGCCAACACCATCCTCCATGGTTGCCATCTTGCTAGCTCCCCACTTGGCTTGGTCATAATCCTTCTTATAAGCTACACACATGCTTAGCAATAGGATTAGACCAAATAGGTTTCATCTTAACCAAAACCAAACTAGGGCTTTCAGCTTCGCCGAGGTGCGAGCGCTCCAGAGCGCCGCCGCGGGCTTCGCTAGGCGCGAGCATGGCCGGGAGCATCGTCGCGGGCTTCGCCGCCGGGCGTGGGAAGTCGTTCCAGAGCGCCGGCCGCGAGCTCCGCCAAGCGCGAGCGCGGCCGGGGTGCGGGCGAGAGGGCGAGCGCCGCCGCAGGCTCCGCTAGGCGCGAGCGTGGCCGGGGCGCGGGCAGTCACGAGCTTTTCCTCTGGCCATGGCGCACAAACCAGTCGCGGGAGGAGAAGGCGCAGGCTCGGCTGAGTGCGGGCGACGCCGAGCTCCCGTCGCGGGCGCCGCCGTGCTCGGCAGGGAAGAACGGCTCACACAACGCCGGGTGTGGCCGCGGCTTCACCAGCAGCAGGTGTCAGCTCCGCCCGGGCTCTATGTGCGGACTTTGATGGGTGCGGGCGACGACGGATTCGGCGCGACCTCCCCGGCTCCGGCGCGGGCACGTGTGGCTTCGTCGTGATCTCCAACTGGTGCGGGTTCGATGGGCTCCGCTGACTGGGAGCACCAAGCTTCACGTGAAGTGACGTAGATGGGAGAGGCAGAGAGAGAAGGTGGGACCGTAAAAGGGTAAAATAATATATGAAATTATATGGTGAAATTATGTATTGAGAGAGATATGTTTTCGTACTGCTAAGATTCCACGTTTTGGTGAAATCTTACACTGACACTGGCCTAAGGTTTACACGGAGACCGGGAATACTACTTCAAGGTTGACCATAGCTAATTACTGAAAGGTAAAGTACGGTCTCGATCTTTGTATAGCTCAGTTGGAAGTGGTTGGGGCACTAAGTTCTAAACCAACCGGTGCAATTCATCTCATTTGCAGACATAGGATTTTAGAAGATTATAAATTCTCGAGAGATATAAAAATGCTTTAGGATTATAGCTTGTTGTTAATGATGATTGACATAGAAAATACGGAGTATGCTTGCTGGAGGTTTTAATATTTTATTTTTCTTTATGTTTTTGACATAAAATTTATGCTTGTCATAGGTAGTTAGTTTTTTTTTTTTAAATAAAAAAACAAGGCAACGGTATCGAATTGTTTTCTTAATTTATGTCCTCCATATTCTGTATATGATTTTGGATTCATGTATGTTAAATATGAGGGAGAGAAGTGTCCAGAAAAGCTGCTGTTTTGCAGCAGCAAGATTGGGTGTCCACCGTGTTCATGTGTATGATATCTTTGCGAGCTCATCGTCCTCTAGATCAAGTTTTGACAATTTAAAGGAAAAAGTATTGTCAAATAAATAAATCTTAATAAAACAAAAACCTTAAAATATTAAAACAGAGATGAATATAAAAAATATTCAGAGATAACAACAAAAAATAATTATTAACCCCGTGGCAACGCACGGGCATTTGTACTAGTATACATAAAATATAATATAATACAGAGACCTTTCATTTAAATAAAATTTCAAATTATAGCTCTGTGGAAGGAAAGTGCTTTGCTTTTGTAATCTCTACTGGCGTTTCCCCCCCTAGACACCATCCATTGTTTCCTTTTTTCACTCTAAATAATTTCCTAAATCAGGGCAACAATAATGCCTTTTTTTAGTTAATAATTTTTTATTTGCGTCCCAGAATTGATGAGCATATTTGTTCTTGCGTGCTTTGCTAATCAGCCGTCCAAAGACGCTTAATCAAATCTGCGCATGAAATGGCTGCTGGTTTAAATATTGTAGCGATGCCCTCGCACCGTGTATATAATATTATTATATTATGTGTGCTCAAAGTACGTGAGGTACCAGTACTTACATTATTGGCTTAATATACACCCTGTGATTGTACTTGTGTGACAATAATTATTTTTCCCTGCCAATTTTCTAATAAGTATTCCCTGGCAAAATTTTTAAGAAGTATTCCCCTGCCAATATTCTGTGAGGTATCAAACACGTCAGCTTGCCATCACGCAAGGAATCTCGTGGTCACAAATGCACCATCAAAAAATTTCAATTATTTTTGTATTAAAAGTTAAAATTAATAGCCTGTAATGGTGTAAGATACGGTCTGTCAATGCAGGGCAAAGAAGGGCTGATCGCAGAGTTATTGAGATTCAAATAACCTAACAAGTAGTGGCTATATAGGGGTATGTATGTAGGTGAAGTGAACCTTGCAAGTAAAAAGCGAACTCGTAGGTCATATAATTCTGCCAAAAAAGAGTTGGGTGTTATGATTTGTGTCGTGGCGCTGCGGTTGATTGAATATACGGCATACTCCATATAATTTAGAGATATATATTTTATATTAATTGAAAAGTTTTCTTTGTAAGAGGAACACACCCTAGAAAGACCACATAATTCAAATTTTATTCAAATTGCCAAAAAGTGGTTAAATAAACACAAAATAACTAGTGTGCACACTATTATGGAGTTATTGAGATTCGCATGGCCTAACAAGTAGGTAACCTTACAAGTAAATGGCGAACTTGTAGGCCATATAATTCTGTAAAAAAAGAGAGTATGTATTATGATCTACTTCTGGATGGTGCGGTTGATCGAATATATGATACTTTGTAGTACGTAATTTATAACAAATGTTTTAATAATGTTAACTAATCAATTTTCTTTAACAGAACAACCCCGGCCCCCTCCACCCCCCAATCCGACCACACACAGTTTTATTTTCAGTAGTCAAATTACCAAAAAGAGGTTAGTTGATGAGTATTCCCTTTGCTGTTTTAGATAAACACAAAATAGGTAGGGTGCACATTGTTTCCTGCAGTGCCCTATTTCCCTATGCTATACATGATGCTCCAAGGTATATTTTAAGGAACCCCACTACCCGAACATATCCAGCCTTACATGCGAACAAAAAACAGCAAAAGCCTCAAAGGGCTATGTGTGCCACACAAAGTGCCGATTGTTAGACAGCTCCCCCCAGCACCCACACTACTACTACTACTTGGGTTCCTGATTTTTGTGTGCGTGTTTGTTGTGTTTTGTCCCTTTGCTCCTGCTTCACATGGACCACCACCACACCTTGATCTACTACCTATGCGATGTGCATGCAAACAATCTACCACTAAGTAGCCCAAGGTCACATCTAATCCCATATATTTGTCCTCTCGTCTTTTGCAACGCACTCGATGGGTAGAGACTAGAGTAGATAGATCCATGGCTGGGGGGTCCCATAGTCTCATAGTACAAGTGGCATGAAAGGTAGTCTCCCCATTGTGCCCTCTGCTCCCAGCATCAGCATGAGTAGCTAGCTAGCTAGCTAGGATGATAAGAAAGATTTGGTGATCTCCAACAAAATAGAATGATGGCCATTCGCACGGACTCACTTCTCCTACTGTTGTAACGTCCTTGTCACGGATAAAAGTTGTCTTTAACTATTTTGCTATTATATATGTAAATAACCATATCCGAAGTTAACAAAAGGGTCCCTGTTCAAACATTTTGTTTTCCATCATTAAAAAAAACTCGATCATTGCATGCATATGACTCCTTTGATATCATCATGATGTTCGTCAGTGTAGAAAATCTCTAGATTGCATCTTCCACGTAGAACAGTACGGCGATGAAATTGTGGGGAATGCGTGGTGTTATTCAGTTCTATAGAAAGGCAACATCAACGCAAAAAGATAACCATTTCACAACGGCAATAGAGAGGGAACTGATTATTTTCACTTTTTTTGGGGGGTTCCACGGCACCCTCCATTCCAAATTATAAGGCATTCTAAAAATCTTGGAGAATCAAAGTTTTCGCGCTGCCCCGCCTCGTCGGCCCCGCGGGCCCGCTTGGCCGCGCCGCGCGTCCCTCCAGTGTGACAGCCGCCTGGTCGCTGGTCGCCGCTCGTCCCGCCCCCACAGGCCCGCTAGGCCGAGCCGCCCCGCCCCATCTCTTCCACGCTGTGGGCTCGCCTGGCCACGCCGTTGCGCCCCTCGGGCCCTGCGGGTTCTCCTGGCCGCGCCGCTCTGCCTTGCTGGCGCCGCTTTGACCTTCCAAGATGCCAAGATTTTTGTTGTGGAGAAATGAGACGCTTATTTGCCTCCTTGTTCGACCGGTTCACAAAATTGGTGGTCTGTTTGGGTCGCTCGTTGGAGTGTATTTCTTCCAGATGCAGGACGTATTTTGAGTGTGGGTTGTGGTTTGCCAACTCTGTTAGAGATAGTCTAAGAGCATCTCCAAGTGTTTGCCATCCCTAGGTTGCCAAATATTGGTTTTTGGCAACTCCTCAAAATGAATGGGAAGTGATTTTTTTGCCATCTCCAATAGTTTGCCAAATTGCACTTGCCAAACCCAAAGGATGAGGCCCACCTAGTACCTGTCCAACTACCAATCCAACAGTCGCGCCCCTTTTTTTCCATCGCCGATCCTTCTTCTCCCGTCTTTTTTTTTCATCGCTGAAGGCAGGGACGCCGCCGCCGCCGTTTTTTCATCGTTGAAAGCATCGTCGTTTTTTCTTCTCCCGTTTGTTCATCGCTGAAGGCAGGGACGCCGCCGCCCTCATCATCACTGTGCCGCCCAAATCACGGTGCTTTGATCGAGGATCGCCCTAGGTCAGTATGAACCTTCCATCCCATCTCTGCTGTTATTTGTTCATACGTCATCAAAAATGCTGATCTGTCTAATAGTCCATCAGGAATCATGCCTAGGAAGCGATCGCTTGCCCAAAGACAATTGGATGATTCATCATCCGATGACGATTCTTATTTTATTTTATCGGCTGCTCAAATTCTACAAACCGCTAGCAAGGAAAAAGGTCCGCATGGAGGCTCTGTGAAAGGTCATAAAGTTATTAACCGTGAAAGAGAAGCCGGCGATGCTAGGATGTATCAAGATTATTTGGCGGAGAATCCAACATACGGGCCCGAATTATTCCGCAGAAGGTTCTTCCTATTAATATTGAAATGAAGTTGGTATATATGATCTAATATTATTTGTGTAAATATTTTGGTTACTTTTTGTTCAGGTACAGGATGTCTAGGAATCTTTTCTTGCGCATAATGCATGCTGTAGAAGAGCACGATGACTATTTTGTGCAGAAAAGGAATGCAGCAAATATACTTGGATTGAGTTGCTTCCAAAAAGTCACTGCCGCAGTGCGTATGCTGACTTACGGAACATCTGCTGACGCGGCAGATGAGTATGTCCGTATTGGTGAAAGTACAACGCTCGAGAGCCTGCGTCACTTTGTTCGTGCAGTTGTTGAGGTGTTTGGAGATGAATACCTCAGACATCCCAATGAGGCGGACACAGTTCGATTACTTGCTATGGGTGAGCAAAAAAGGGTTTCCAGGAATGCTTGGGTCTATTGATTGCATGCATTGGGCGTAGAAGAATTGTCCATATGACAAACAGGGTCAGTACAAGGGTCATGTGGAGAAGGCCACCATCATTTTGGAGGCTGTTGCTTCGGAGGACCTTTGGATATGGCATGCTTTTTTTGGAATGTCCGGGTCTCGTAACGACATTAATGTTCTTCATAGATCTCCTTTGTTTGACAACTTGGCCGAAGGTAGAGCTCCAGCAGTGAACTTTATCGTTAACGGACACGACTACAACATGGGTTATTATCTTTCAGATGGCATATACCCCTCCTGGGCTACTTTAATGCAGTCTATCAGAAATCCTGTGGGTAAGAAGAGACAATACTTTGCCAAAGCGCAAGAAGCAGCAAGGAAGATGGTTGAGAGGGCTTTTGGCGTTCTACAATCTAGGTTTGCCATCGTTCGGGGCGGGCACGTTTTTGGGACATTGAGACATTAGCACTAATTATGAGGGCTTGTATTATCATGCATAACATGATCGTCGAAGATGAAGGATACGTGGTGGACCATAATGAGCGATTTGATTATGGAGGTGAAAATGTGGAACCTGCTCATGGTCGCCTCCCTCGCACGCTTGATGAATATATTGAAGCTCAACAACAAATCAGGAACAAAGACACACATGTGCAATTGAAAGAAGACCTCATCGAGCACCTCTGGAACCATCATCCAGATTTGTACTCATATGAAATATGAGCCTCTTTATTTTATTAACTTTAATATTACAAGAACTTGATACATTTCTAGTTTTGTGTGACAAATTTCCAATTTTATCGAGCTGTTCATTTGTGTGCTCGTCAGAGATTTGCCTGCACTATTGCTGTTGGTAGCCGACCAGTACACAAGGTCATCATTGATTCACGTACAGAATAATCATTGGGCCATGCATTCACGTACACAAGCTCATGCATTCATACAAGCTAATGCATTCATTCATGTACACAAGGTCATCATTGATTCACGTACACCAGCAAATAAACTAGTACAGTTCAAAAACTTGTCTGATGGGTACGGTTCAAAGGATTCAAAGAACCAAACTTATGATAACTAAATGAAATGATCTGAGACACTAAATTTGATTTGCACGACGTCTATCGAGGATCTCCTTCTGCATCATCTCAAGCCATGCACGCTGAGTAGGGTTAAGGCCGGTAGGGTCAGTGAACATAATCTCTTTCTCATACTTGATCAAGTCGGCTTTAGCTCTTTTGTCCTCGCTTGAGCTCTTTTCTCCTCTCTCGGCTTCTGCTTTTTTTCCTCGGCTTGAGCTTTTTTTTCCTCAGTAGCAAGGCGTTTCTTCTCAACATCAAGTGTTTCCTTCTCTACCTCTAGAGCCGCCATGAATCTCTCCTGCTTTGCCTTCTCTCTTTCATTGTCGGCCAACTCTTTCTTTGCCCACATTTTGTCGAGGGCCTGCAAGCAAGCTTCACTACCTCCACGTCTAAGATTTTCTTTCACCTTCTTTACCCCATCGGACCTTTTCCTTCCTCCACTTTCTGCAATAGCAGCACCATCGGCGACTTCATTAGCATTGTTAATTCCTTCATCTTCCCTTGGCCGAGCTACCTTGGTGGACTTCTTCTTGTTCTTGTTTCCTGCTATTGATTGTTTCTCCATCTCTTGAAGTTCACTCCTCCTGGCTTTCCACTTGTCCTCCTCCTTCAGTATATTCCAACAAGGCACTACGTTGCATTTCTTCCCATCCTTGTTGTCCGTCCCCGAGACATCTTGAGGGCACTTCCAATCTGGTCAAGTACATTGTCAAAATATATAGGTGACACAAAACAAACCAACATGAAATTCAAAAATTGAATACATAGTACCTTGTCTTGTATAGTTGTTCCACTTTGATTTCTACGTTCAATTGCATCGTAACAGGAACAAAACTTGTTCACTAGAGCCTGAATTGTCAGCCATCTATGCAGTAGTGAGCTCGCTGTCCTTGACGGTGCACCCTCCTTTTTGTGCTCCTCAAAGCAAGCATGAACCTTACCCCAAAATGAGGTACGATTTTGGTTCGCCCCGTGGAGAGGATCTTTGCTAGCAACCAACCATCCTTGACAAACAAGTTCATCTTCGTCCACATTAAAAATTTTGGACCTCTTCGTTCCTTGATTTCCACGACTAGCAACAACTTCGACCTCTGGAATATTCTGAGTTTGCTGAGGAGTCAATGGAATGCGCAGGTCCTCCAAACCAGGAACGTTGTTACCTGCTCCATCCAGAAGAATCTCCGACAAGAATTCATCTCCTCCCTGCTTCATGGGAATGTCTGAAAAAAATTTATATACCATTGAGAAAGCTTAAAACATGGTATTATAAAGAGTATGGCAACGATGACATGAATTAACAAGATATATGAACCAAAACATGGTACTCGTGATCCCACAAATCCTATCCTGCTCATGGCCGAAACATGAACATAATATGATGCAATTCGGTGGTCTATTTAGATGATCGGTATTAGACTAAACCAAAACCAAAACATGATCAGTATTCCTGCTCCCAAATTTCAGTACAAGACAAGGCAAAGAAGATCGGTAGACTATTACTAGTGGCATGGCGTAGCTCCTCCAACTGGGCAGATCAGACAGGCAGACAGATGGAACCTTGCGATTCTTGCGTGATCCTGGGCTACCAAGTACAGTAATCTCCCTTTCCTACACCCCGCGGGAGCATCAGATTTGTTAATTGTACGTTGACTGACTTGACTGTGGTCTGTGGGTACACTTCGTTCATTCAGACGCAGTCCGATTCCAATCGGTCCTGGATGCTTCTGTTCTGGAGATTGCTTCGAAGCAGATGGGATTCGAAGCAGAACAAAGAAAAGGAGGGCGCACGCGCACGAGTATTATCATCAGCAGAATAACAAGTACGTATGATCGATTCATGATGGGCCGGGATTGATCATGTATCCTGTGTCGTGGTCTAGCAGCAAATCAAGATGGAGGTTTGTATTGATCTCCATACCTGATCGGGTACCGGCGGAGGACGATGAGGCTGATCGGTCGGAGGACGAGGAGGTTGATCGGGCGCAGGAGGAGGAGCAAGAAGACCGTGATCTGCTGCCGGGGAGGAGGAGCAAGAAGACCGTGATCTGCTGACGACGCGGCGGCGGCGGTTCCTCTCCAGGCGGCGCCGATTTCTCCCGTCTCGGCGAGGGAATATGGACCGGAGGTTTCACCAGTAGCGCGGCAAAAGAAGCGGAGGTGCGCGACGCACTCGAAGCCAACTCGATCCGCGCGGCGCAAATCTGGGCGTGCGGAAGATTTTTTTGGCAACCCACTCGATTTAGCAAGTCCAAATAGCAATCTGTTGGAGATGGTTTTGTTGCATATTTTGCCAAATTTTTTAGATAGCAAGTGGGATGACAAACACTTGGAGATGCTCTAACCAAACAGCACCTGTAGGAACCCAGCCGGCCAGCCCGCCCGAGTCCCACTCTCGGGCCGTCCAGGCGGCAAGTCGTGCTGCATGTTGCAAGATCCAGTGGCAAGGTCGTTGGGGGCGTTGTTAGGCAGCAACCCAAGCAATGACATCGGTGGATCGAACAAACTAAACCAAATTGCCTTGTCGTGGTAGATCTCATCGTGTTTATGCATGTTATGATATATACTACTGCTCCACTTGCGTTGTCAGTACTCCCGCGGCCGGCGAGGAATAGAGTGATCGATGCTGACCCTGGCAGGCTGGAGGCAACCCCGCACTTAATCCAACCTACGTACTAATCAGCAGCAACACGTACAATTATGCCTCATCATCATCTCCCTCCCCGTCCTAATTTAGTGCCGTGGATACCGCTCTAATGACGGCCATTACAACTTGCTTTCACCGCGAATCAAAAGGCCGGATGGTTTAATCTCAAAAAAAAAAAAAAGGCCGGATGGTCTCAGATGATCGCAAGCTGCTGGCTGCTGCTACTAGCGCTCTAACATGGACCGGACCGGACCCTGCTGTGTGCTGTGTGCCTGTGTCCGTCCGCGTCGGGTTTGACGCTGTCGCGGCGGTCGTCGCTCTCGTGCGCCGCGGCCACACAGTGACAGGCACAGCGGCCGTGAAGAATGAGGAATCGCAACGGCGGCGGCACAAAGCAACGACGGCCGTACGTTCCGCTACGCACGCCGAGCACGTACAGTACGACGGACGGTTACATTACAGGCGCCCGCGGGCCAGGACCAGTAGTATAGTCGGCCAGTAGTGCCGGATGGCAGTAGTGCTCCGTACGTCGCGTTCGCGTTCGCGTCGCGGTACTTTTCTTTTTTCGTTTCTTCCCTTTTTCGTATACGGCGGCGTGCGGTCAATACGTACGACGGTGCATCAGCGGGGTACGGTACAGTACTCCGTGCGCAACAGAAGAGAGCGTGAGGGGCGTGGCTGGACCAAGGGGTCAGTCAGTCAGTCAGAGGGCAGTGACTACTTTCCCAGTCACTCTCTCTCGAGCCTGTCTGCCTGCGCGAGTAATAAACTGCGCGGTGCTTTTAAATGTGGAGTATAGTAATTACCGGACCTGGCTTCTTAGGGCACTCACAATGCAGACTCTGTCATAGAGTCTAAACCTATTTATTACACTCCTATTTATTGTATTTTGATGAGTGTGGTTTATTTATTGAAAAGAGAGAAAGAAAAAACAAGACTCCAAGTCTATGATAGCTTCGAGGTAATAAATAGACTTAGACTCTAAGTAGAGTCTGCATTGTGAGTGCCCTTATAGCAATTAACTGCGGTTTAAGGCGGGGTCAAAAGGAGGCTCGCCGCCATTCGCAGTCGCAAAGGCGAGTGTCGTCGTACGTATCCAACTCCAATGCAGCGTGATGAACACACCTGAATTGATGATATGATAGGCCTGCATCTGCATGCATTGCCGCACTGTGCCCTTCTGCCCTTCTTTCCCCATCCGTTGAACTCCAATGCAGCGTGTATTTTTTCTGCATGCATTGCCGCGCTGTGCCCTTCTGCCCTTCTGCATGATTTGAACTCCAATGCAGCGTGTATTTTTTCTATAAATAAATTGTCTTAATTAACAAGGCATCTGTAATGGTATAAGTCAGCTACTAGCTCTAAACTAATATATTTTAATAATACTAGCTTTTAATAATAGTTTATAGTATAGTTAGACTCACATGATATTTCCATGTAATCTTGGAACATGTGTCTAGCTTTTAATGGTATAAGGGCGTCCGCAATGGTGTTCAAATCGCTAGCTATTTGGTCTCTAGGAAGAATGCTATTAGCTCTTAATGACAACTTACAAATAGCTAGCTAGATGAGAGATATAAATAAATACTATTTTGATGAGACAACTTACAAAAGTAGCACTCTTATTGGCTATCGAGGAGAGAGATCAAATAGCTAGCTATTAGTAAGTCGCTAGCTATTTGATCTCTCTCCTCGATAGCCAATAAGAGTGCTACTTTTATATTATTTTTTTTATGTCATCTCGCTAGCTATTTGTAAAGTGCTATTGAGAGCCAATAAAATTCCTCCTAGCTAGCTATTTGACAACCATTACGGATGGCCTCATCACTCGCTGCCCTGCAGGTCCTATGCATGCGTGCGCAGCAGCTTCTTTTCTCCATTGATCAAATGATCAGAGGCGGTGCTGGCAATACTCCCTGACACCGTGATGTGAATCTTTGCATTCACTCCAACCATTGATGTCGATTAACCTGCACTCCAGTCTCCACTAATCAAAGTTTAGTACTACTCCTGCTGTCTATAAAAAATCAATTTCTAGAGTTACCTTAAGTCAAACTTTTTAAACTTTGACGGAATTTCTAGAAAAAATACCAAGATTGATGGTACTAAATTCATATCATTAGATACATTATAGAATATATTGTCATAATATGTCTATTTTATATCATAAATGTTATTACTCTTTTCTATAAATCTAGTCAAAGTTTTAAAAATTTGACTGGCATGGATTCTAGGAATTGATTTCTTTCATGGACAGAGAGTACTACTGTACTATTTGAAGTGTTTGTAAGAGCAAGTTTAATAATATAGCTAGCTTGCTGGCTGCAAGGTTCCTTGCAGCCTTCTCCCAGCCAGCTCATATAGTAGTTATTCATAATTAATATATGGTCCACTTGTCCGTCTCACACAGTTTCTTGATTCTTGCGCCTAAGCCGGTTGTAAGCTTACAACCCGCTTCTCCTCTCTCTCCACCTCAGCATTTAGCCAGCTTACAACTCATTATTATACTTGCTCTAAGCTCTTGTTTGTCTGTTTTTCAAAGATGTACTCCCTCTGTCCCGCACAAAATATCGTTCCCATTTCCTGATGACCTAAACACTTTTAATTTTGATCAAATATATTTAATATTTATAACATATAATTAGTATTATTTGATAGATCGTTGAATCTATTTTCATAATAAAACTTATTTGAAGATACAAACTGCTGATGTTAGATTGATCCTTGATCACACACCAGCGAGAGAGGGCTAGATCGTCAAAGACCGAAGAACGCAGCGACAGTCATATTTACGTGGTGAAGAATGGAGAATTTATGGGCAAACCAATAAAGAATATAATAACCAACGTGCTTGTGTGATAAAGAACAACTGTTGAGGCCCGATTGATCCTTGATCATACACCGGCGAGCAAGGGCTAGATCATCACGGACCGAAGAACGCAACGAGAATCATACTTAGATGGTGAAGAACGGAGAGGTTTATGAGCAAACCAACAAAGAATATAATAACCAATGTGCCTGTGTGATGAAGATCGGCTAGTTTTCCAGGCAAACTAACAAAAGAACAGTCGATACTTTCGCCTAGGAAGGACCCCGTGGGGTCAAAGACGTCATCTCAGGTCACCCTAGGTCGACCGGCAAGCCTAGAATGTCATCCCTAGTTATCGGATTCGGCAGTGGCGGAGCTAGAGCAAATACGAGGGGGTGCGCTTGCCTTTGATGAACAATAACATAGGGTTGAAAGACAATATATAAGGGAGTTATAGATGTAAAAACGACGACTGGATTGATGAACAAGTAATAATATTATATACTCCCTCCGTCCCTAAATAACTGTCTCTAGAAATCCGTGTTTTTTTCCTCACAGACACGCTTTCCAGACAACACTTAAAAAAGGACGGAGGAGTATTCTATAAGAAATTAATTGTAAAAAATATGCATAAATCATGCAAAGTCATATGTGTATCAAAGGAATAGAGCTAGCTGCAGCTGCACCATAGCAATAGAGTAGGTATAGCTGAAACAGGTGTGTAGCAATAGCCAGAAAAAAAGTGGGGGAAGAAAGAAAGCCACAAAAATGTAATACTTTAGAGGGGCATATTCTTATGGCCTGTTTGAAAGGGTTTAAAGCTCTTACATGAGCACACAAGTTGAATATACTCCCTCTGTCCCTAATTAACTATTATCGTTGGTGTCCAAGTCATAAGTTTGACTCGATTTGTAGTAAATACATATATTTGTATCTCCAAATAATTTTATTAAAAAACTAGATTCAAATATTTTTTAATGATACTAATTATACATGATAAGTATTAATATTCTTAATATATTTTAATCGAAGATGTTTTTGGGAAGTGAAAGCGGCAATTATTTAGGGATATACGGAGTAGATTCTAGACAAAACTCTCCCAAACGGGTATTCTAGAAGGAAGCTTATATACTAAGATTTTGTGAAGTGATTCTTTAGAATGCAGTAATTGTTTAGTTCTTATCTTAAAAAATTACCTATCACATCGAATGGTTAGATAAAATTACATGGAATATCAAATATAGACTAAGACAATTTCAATGAGAGTTTCATAGAGTATTGATGAAGAGAGATAATGAGAGTTTTATGAGAGTAGAGATAGTTTCGTAGATGAAACTCTTCTGCGTTATTTTTAAAATATGAGGATATTAGAAACTGGAACATAAAACTAGCACTGAAAATAGCCTAAAAATAATTAATTACACAATTTTATCGGACGGCGTTTTATTAGAAAAAAAATATATACTTGGCGTACCCCCTGCAGGCCAGCTACACTGCTACTACAGCCTACAGGCGCGACTGCGCGAGGGCTGTGGTGGGGCTGGACCGCGGGGCCCGCGCGAGTACGCAACACCGTCTGGGTGGGGGGGTCTGGATTCCGCACTCAACACCGCGTGTACTTTGGCGCGCAGGTCCCACCCCCGCGTAGGCGTAGCCTTTTTCCCTTCTTTCCCGCGCCTCCTCTGTGGCTCTTCTGTCCGTTCGCGCCAACGTTTCCACCAACTATTGGCCCGGAACTGCTACGCGTACGTACACAGTAACACACCGCAAAAAAGCTCCTGGATTCCCTGCTAGGTGGATGACTACCGTAGACGTTTTGCTACTGCAGCACTTTCATTGTTATTTGACAAACTTTGTTTAAATATAGACCAATTAGGCTTAAAAGATCCGTCTCGACATTTACAGCTGTGCAATTAGTTATTTTTTTATCTACATTTAATGTTACATGCATGTGTCTAAAGATTTGATGTGACGAGAAATCTGGAAAAAATTTGGAAGTGAACATGGCCTGAAATAATCGAAGTGTAAAAAAAATGTACGGATGCTGGGCGGGTATGTAGTTCAACTACGTACGTACTCCGTACTTCTCAGGCAAAGTTTACGGATTTTATGTTTTCATAAGGAAAAATATCGTGGTGCGCCGTATAAAAAAGGAAAGATGGCAGTAGTGCTGTGCGCCGTATAAAAAAAAAGGAAAGATGGCAGTAGTGCTGTGCTCTGAACAAGATACATAGTAACATTGTAGCAAGTTTGCATATTAGAATAAAATACATTGCTTATCCTAAATTACCTTTGAAACATAAATAATTTTCTAAAAACATGTACCCTTATCCCATTTTCCTTTCCAGAGGATATCTCTTGGATTTAGCACTTTTCATTCGCGTACACCTGCGGATAGATTCTACATTAAGAGACAATACCCCATGTTTGTAAAATACTATTTTTAGATAAATTCTAAACCTCGTAATGTTATTTATTTTAGGACGAAGGGGTATTATATAAAATTGAAATTTCAAGGCAGCATAATAACTAAGAAAAATTGCTTGAATTATATATGATCAACTATATACGGAGTATAGTGTAAGAAGTTCAAGATGGCTTATGAGATTCGTTCGTGTGGCGGCTGACTGGCAGCAAGGTGGGCAAGCTTCGTGTCCATCCATCCGGTTGGTCGGATCGGCCATAATTGGAATTGGCCGGGCGTCGCATGTAGTCCGATACGTACAAGAAGAGCCAGGTGATCGATCGTGCGCCCTCCATGCCCCACTTTTTTACTAGTAGCACACGTACAATTATTTGGGCTGTACCAGTTGGCCACATGGCACAGCACTGCACATAGCAGAGGCGAATATAATTGCAACCGGCACTATGCATCGATCACGTACTGGCGCAAGCACGTTGGCGACGCCAACGTGCTCCCAGGGGCCAGGGCACCACACGGCCGGCATATAAGCAGTGGTGATTTTATTATTGACAAGATTACTCTCTCCGTCGTTTTGACTTTTTTTTAATAAATTTGCTAACTAGACGTCTAAGAGCATCTCCAAGAGTCTTTCTAAATCTCACTCTCTAAACCATCATCTAGAGATTTGTCTTTATGCATAAAAATATCTTTCTTTATATCTATTCATCTTCACAGCTTTTTTATTCTCCATGCAGCTCATTCATTATTTTCATCGTCTTTATATTTCTTGTCTATCTTCTATATATTACTATATTTGGCATTTTAGATAATGTTGATTGTATTTTTTTTTATCTAAAATCTATATTCCTAGCATTTAGAAAGAATACTGTCATGTTGAGTTCTCTATACAACATTTAGGAGTGTAAATCAAAAATAAGATTTAGAGAATTGGACATGTTGGCTAACAAATGTAAAAAAAAAAGAGTACATTGGCTTATATTAGAACAGAGAGAGTAATATATCAAACATGAACCGAAAATTTTAGGCTACTATCCATTTCATATAAATATATTTTTTTAATCCCTACAACTCTATTTCCTTTCGTTTTTTCTAAGGCTGTTGTTATAGCTTCTGCACGTATCACTGCCACCTGTAGCTGTAGGGCACCTACATTTTTCATTCGAGGTTAGTAGTTGGTCTCACTAAGCACGCATAAAAAAACCAATGTGTTGGGCTGCTCTCACGATTCACCGATATTGTTGGCATGTTGGGTACACAGTACAAGAGTGTACAACAACAATGCTTCGCTAGTTCGTTTTAATTTACCACGATTACTATATCTACGACACTACTAAAAATGTAATACACGGAAAATTAGAATTACATTGCTTTTCTATAGATTTAGGTATACAATATATTTAGATGCACAGTAAAAGCTGCATGCCTATAAAATTAGAATGACTAACGATTCATGATATATAGGAGGGAGTATTATCCAACAACCAGTTCTGCCTAGGATTGTTTATCAAGATACTGTTAGAATATTTATTTAAAACTATGAAGGGTCCCTTCACATATTTTGAAGAATTCGATACTATGGAAGCAATCTGAGTTCCAAACAAGTTCTAAACTTCTGTAAATCAAAATAACAACCTTACGTTTGCTTTAGTTAGGGATCCTTAAAGCGGTTTATAGATCCTTAGATAGAGGAGAGTGGCGATCGAGAACTGAGGATCCAAAGGCTACTTTTTTTTTTTTGGTGTGTGGGCAAGGCTAATGGCTACTTGACAGTTTGAGCTGTAGTTTATAAAAAACATGTACAATACGACAAATGTTTGGGTTTCAGTAAATCGTTGGATTGTATCATCTCGGTAAGAAAAAAAAATCTACATTTGTTTTAGCTAGGGATTAATTAAAGTTAGGATCAATCCATAGTTGTAGCCGAAACAAATTAAAGAAGAGCTGAATAATAGGAAGGGCTTCTACTTTGTTAGTGTAGATGAAATAAGTTGGTCTTTGTTCGCTTAAACTTATCACCAATGATAGAGTGTTTTTTAATAACAACAAAACAATATAAGACATGACAGCGAGGATTTTATTGCACTTTTTCTAAGACTATCGTGTCAAAGAAATAAAATGAAAGTTTTATATTTACTTAATTTTATAACTCATAGAAAGTTGGTAATCGTGTCAAAAGAGTTTTATCTAGATGAAACTCATTTTTTTTCTCACTTTTTAGACACACCGTCGTGTCATAAAAAATACCTATGTAACAACCTATTTAATGCAAATAAAACTCATACTCCCTCCGTATCACATTTAGATGACGTTTAGGATAGCGACACGGTCTCCAAAGTGCAACTTTGATCACTTGTTTTTTAAAAATATTTGTTGTAAAATGGTATATGTATACTTTTATGAAAGTACTTTTCAAGACAAATTTATTTATATGATTTTTATATTTCTAAACTTAATAATTTAAAAGTTATTCATGATTTATATTCCCAATGTTTAACTCAAACCTTGTCCAAAACATCATCTAAAAGCGATACGGAGGGAGTATAAAACTCTTATTAAAACTGGCCTAAACCGGTTTATCAAAAGTAAAAACATCCGTGCAACGGCGTCCAACGGCCTCTAATGGCACCCGTAATGGGTGACTAATAAACTGATTCTTAGCATTTTTTCTATATTTTAATACAAGAGAGAAAAACTAGCTTTTGCTCAAGAGCTAAGCTCGTACACATATTCCAAGAACATGTGAGAGTATCATATGGGCCTTATCGTATTATGAGCTACTGCTAAAAGCTAATATTATTGGAGAGGTTGACTTTAGAGCTAGCAGCTGACTTTTATTGTTGCGGGTGTCCTAAATAAAAGAAGTGGATGATTAGAGTTAGCCAGTGGCACTAGTAGCGTGCAGTGACAGTAAAGTAGCATGGCTTGCTCCTTTCCCAGAAGCAATGATATTTTTTACTGGTCCCCTTGTCAAGCCGGCCGGCCTCCAGCTCCACAGAAGCTGCAGTGACAATCATTAGCAGGTTGGGCGGGGGCGCCCCCCAAATCCCAGTCTACAGCGCACGAATCTCCGTGCGCCGGACATCGGAGCTGCAGATGCACTGTAGTGCTGCTAGTACTACTTGCACTACTAGTATTTTTTTTAAAAAAAAGAGAGAGAGAAAGGTTTTTTTTTTTTTTTGGAAGCAAAGAGATAGGGGTTTGGAGCTTTGCGTCAAGTTGCAAAACTCCTCGCTCCTTGAGATCCTACCGTAGGCTGTAGCAGCAGCAGACAAATGGCCATTTGCTGCACATCAGCACGTGATACACACACGCTTGGGAGCTGGGTTAGTGAGAAAAGCTAGCACCGGTGGAGTACCACCAACACTACTACACAAACATGCCTTTAACCACGGTCGGCAAGGGCCTTTAGCCCCGGTTGCCGAGCCGGGACTACGCTTCCAGGACTAAAGGCCCCCCTTTAGTCCCGGCTCCGGCCACCGGGACTAAAGGGTGCTGCCAGCGGTGCCCCGCAGCAGCACCCTTTAGTCCTGGCTGGTATCACCAACCGGGACTAAAGGTCCCTGGTTTTTCTTTTTTATTTTCATTTCAGTTCTGTTTTTAGTTTTGTTTATTTATTTAATAGGTTTTCTAATATGTATTCTTTGCTGCTAATATATATAATTTATATATATTAGCAGCATAACACAATAAGCTTATTGGATGCATATATAATTGAACTATAGAACTACATATATATATATAAATATGTACATATAAAATTACAAGCAATATATATACATGTAGAAGTTGTCCAAATATCTATCTTCAAAAGTTGTACTCTAAAGTTAGTACTATAAACCTATTACAAGTTGTACTCCATCTAAATATCTACAGGGCATACAAATGATCATCATTGTTTGGAATCAACGGCTCATCGGTATTATAGTAGAACTCGCCGTTTGGACTTATGACTTGTTCCCGAAGAAATCCTGCTATTGACTCTTGTATTGCTTTCAATTGGTCTTGTAGCATCACTTTTTGCTTCAACCAGTCAGTCTTCAATTGGAATTAAGAAGATATTAGTTATATCAATATTATCAATATTAAGTCTATAAAAAATGAAAAGAAACATGTTACGTACTTTGATGATTTCTTCAGGTATAATTCTATTTATTCTATCATCATGTACTCGCAAACATAGAATCCACATAAGTTGTTACCCTGTTTTTGTCTCAAAATCCACTGTAGAATGAAAAGATTTATCTCGTAATAAAGATATGATATATGACATGATATAATAAAGATACACGTACATTGACGAAGGTGTAAACTTACTGGTAGTCGTGGCTTTATTGTAAGTGGGGCCTTACACTGACTCATATGTTCCCGAGCAATGAATTTTCCCAAACCCTAATCCGGCCAATGAAACATATAGTTGGATCATTATTTATTAATTAGTATATATATACAAGCTTAGTCTCTACTTTAAGCATGGAAGCTAGGGATCGAAAAATTACCTTTGGAGGATGTCTATCATATCTTGGTAATCTTCTTGCAGTTTGTTCAATGAGTCATAGATTAACACATTGCTGTGTTTGAGATCAATGACCATCAGTATCCAGTGAAAGATGTTGATACACATGATTCATATATATAGATTATTAGGGTTAAGTAAAATAAAATGTGCATATACTTATTATTAACTATATATGTCTCACGCACTTAATTTGTATGGGAAGAGTATTTTTTCTCTCTTTTTGGTTCACGAAGAACCTCATGAGATTCATACAGGACTCATCGCTCCAAGTCGCTGAAGGGTTTGGAGCCTTGAAAACAACATATGGATCAACAAACCCAACAGAATTGTCATGTTTATCTCTGAGCTGAGTCATCTGATACCTGCAATATCGAGTTGATCCACAAGTACGTGTGTAAGAATACTACATACTATATACACATACTAGAGAGTTCAATGAAAACTATAAAAGAAACACTTACAAACAATAGCAGCTAAGGAGCGATTTGTCCAGTGCGTCCATATGGCATAGCTGGTGTAATTCCTCCATTTGGACTAAGATTAGGTCATCGCCACGGAAGTAGTGATGGTTCCGAATTCGGACAGAAATCCAATTTATATCACCGTCTTTAGAAGCCTCCATGCACCATTTGTTGATTGCAAACTTCTGCGTCCAAGTACATGCAAGTGATTGGGTTCATTAGACTCCTGCCCGGTGCAAAATTTCTCCTCCATTCATCAACTACTTCCTCTCCGGCTCTTGGAAACTCCACCCAGTAGTAGCAATTTTTTGAATCGTCTCGTATGGGAGACCGCTGTCAATGAAAAATTTTTTCCATTGAGTCCATCTCAGACAAAGTGGTCTCTCCAGATTTTCTCTGTACTCTGCCCATGTTTGAACCATACTGATTTTGCACAAATAATGGGGACAGAGGTCTTGATGTTTCCCCAAGTGTGGAACACTCTTTCCCACTTTCTTCGTGCTTGATTGTTGTTCTTTTGCAGACTTGATTAGAGAGCGTTCGTAGTCTGATTTTCGCGGAGCCTTTCGGGCTTCACGCATCTTGATACCATGCTGGTCCACCCTTTTCCTTAACTCCTGTGGGTTTAACAGGAGGTAAGGCTTCTCTGGGTTTCTCTTCTTCGCTTTAGCCGCGGCCGTTGATTCATCTAAAAAATTTTTCACATCTTTTTTCACACCGAAATTTGTAACTCCTCATCAGTCATTTCATAAGCTAATTTCTCGTGTGCTTTTTTTCCTGATGCAGGAGCCTTCTTTTTTGGAGGTGGGGCCTTCGGTTCCGTGGCAGCGGACCGCTTCTTAGGGCCGCGCGGTGGAGGCAGGGTGTTGGAGCCCGCGGTGGAGGAGACGGTGGGGCCGGTGGCGGTGTTGGAGCCGCGCGTGGAGGTTGTGGCGTTGGAGCCCGCGGTGGAGGAATGGTGGGGCCGGTGGCGGCGTTGGAGCCCGCGGTGGAGGAGATGGTGGGGCCGTTGCGGTGTTGAGCCCGTTGTGGAGGAGATGGGGTTGAAGCCGTGTCCTCCAACACATCGTCACCGCCCGCAGCACTATGATGCACTGGGGAATAATGACGAACTGGACTATAGTTCCTGCTACGCAAAACAACGAATGATGTGAGCATCCAACTAATATATACATATAGGAAGTTAGTGTAATAAAAATTGTTTCTCATTCACGCGCACACTACCTATGGTGAGGATCTTGATCAGTAGGAGGAGGTTGCGGCGGTGACACTCCAGGAATAATAATGAAGCGCTTGCGCCAGCAAATAAATGTCTTCTCTGCTTCACCTAAAGTCTTCTCCCCATCTCCCCCTTCGATTTCCAGTGCCACGCTGCCACAACCTGTCTCAACCCTATCCACCGAACGCTAGCGTATCCGGCTGGCACTGGTTGACCATGGATTCTTGGTGTTCTTGTGCGGTCGATAGGGTTTACACACCGACAGCCACCTTTTTCGTGGCATTTCCATCTGGAATGTGCAGCTCACAAGTAGTAAAAGGTTCTTTAACGTCATCCACGGGAACGTGTAGCTTGGAGTCATCTTGAATGGTTGGTACTTCCGTGGAGGCGCAGCTGCTTTTCATCTGACCTGGGGGGCTAATGTTCGCTTGAGGATGCTGTGATGATGTACCTTGCCCACTCGTCATTTGACTAAGTGCCGCTTGCACTTGCCTTTTGATTTCCTCCTGCATCCATTCTTCACGAGATTTCTCACGCTCTTGTGTTTGAAGAACATACTCCTCCAACTTGAAGAGTCGCTCTGCCTCCTCGTCCTTCTTTCTTTGGCGGCTTCTATAACTTTCTCGATCCGCTTCGAAGGAATGTAGCCACGAAACGGCCCCAAAGCCTCTCGTACGCCCACCGTGCTCAGGATTCTCCAGCGCGTACGTGAGTTCATCCTTCTCTCTATTGGGCTTGAACTCGCCAGCCAACACCGCATTTCGTGCTTGAACTAGCCTATGTGCTGCTCTTGAAATTTGCGGGCCCCAATCAAGCTCCCCATCATTAGGGTTTATGGTTCCCCCATGAGCGTAGAACCAATTTCTGGACCGTTCACTCCAATTTCTTCTTATTGTCTCTGGGACTACCCCCCTGGCAAGCATCTCGTGTTCTTGTCTCTCCCACTTTGGAAGGGCAGTCTTATAGCCACCTGATCCTAAATGATGGTGGTATTTCTTCTGAGCTGCATTCAGTTTGTTTACTACTCTGACCCGGCCTCGCTCTCTTGTGATCTTTTGTACTGTACAAATTCATCCCAATCGGCCCTTATCTTGACATACGCCTTAGAGTTGAAATCTGGCGTCTCGTTCTTCAGCACAAAGGTGTGGTACAATTTCTTCTTCCAGTCCTGAAAAGGGTGGCCATCTTCTTCATTGTCCACTCCCGAATTCGCCTCAGCAGCTCCTCATCATCCGTGTCAAACGAGAAATGAGCTTGGACGTCATCCCAGACTAGCTGCTTGTCAAGATTGGAGACATAACTGATCTCGGGAGCACTTCGCCTCTCTTTCCATTCACGGGCACTTATCGGAATCCGATCTCTCACAAGGAACCCACAGTGAAAGACATATTTCTTTGCATTGGGTCCTAGTGGTTGGCCTGTAGCCATATCGAATTCGGAGATTACATGACGGCCCTTCAACGGCCTCTTCGGCCCCGTTTTTGGTCTGCTCTGCCCTGTCGCAGACGTCGATCCAGAGGGCTACATATAGGTAAAGACATGAAGATGAAACCCTAATACAAGTTGACATAAAACCTAATCAAGTAATAAAGTAAATGTAAACCCTAACACGACACATTGTATATATACCTCGCCTGTATTGCCTTCTTCCATCTCAACTTGTTGTTCAGGGAGATTTTCATCATGCATGGTCATGTCTTCGTAATTCAATAAGTATTGACTCCCCTCATCGCCGTCGGCGATGATATTCATCATTTCCTCCTCCATCACATTCTCATTTGGGTCGGCCATTTCTGTGAATATTAAAATATATATACAATATGATCGAACACTTAAAGAGCTTTATACATGTATGTGTGAACGAAAACCGAAAACAGGGGTTTAATTAGGGGTTAAGGGTTAGGGTTTTGGTCTCGGGGTTTAAGGTTTCGGGGTTTAGGGTTCGGGTTTATGTTTGAGGGTTTAGGGTATGGTTTCAGGTTTTACGTTCGGGGTTTAGGGGGTTTCGGGGTTTAGGGTTCGGGGTTTAGGGTTTCGGGGTTTAGGGTTAGGGTTTCGGGGTTGCGGGGTTTAGGGTTTCAGGGTTTAGGGTTCGGGGTTTCGGGGTTTAGGTTTCGGGGTTTTGGGTTTAGGGTTTCAGTTTAGGGTTACGGGGGGTTTAGGGTTCGGGTTAGGGTTTGGTTGCGGGGTTAGGGTTTCAGGGTTTGGGGTTCGGGGTTTCGGGTTGGGTTTAGGGGTTGAGGGTTTAGAGTTAGGGGTTCGGGGTTTCGGGTTTTAGGGTTTCGGGGTTTCGGGGTTTAGGGGTTTGAGGTTAGGGTTTCGGGGTTTAGGGTTTGAGGGTTTAGTTAGGGTTTCGAGGTTTCGGGTTTTAGGTTTCGGGTTTAGGGGTTTGGGGTTTAGAGTTAGGGGTTCGGGGTTTCGGGTTTTAGGGTTTCGGGGTTTCGGGTTTCGGGTTGAGGGTTTAGGGTTTAGGGTTTAGGGTTTTGAGGTTTAGAGTTAGGGGTTCGAGGTTTCGGGTTTTAGGGTTTCGGGGTTAGGGTTTCGGGGTTTGAGGGTTTAGTGGTTTAGGTTCGAGGTTTAGGGTTAGGGTTTCAGGTTTTGGGGTTTCGAGTTTAGGCAATTCATAAAAATAACATGACAATTCATAAAAATAACATGACAATAACTATATTCGTAAAGAGTAATAAATACATGTTCCGACATGGCACATGATTTTCTATGAACACATATTTCTAAGAGTAATAAATACATGTTTAAACATATCCTTGTCACGTGATTTACACACCGTGGACGAGAACGACGACGGTGGACAGCAGCGAGGATGACGACGTGCGGATGACAGTGGACGGCGGCGAGGTCGGTGCGGCGGTCACCAGGACTACAGGTCGAACACATATTTGTTAGGTTAAAAAAACATATATATGATTTTCCTTTTTCTATAAATATATCTATTCATATTCATTATTTGTATATATCTATTTCTAGAAAGAAGAAATGAAAAGTTAAATAGAAAATAATCTATAAATATATTATCTATTATATTTATTTTATATATATCACTTTCTATTTCTAAATACATATATATTTAGTTCTATATTATCTATTTATATTCACTTTCTATATTTAGTTTCTAGATATATATTTCTTTTCATTTCTTTTTTTAACACTCTCACACACCCACTGCTGGACACACTGCAACACACGCACACCACGCACACTGCACACGCACACACACACGCACAGGCCGGACGGCAGCGGCGCGGAGGACGGCGGCGCGGCGCGGAGGACGGCGCGAGGACGCGAGGCGGCTGTACGGCGGCGGAGGCTGAGGCCGAGGAGGACGGCGGCGCGGACTCGACGGCGAGGAGGACGGCGGCGCGGTCAGAGCTCGACGGCGAGGTGAGGGCGGCGGCGCGGGCAAACGTCGATCTGGCCGAAGAAGATTGGAGGGCACTGTGCCCTGTGCCCTATATACCCGGGAGGGCCTTTAGTCCCGGGGCGTATTACGCACCGGACTAAAGGGTCTTTAGTCCCGGTGCGTAATACGCCCCGGACTAAAGGGTTGGACCTTTAGTCCCGGGCGGGCTTACGCACCGGGACTAAAGGGTCTTTAGTCCCGGTGCGTATAACGGCCCGGGACTAAAGGGTTCTTTCCCGCCACAGTTTTGGGTTTTCAGTATTTTGGGTTTTTGTATTAAGTTTCCACTATATAAATATGTTGTAATTCTTGTTAATTGCATAGTAAATTGAACAGTAGGCATAAAATTACTTAAAATAACAGTTGTATATCCTTTAACCTTATTGTATAGTAGAAAATTTGTAGCATAAATTCTTTTCTTTTTTTATAATAACGAATATAAATGTAAATAACCATTCATATTTGGTTAATGCAAAAATGTAATGTTCAATTTAAATTTAAAAAATTGTTGGCTTTCAATAGAAAATTTATTTTCATATCATTTGGACGTTAATCTTTGTTTTAAACCTAAACAATCATTGCCCAATTTTGTTATACGCGACAGATGCAGTAGTTTTAGATTTTTAAATTTAGTTTTTTCAAATATATCTTAAATCTTTCTAATTGAACAGAAAATTGAATATTTGATATACTTTCTTTTAAAAAATAGTATGAGATTCACATCTAGAGAAGCACATAAATCATGATCACTACTACTAAATATATATAAATCCATTATCAAATAAATGAAGTCTTAATTAATTAATTATTACATAATATATTTACAACCCACTATTAAGCGGGCACAACTGTGAACCTCCTCTTGACATATGTCCCTTGGTTATGATCATTCCTTAACCATGGAGTTTCCTCATTGTTTAACAAAATGCTTGGGTCTTTGTTCACTTTGAATGGCGGAATTCGATCATCTCTTTCATAATCACCTGACATGTCTGACTTGTCCTCAATTCCGACAATGTTTCTTTTCCCTGAAAGAACTTGTAATTCGACAATGTTTCTCGAAAGACTATATGGCGCTTTGGCTCGTTGACGATCGAGTTTATCATTTTTCCCTCTTTTTGTTTTTTAGACATGTCTTTCACATAGAACACTTGACTCACATCTGCGGCAAGGACAAATGGTTCGTCTTTGTACCCAATATTGTTGAGGTCCACTGATGTCATCCCATACTCCTTGTCGACTGTTACCCCACCTCCGGTACCGGTCATCTTGACCCATTTACACCGACACACAAAGGGACTTTAAAATTAGGTGCGTAGTCTAGTTCCCATATGTCATGTATGCGGCCATAATATGTTTGTTTGTTCCCATTTGGATCCGTGGCATCCACGCGTACACCACTGTTTTGGTTGGTGCTCCTTGCGTCTTGGGCTACTGTGTAAAATGTATTCCCATTGATCTCGTACCCTTTGTACGTGCTGATATGCCACGATGGTTGTCTGGCCAACAAATAAAGCTGCTCATCTATGTTGTCATCACCCTGACATTGTTTTCGCAACCAATCGCCGAAGGTTTGCATGTGCTGACGTGTAATCCAAGATTCACTCTTCCCGGGCCACTTGGATCGAAGGAAATCCTTATGTACCTCGATATATGGATCTACCAATGAGGAGTTCTGTAGAACTGTGTAGTGTGCTTTATCGAAGTAATCGTCTCCTGTACCGATATGTTTTTCTTCCCTAGTGTTCCCTTGCCACTGAGTCTGCCCTCGTGTCGCGATTCAGGAACGCCAATCGGGTCAAGGTCTGGAATAAAGTCCACACAAAACTCTATGACCTCCTCTGTTCCGTAGCCCTGGGCGATGCTTCCTTCAGGCCGAGAACGGTTATTAACATATTTTTCAGGACACTCATGAACCTCTCGAATGGGAACATGGTGTGTAGGAACACAGGACCGAGAATAATGATCTCCTTGACCAGGTGAACTAGGAGGTGTGTCATGATATCAAAGAAGGATGGAGGGAACACCAACTCAAAGCTGACGAGACATTGAACGACATCATTCTGCAAAGTAGAAAGTTCCTCTGGATTGATTGCCTTTTGTGAAATTGAATTGAGGAATGCACATAGCTTCACGGTGGCTAGACGTACATGTGGAGGTAGAATTCCTCTTAGAGCAACAGGAAGCAATTGGGTCATAAGCACATGGCAGTCATGGGACTTCAAGTTTTGGAACTTCTTCTCTGGCACATTAATTATTCTCTTTATATTGGAGGAGAATCCAGATGGGACCTTGATGCTGTTAAGGCATTCAAACATGCTTTCCTTTTCTTCTCTGCTAAGAGTGTAGCTAGCAGGCTTAAGTACTGGCGCCCGTCATCTGTCTTCTCCGGATGCAAGTTGTCTCGTTCTTTCATGCGCTGCAAGTCCTGTCGTGCTTCAAGTGAATCCTTAGGCTTTCCGTAGACACCCATGAATCCAAGCAGGTTCACACAAAGGTTCTTTGTCAGGTGCATCACGTCGATCGCATGGCGGACCTCTAGGACATGCCAGTAGGGTAGCTCCCAGAATATGGACTTCTTCTTCCACATGGGTGCGTGTCCCGAAGCGTCTTTAGGAACAGGTTCGCTGCCCCGTCCCTTTCCAAATACTACTTTCGTATCCTTCACCATTTCAAGTATATCATCTCGGTTCGGTTACGAGGCTTGGTTTGGTGGTCTGCCTTACCTTTAAAATGTTTGCCTTTTTCTTCTTACTGGGTGCCCACAAAGAAACCGACGGTGCCCAACATACACGACCTTCCGACAGTTTTTCAAAAATAAACTATCAAGGTCTTCAAAACAGTGTGTGCATGCATTATATCCCTTGTTTGTCTGGCCTGAAAGATTACTTAGAGCCGGCCAATCATTGATTGTTACGAACAATAAGGCTCGCAGGTCAAAGTGTTCCTGTTTGTACTCATCCCACACGCGTATGCCTGGTTTGCTCCATAGAAGTAGAAAGTTCCTCAACTAATGGCCTCAGGTAGACATCGATGTCGTTGCCAGGTTGCTTCGGCCCTTGGATGAGCAACGACATCATAATGAACTTCCGCTTCATGCATAACCACGGAGGAAGGTTGTAGATACATAGAGTAACTGGCCAAGTGCTATGACTACTGCTTTGCTCCGCAAAAGGATTAAAACCATCCGTACTTAAAGCGAACCTCAAGTTTCTAGCCTCATCTGCAAACTCTGGGAATTCTCTATCTATCGCTCTCCACTGGGATCCATCAGCTGGGTGCCTCAGCATATTGTCTACCTTACGGTCTTCTTTATGCCACCGCAACATCTTTGCATTGTCCTTATTTCTGAACAAACGTTTCAAGCGTGGTATTATAGGAGCATACCACATAACCTTGGCAGGGATTTTCTTCCTGCTTGGACGTTCTTCACCCTCTACGTCGCCAGGATCATCTCGCCTTATCTTATACCGTGATGCTTCACATACCGGGCATGCATCCAAATTCTCATATTCCTCCCCACGGTACAGGATGCAGTCATTAGGACATGCGTGTATCTGCTGGATTTCTAATCCCAAAGGGCAGATGACCTGTTTTGCTTCGTACGTAGTGGTGGGCAATTCGTTCGATTTCGGAAGCATCTTTTTCATTATCTTCAATAACTGCCCAAATGCTTTATCGGATGTACCATTCTTTGCCTTCCATTGCAGCAGTTCTAGCGTAGTACCCAGCTTTTTTTGGCCATCTTCAGCAGTGGGATATAACAATTTCCTATGATCCTCTAGCATGCGCTCAAACTTGACCTTCTCCTTGTCACTTTCATTTACTTTGTGCATCACGAATGGCATCACCAAGAGCATCAACATCAGCTGTCACATCTTCTGTCGCTGCCGCATCTTCTTCACCATCTCCCCCCACTGCATCATCATCAAAGGCACCGTACTGAGCAATAATATCAGCGTGGGCCAATTCTTCTTCACCTTTTTCACCATCATCCATTACAACCCCCTTTCTCCATGCTTCGTCCAACAAATATAGTTTGTTACGAAACCCGACTTCAACAAATGCGTATGAAGAGTCCTTGGGCATGAATATTCCTTCAAATTCTTACAGACGGCGCATGGGCAGCACATGAAACCATCTTGCTTGTTTGCCTCAGCCACACCTAAGAAATAGTGCACGCCAACAATGAACTCTTTGGAGCGGCGATCGACATTATACATCCAATTGCGTGACAACATCTGCATTAAATATTACAACCATGCACTTAGTAGTTTCTCATGTTATTGCACAACACTCATGACATCACATGATTGATTAATTCAAACAAGCTTGACTACAACGAAGACTATCGCAGCTAGCACTAAAAAAACTAAAAATAAAATGCACTTAAGCAACATAATTAGATCGCGTCCGATCCCAACTAAAATAGACAGATCATTCGCTTCATCAGCATGGATGGGCTGCTGCCGCTGACTCACTGCCTCATCACCTTCAGCGGCAACCTCCTGTGCAACAGAATTTCGTACGTGCTGAACGTACTCTTCCCTCCCAGTACCAACCTTTACATCCGCCGGTGCCCTCCCACTGCAAATTAGAACAAAGAATAAGAAATTTAAACAACATCATCAAGCAAAACCGATACGAATGAACCATATTAATCAAATGCGGGTAAATAATAACCCACCTCATGGTCCGGACACTTGTAGAATATACGACCCTTGTTGATTCCCTCTTTTCTCACTCGGTACTCCTTCACAATCTTCTGCTTACACTCGCCGCAAGCAATGAGAGGAAGATCCGGCCGCAAACGCCTCGGATCCCGATGATGAGAGGCTGAGGACCCGGTCACAGTTGCCATCTACTATATCCATGCTCATTTTTTAAACTATTACATGCAAATTCCTAATTTCCTAAACAATTATAAATAAAAAAGACTCTAAATTTACCTATTTGTTTAGATAATCGAAAAATATGATATAACAATACCAATTTCCACATTGTCTACTCTCTATATTTATTGTTGCAAACTATTATAAATTCCACATTTTTAAAGAAAATAAACTAAAAAGACACTAAAATTCAATATTACTCGTCTTGCATAAGTATGAAATATAGAATGGATACTTCCTAGCAGTAGAAAACTATCAAGTGATTGTGATGAACCAATTTAAACTACTCAACTCTCCCTGTTTGTTCTTGCAAACTATATATTTTAATTAAATTCCTCTCATATTCAAAAGACATGGTAGGAGATGGAAATAGTTACCTCTAAACGCAAAGAGACGATGACGGAGTCGAAGAAGATCACCAATTGACGCCGGAGACGAAAACAATGAAGAACAAATGAAGAACAAAGCAATAGCAACAGCAAGAACAAGCAAGAAGCTCACTGAATTTGAATGTCTCTGGCTCGGAGGAGGAAGAAGTTGCAGGTTTATAAACCAGGGCTTTTTTAGTCCGGTTTGTATAAAAACTGGGGCTAAAAGGTGAACATTTATCCCGGGGCAAGCCACAAACCGTGGCTAACTCTTTAGTCCTGGTCCGTGGCACCAACCGGGACTAAAGAGTGCCCTTTAGTCCCGGCTGGTAACACGGACCGGGACTAAAGGGTCCCTGCCCCGGCACCTCTGCGCAGTAGCCGTTGGGCAGGCCCTTTAGTCCCGGTTCGTGTTACCGACCGGGACTAAAGGGTCTATTAGTCCCGGGCGGCAAAAACGCCGAGACTAAAGGCGATTTTGAGAATCGGCCTATGACCCTGTTCTGTAGTAGTGCTTGGGTACCCATCCAAAGCAACTCATATGAAGTTCTTCTTCATGAAAGCTCGAAGAAGAATGCGATTTGAACATGGCAAGCGTGTGATCGCCTCGGCCCAAAACGCCTAGGAGTCCTATGCTCATCGAGCATCGTCCTGACCATCTCAACAGGGTCCGGTTCTTGCGCTCAACAACACCGTTCTGCTGAGGGACATAAGGAGAAAAAAACTGATGCTCATTCCATTAGAAGAACAGAAGAGGCAAACTTGTGAGTTATCAAACTCAATACCATTATCGCTAAACTAATAGCTATCAGGGGAACTCAGTTTTCAACCTCAAAATCAAATCACGAGCAAAAGGAAAAGCTTCATCTTTACCCTCCATGAAGAACACCCAAGAGTACCTCGAAAAATCGTCCACGATCACTAGAACGTACCACTTCCCACCCGCTGAGCAAACTCGAGATGTACCAACTGTGTCCATGTGTAAAAGCTCGCCGGGTCGCTTTGTCATCACCTGATTAACAGGTGGGTGAGAAGTAGCAACCATCTTCCCGTGACGACAAGGATGGCAAACAAGGTCCTTCTGAAACTTAAGCTTGGGCAATCCTTGGATTAAGCCAAGTGAGCTAAGTCTTGCTAGCAAGTCAAAACTCAAGTGACCGAGCCTCATATGCCACTTCCACAAATCAGAAGAAGGACCAGCCATCAACAAACATCTAGCAGAGCCGAAAGAACGAGAAAAATCGGCTCTGAAAACACGACCAAAAGGGACAATCCAACAAACAAGATCTCCCTGAGGGTCTAAAACACGACTCAAACCCTTCTTAAAGCGCACTTCACAATCGTCTTCAAGGAGTTGTGAAACAGAAAGCAAATTGTAATGCAAGTTTGAAACCAAGGAAACATCCTTAAGAACAAAGTTCTCATTGAGCCGAATAGCTCCATGAGAAACAACCTTACCTCTACTGTTATCCCCGAAAGTGATGTACTCCTTGTGTATCACGGGGTCTAGGCTGGAGAACCATTCCTTCTTTCCGGTCATGTGGCGCGAACACCCGGAATCCATGAGCCACATGTTCTCCAACTGAAGTCCCTGCATCAATAGAGAGGCAGGAAATGAGCATATGGCACAACACTGGGGTTAGTATACTTAGAAGGATACCAGTGTTGTGTCATAGGCCCAGAAAAGTGTTAGTAGCAACACTAAGCTGTCCTCGTCCCATGGGTGGATAGCGATTACCACCAAACTGAAAAGGTGGTCCGCTATGGAACAGAAATCCTCCAAACTGACTTACATTTCCCATTTGAGCAAAGCGATCACCACCAAACTGAAAAGGTGGTCCGCTATGGGACTGAGCAACAAAGCCTCTTACACACCCGCTCACGATCGTATTGAGGATGACCGGAACCGCGACAGGCACGACCACCACCCCGTGGTCTAGCTGCCTGGGGCCTAGCTACCTGAGGGGGTGCACCTCCAGGTCTAGCGCCCTGCCTCTGAACTCCTCGACCTTGCACACCATGGAGAGGGTGGTGCCTGGCCTGGTTGTTCAGCTCCAACTTCTTCCTAGCGTCTCTCTTCCTCCGAAAGCAAAACTCAGCTAGGTGACCCTCATGGTGACAGTACTCGCACTCGAACCTCACCACTCTCTTGGGTTGTTGGTTCCTATGGTTGCGAGGGTTGTTCACTCTGGCTAGCTGCTTGCCTTTCGGAAGGGGATCACTAGAGACGTCAGGAAGGTTGTCAAGTGTGTTCCTAAGATGGTTGGGTTTGGGAACCCACACTTGCTTGCGAGGTGGAGCCTTGGGAGGTTCATCAAGGATTCCATCCTTGGTGATAGCTTGGGAGGCTCAGGTGTGGTGATCTTGGTGAGCTTAGGGACAACGGATGGCTTCTCACTCAGGTTCACTCCGCCAAACTCACCGATCTTCCCAAAGATACTAGCACCCTTCCCACCTGAAGCAAAGCCTACTCCCGAGCAATCAGTTCCCCTCTTGAACTGACTGATCATCATGCCCAACTGCGGCTCACTACATGACACCCAACTCAGAATGGACCGAAGGTATGTGTTTTCCTCCTCGGTTTGCATCCTGTCATGCCGACAGTTGGCAATCTCAAGCTCCAACCCCACGCATTGCTCACATGGAGCGGACAAGGTGCTAACTGAGCTAGCCTTCAAGGCTTCAGCAAGCTTGGCACTAACTTCTGCCAACTCAGTTCACAAGCCTGGACAAGACTTGCATGCACCCAACAAAGAAGGCCTTGCCTTCACTTCCTCCAGCTCCTTCTTCAGGGGGGCACACTCACAACACTCACCCACCAAGTCTAGCTTACTCTTCAGCTCATCATACACCTCGATCAAAGAGGCATACTTGGTTTGTAGGGTGGAAAAGTTTGCCATGTGTGTGGTGCACTCATCACACTCCTCCTCATCAGCCACCTTCACTTCAGACTTAGCAGACTCAAGCTCCTTAAGCGCCTTCTTTCATCTTGGCCTTAAACTCACTGCGCTCTCGGTAACATGCGTGAGTTTCTTCTCCACAAGCAAGGACTAACTCCGCAAGGCTATCGCGCTCATCAGTGAGACGATCGACATGAGAGAGTTTGATACCTCAGAATCGTTGTCGTCGTCATTGGCGTCCTCGGTGTCCTTTGCCTGGCACTTGCGGTCCTCTTCGTCCAGGGCCATGGTGCATAAGCCCTTGGAGGAGTTGCCGAAGAAGCAGAGTCCGTTGAAGCGATCTTCCGTCTTGTGCTCGGACCCCTCATCGCTGGAGTCGCTGTCAGAGGTCTTGTCTTCATCGCTTTTGGTGGCGAAGAGGGCACGCCGACCGACGTCGAAAGCCTTATCCACATCCTCCCGGCGAAAGGTGTCCTTGCTCTTCTTCTTCTCGGTCTTGTACTCTGGCTTGCCCTTGCGCCTGAAGTTGCGAGTCTTGCCAAAAGATTTCTTGTTGTTCTTGGGACAGTTCGCCATGAAGTGATCTAGATCACCGCACTTGTAGTAGCTCTAGCGTGCGCCACCACGCCGTTGATTCAAGTGGTTGTTCTGAAACTGCGAAAACTGGGTGATGACGAGGGCGAGCTGGTCGTCTCTCAATGCCTCCAACTGCTCCTCTGTAACTGTAAGCAAAGAAGACAAAGCAAAGAGAGGAGGTGAAGCGTCAGCAGGAAACATCGATCCACCCTTGCGTGAGACCAAAGCCATGGAATGTGAAGATGGTTTCTTCAGCTTGGCCTGAGTCAGGTGATCGATCTTGGTGGACTTGAGCTTACTGAACAGCTCGTCCACGGTGAGGGTGTCATAGGATGGAGACTCAATGATGGTCGACACCTTCATCTCCCATACCCTCCGATCCAGGGCGTATAGCAACTTGAGAGCCCTCTCATGATCGTCATAGGGTAGGTTAGCCCGATTGGCACGCATCTTGTTCACAATCATTTGGAAACGAACGAACATGGCGTCGATCGTCTCTCCCTCCAACTGAAAAATTGTCGTACTCTCGCTTGTAGGTTTCGAAGAGTCTGGTCTTGACCTGAGCGGTCCCCTCGTGATAGCTCTGAAGCTTCACCCAGATCTCTCGTGCTGTCTCAAGCTTAGAGACATGCTCGAACTCAGGAAGGGAGATGCTGGCCAAAAGAGCATTACGAGCCTTGGAGTTGGCCTCGTGCTGGTCAATCTGGATCTGACCCACACGAGCCGCAAGGACTACGTACTCAGCATTCTCGCATATCTCCTAGACAGAAGATCCGATGCTGTTGAGGTAAGCACGCATCCGAATCTTCCAATAGGAATAGTTTGTTCCATCGAACCAAGGAGCGTTGCCGTTCCCCCGTTCCATGTCGCCCTTAGGATCCAAAACGATTAGGTAGAGAAGATCCTTAACCGGCTCCGATACCAATTGAAGGACCGGATTGGCGACTAGAGGGGGGGGGGGGGGGGTGAATGGGAGCCTCAAATTTCAACTCGTGAAATAGATGGCCCTTGTCCCAGAAAATCACCCAAAAACGAGACAAACAACCAGAGAGTTCACGACCTACGAGTAGGTGGATACCCTAGGAGATGTCCTAGTGGTACAGCGGAACCCCCGAGAAACCCGAAAACCAACTGCCAAAGCCCTAGACCAAAACTGCATGCACTGTCTGCAGATTTGCGGACTGTCCGGGGTCAGAGTCCCGGACTGTCTGCCGTTGAATCCTGGACTGTCCGCGACTGGGAGCTGGACTGTCTACCGGCCACGCCAGAACGCAGAAACCAAACAGTACTGCAAGTCTGCTGGACAGGTCCCGGACTGTCCGCGGGTTTGTACCGCGGACTGTCTGTCGTTCACTTGACAGTGAACAGTACTCAGGGGACTGCACTTGACTGACCTGGCCGAGACCCGATGTGCGGACTGTCCGCCGTCAGGGCGCGGATTGTCCGCCAACGCCCAGAAAGCACAAAACTGCTCGGGTTTAAAACCAAATTCGATTCAATCTCAACCAAATCAAAAGGAACTTCGATCCAACTCCTCCCAGGTGTTCCTCTATGTATTGGGGTGCTAATCCTAAGAAATCATCGCACCAAACCAAGTCAATCAAGAGGATTTCATGGATCACCGAAAATGGGAAAGAACGAAGAACGAACACGAAATCGACCCGATCTATGGATTCGTGAGGTTAGGGGAGAAATCCTTTGGTGGAAAGAAGGAGCTCACGACCAAGAACGAATTGATTCAAGTGGAATCGAAAATCATCTCGCGGAGAGGGAGAACGAGACAAATATCCGGGAGATGAAAAACCGAAACGCGAAGAACACCAACACAAAACGCGAATCGATTCGATTTCAGCCGAAATTCCTCCACACGAGGAGACAACGAGAATATGATCTTGTTTCCTCAAAAGATCCAAATACACAGAGGTATGATTGCTGTCTCTGCGGATCGCTAGCAGCGAGGTATGATTAGAACCTAAGCGGAGGCTAGAGAGAGAGAGAGCTCAGGAACAAATGACTGCTAGGACAGGGAGAGAGGAGGGGTGCCTCTCTTATTTATAGCCTAAAACAGTAATCCCCTTCTACCCCAATACATACGAGCGAATCGGCCAACCCTAGGGGTATCCCGTCCAACTCTGCTGGTAGTTTCCGACGGCCACACGCCTTCCTCATCCTTAGCTTCGCCTCGACGCAAGCCTCAGGATGCCGCCACATGCCGTCCTGTCGACCACCGCGCCTTCCTCGTGGATAGCTTCGCCGCCGCGCTAGCCTCTCCACGCCGCCACGCGTCGACCGTCCTTTTTGCGGACCTCCCCCCGGTTTTGAGGCCGAAACCGGGAAACCTGGGCCTTCCCCCGATTTTGAGGCTGAAACCGGGAAACCTGTCCTCCGGTTGAGTTTTGTGGCCCAAACTCAGAAATCCGCGAGCCCAGGTTTTGAGCCCAAACCTGGAAACCGTCCTCGCCGAGTTTTGAGGCTCAAACTCAGAAACCGGCCACCCCGAGTTTTGAGGCCCAAACTTGGAAACCGTCGAGGGTCGCTTTTTGAGGCTCAGCTACCGAACCCGCACCGTAGACGTAACCCACGAGTGTGGTTCGCAACCCGAGTTCGCACCGATGCCAGAGCATGTCCAGCCTCCACGCCGGGCACAGTGCATTCGCCATCCTTCTCGGCCTCCCGCTCGCCAGTGTCACGACGCCATCACCTTCCTCCCGACTCGGCCGATGCACCGCACATCCCCATCTTGCTTGCCGATGCCACATGCTAGCTACCACAGCTGGTCCTCAGGTCTCCTAGTCCGTCAGTCCAAGCCTCACGTCCGCCCTTCACCGCTCCCCCGGTCCGTCGGCACGACACGTCTCTACTTGACCTTCACCTCACCTTCGACCACTGTCCGAGCTCCGCACTGCACATCAACACAGCCAAGAGACATGTTGCCTGTTGACCGATCACTCATCACTCAAGGGAACCACAAGGTCACATATCAACCTTGTGTTCGCAAATTAAGAAGATGAATTTATTAAGGTAATTAGTATAATTGTTTTACCATCATGATTTCATGTTGAATGTGCGGGGACACTGTTGAGTTGCCGGTACTAATATGCATAAGTATTGTCGTTTTTCTACAATTTAATTTAGTGTTCGTCCTAAAGCTACAATTACTATTTATACATGTATTCTATTGAGTGGGAGTAGTTGCTCCCTTGCGCAGCACGGGCATGAAAATAAAAAGCTACTGATTGTTACCTTTTCTTTATCTTGTCATCTTTTGAGCATTTTTGGTAAAATATATATGTGCTATGTTGTTGGACTCAGTTATTTTTGGTTGGTTTTTGCAGGAAAATAGATTTGGAGGACAAATGAAATATTCATGCATTAAAGCAAGAGAAGTTGAAGAGCTAACTGTTTGAGATGAAATGAGCTAGGGAATAACTCTTATTTTGGTCAAGCCCAAAATTGCAAGAAGTGCTTATTATTCAAAGAAAACTTTAACTCATCATGTACCATATGCAAATTATTATGTTTGTAAGAGAAAAAATATATTTGTGACTCCACTAATTCATTTTAAAACATGTTGCCTTTTATTTTCATGCTTCGTTTATTTTTTTCTTATTATTTTTTGCTCTCGTGTGACGTTATATGTCGGTAGCCATGCATGGGAAATCAGTTAACAAATCATAAATTAGATGGATGGGATATATTGTCATATATTGCTATGTCTTGTTATGCATAAGTGTTTTCGAAATATATTGTCAAGACAAATGTTGTATGGATGAGACATGACTTTACTATGTCTTGTTATGCATAAGTGTTTTCCGTATATATTGTCATATATTTTATGAAGTTTAAACTATAAAAGAATATTGTGGGTTATTCCTAAAATAAAGTCATGGCGTTAGCACAAGCATTATAAAACTAATTACCTATGAAATTATGAACTAATTAAAATATGCTAATTAGAAGATGAATTATTAAGGTAATTAGTATAATTGTTTTTACCATCATGATTTCATGATTTCATGGTTGAATGTGCGGGGACGCTGTTGAGTTGGCCGATACTAATATGCATAAGTATTGTCTTTTTTCTACAATTTAATTTAGTGTCCGTCCTAAAGCTACAATTACTATTTATCTTGGCTGATAAGTTCACGCAAACTGGGAATAATTTCATTATTTATATTTGATAGTATAACTGATATAAAAGGAAACTGACAATTGATTGATTATTCTCTTGTAAAAAATAGTAAATACATTTCTTTGCATAGTTTGTTTAAATATAAATCATCTACACAATCAGGTACATGCAAATTAAAATTAAACTAAATATATGCAAACTAAATCAAATAAATTAAATTGTAGAAAAAAAGTCAATATAATTGTTTTTGTTTAGCATCGTGAATGTAAAAAATTGCTTCTTTAGGGATGTGACCGGGTCCTTTAAGAAATCTAGCTGATATGACACTGAACATGCATCGTTATACTTCTGTTTTGAGATCGGTGGGCAGGACGAGAAAGTCGTCGAAATAGTTGAAGGTGAGTGTGAGACGTGTGTAACATTGGTGGGCTGCTTAATCTCAATTCGCTCCTCGTCGTAGACACGTAAGGTATTGACGCCGACATCACCGGCAACTCAAAGCGTCCCGCGATGGAGCCCACCAGCCTTTCTGTTCCTCCTACATTCCTTGCCTCGCATTTATTTTTTGTAGGGGCGTCCGCAATGATGTTCAAATCGCTAGCTATTTGGTATCTAGGAAGAATGTTATTGGCTCTCAATGACAACTTACAAATAGCCAGCTAGATAAGACATATAAATAAATATTATTTCGATGAGACAACTTGCAAAAGTAGCACTTTTATTGGCTATCGAGAAGAGAGATCAAATAACTAGCTATTAGGAAGTCGCTAGCTATTTGATCGTGCTACTTTTTTATTATTTTTATATGTCATCTGGCTAGCTATTTGTAAAGTGCTATTAAGAGCTAATAGAATTACTCCTAGCTAGCTACTCCCTCCATTCCAAATACTCCCTCCATTCCAAATTATAAGACGTTCCAAGAATCTTGGAGAGTCAAAGTTTTTCAACTTTGACCAAAATTATAGAGAAAAATATAAAATATTTATACCATCAAATATACATTATGAAGAAATATAACTAATGGAGAATCTAATTGCACTTAGTTGATATCATAAATATTATTATCTTATTATATAAATTTGGTCAAAGTTGAAAAACTTTGACTCTCCAAGATTCTTGGAATGTCTTATAATTTGGGAATGGAGGAGTTTGGTAACATTGCGGATGACCTTATTTTATCCGTTCGCTCGTGGAATTGTGGTCTCACGCGCCGAAGTAATTGCCTAGCCTCGCATATCTTCTACCTCCGAAGGTTTGTGCCCATCCCATCGTAGTGCGCGCGTGCCTGACCAAGGAAGCCAGCACGCCACACCCATCCACCTCCACCACATATCTCCTGTCCTAGTTTATTTCAAATACAAATTATCTAAGAAGTGTAAGCAGATTAGGTTCAAAAATATATTCATATTTAACGATAAATATATATTTCCTCTATCTTAAATTATAAGTTATTATAAGAATCTTAGAGTGTAAAAGTTTTATCAATTTCGATCAAATTATAGCAGAAACATAAAGATTTATAACATCAAATAGTTATGTTATGAAAAATATAATTAATGAAGAATCTGATCCTTAGTTTAATATCATAAATATTATTATATAAATTTAATTAAACTTTAAAAAAGATTAACTCTTTCCGATCCTGTATCATTAATATAATATTCGATGATTGCTGTAGGTGACGGCTGACGGTAGCGTTTGAACGGTGTTTTTTTTATTGGTCGATTGATGTACAATGTTTTTCTTTCCTTTTTATTCTCGATGGTTGCAGGTGGCTTCTTCGGCGTTGTTTCAACGAAGTTTTTTTTTTTCTTTTTTTATTCGGTGATTGCTAATAATACTAGTCTATAGCTGCGGGAGGATTGGTGCCCTCCCGCGGGTCAGGTTACTGTAACAAATTTTTTTATTTTTTCTTTTTTTTCTTTTTTTAATGTTTTTTTCTTTTCCTTTTAAGATTTTTGCGGTTATCTTTTTCTATTCAAAAACTGATGTGACAGTAGCGTGTTCAATAATATATACAAATCTATACGCGCAGGATAATTGGCACAACGAGATAACTCTTAGCTCTCGGCCATCATGTGGTCGCCACGTGAGTGTTGTGCTGTGCTTCGCTAATTTAGCTTAACGTGGACGGACACCAACGATCTCTGCCTTGCCAATTTTTCACGACCAGCAATGAGATAAGTTTATTTGTCTGCTTAGTCTCCTACTCCAATATTATGTAATGATGTTATTTAGATACTACTCTCATTGTCCATGAAAGAACTAATTCTTAGAGTGGTTGAGTTTTTTTTTTTAAACTTTAATCGAATTTCTAGAAAAAGCTATCAAGCTTGATAGTACCAAATACATATCATTAGATATATCATAGAATATATTTTCATAATACATCCATTCTATATCATAGATATTATTACTCTCTTCTTTAAAATTAGTCAATTTTAAAAAGTTTGACTAACACGGATTAATAGTAAAACATTTAACCAACGTATTTTATTTAACACTTTTACGTGTGTCTATTTTTTCATAACCGACGACAAGAGGTAGTTTTAATTTTCCTTTTCTATTGGTGAAATACTCCAAAGTTGTTTAATGATATTACCCAAAATATCAGATACTAGGTGTTTAGTTGGAGTTGTGGGAGCACTCCTGCCCAACCTCCGCCGCAAGGTAGGGGTTCGGTGCGAGGGTGGACAACTGTCGGACGAATGTAAGAGAAATGCGAAGGTGAACACTAGCGAAGGTGTAAGGAACAAGTTGGTTAGGAAATTTACAACTACACAGAATAGGCCTTTAGCCCCGGTTGGGAAGGGGCTTTAGCCCCGGTTTCCCAACCGGGACTACCAATCCGGGACTAAAGGCTCCCACCTTTAGCCCCGGTTGCTCCGAACCGGGGCTAAAGGCTTCCACGAGAAAAATAAATTTGCGTTGTGAGCTTCGAACTCAACACCTCTCGCCTCAGGCACGCTTACCACTGAGCTACACAACCCCACACGTGATGTAGTTCTGGATGTTTTCCTTTTGAATCCTCTCGGGAAGGACCTTTAGCCCCGGTTGGTAACACCAACCGGGCTAAAAGGACTTAGTCCCGGTTGGTAACACCAACCGAGGCTAAAGGTTCACCCTTTACCCCGGTTGGTATTACCACCGCGACTAAAGGTTGGGGGACCTTTAGTCCGGGTTGGTAATCCAACTGGGACTAACCTTTAGTCCGGCGTTTGGTTTTACCCACCGGGACTAAAGTCTTTAGTCCCGGACGCAAATTTGTTGTCGAGACTATAGCTCAATTGTTAGATCGGCCTGTACCCTGTTCTGTAGTAGTGTTACTATTTCCCCAAATCCCTTTCTTTACACTGTTCATCCCTTGGTATTTATAGGGAATACCAAGGGACACCGACCAAATTACGAAAGGGTACCGAAAAAGATTCCCCGCACGACCGTATATGGAAAGGGTACAAGACCGTAACAACACGTGTAGAGTGGAAACCCTAGTTTGCCTTCCTCCTGCCCACCTGACAGGTCCTAGTTTGGTTTTGGTAATTGAGTGACAACTTTAGGTGACTAATGGTGTTTGAAGTGAATTACACAGGTGATTAGTCCATAGGTGATCATGTGTGAGCAACATATGCCATAGAGGTGAAATGGCTTGGAAGATGTTGCAAGGCTCACATATGTGAAGAAGGAGCTTAATGCATATGTGACATGACATATGGTCATATGGCTAAGATGGAGAAGATCAAGGCAAGACTTGGCTTGATGGACCGGTTGCGAAGGTGAAGGGCAAGTTGAGGCTTTGAAGCCGTTGGTACCGAGTGTCGGGAGGCTTAAGCAAGACTTGGCGCCGAAGGACCGAAGCGATGGTTAAGAGCAGTGATGTCAAGATCGATGGACCATGGAGGCCATGTGATGATATGAAGGTGGATCATATCATTTGAAGATAGGTTGGTGCATGTGTTGCATCAACACCGAAGAGATGGAATGGAATGCGCAAGGCAAAGGTATATTGTGTAGGGCATTTCATTCACAACGGTCATAGGTGGTAGAGAAGATTATGACCGGGTTTAGGATAGATGGCCGTACTATTAAGAGGAGCAAACTTGTTTGCATATCGGTCATCTAGTGCCACTTGAGCGATCTAATTTGCGATGTTACTATGATCGAGTGGCGTGGTGAGTGCAAGTGAAAATCCTTTGAAAAGATTGTGAAAATGCTAACACACTTGCACAAGATGATGACTTGTTGGTGTTAGCACATTTGCAAAGGAGAAGTTGTTGGAGTTGGTTTGGATCAACTCGAGATGAAATATAGTTTCGAAATAGAGTTTTCTGTGTGTTGTCGGTGGTACCGACCCTGGGTTGTCGGTGGTACCGCCCAAGGATGCAGCGTGCAGACCTCTCTGTTCCGAAGCGTTTTTGGCCTGGCGGTGGTACCGCTATTACCTCGGTACTACCGCCGGCGGTGGTACCGACCAGGGTCGGTGGTACCGTGGCCCTGAAGGGGTTTTGCGGAGCTCTCTGGAAGTGGCCAGTTTTGGCCTACCGGTAGTACCGCCATTACCTCGGTACTACCGCCCGCGGTGGTACCGACCTATGGCCGGTAGTAACCAAGTTTGCGGAGCTCTCTGGTTTGAGTGAAAATGGCCTGGCGGTAGTACCGCCATTACCTCGGTACTACCGCCCGCGGTGGTACCGACGCAGGTCGGTAGTGGCTGTTTTTTCGCAGAGCTCTCTGGTCGCGGCGATTTTGGCCTGGCGGTAGTACCGCCATGACCTCGGTACTACCGACCTCGGAGGAACCGACCAGGGGTCGGTGGTTTGCCTAAATCTGCGCGATGTGAGGTAACGGCTAGTTTGACTAAGCCGGTAGTACCGCCCAGGAGGGTCGGTACTACCGACCTAGGCGCAGGAAAGGGGAAACGGCTAGTTGGCCGCTCCCCTCTATAAATAGGAGTTGAGGCCGGCTTAGGGCCGGCTGCTGAGCACTCCAAAGCCTTGGTGGCTTGAGTGGATGTGCCTGGGAGCCCTCTAACTCGCTTGTGCTTGCTAGTGCGCGAATCTATTGCGAGTGAGCGATTCTAGTGCGTTGCTTTGAGAGATAGCATCGAGTGGCACTAGGTGTTCGAGTTGCAAGCCGGTGGTGCTTATTACTCTTGGAGGTTGCCACCTCCTAGACGGCTTGGTGATCGAGTCTCCGTCGTGAAGCCCGCGTGAAGATTGTGCGTGGCTCCGGAGAAGGATTGTGAGGGGCATTGTGCTCGCCCGCGGGGATCGCGAAGAGCAACTCTAGTGGATTGCGCGTGTCATTGAGTTACCCTCACTTGTGGGTGAGTTCTTGCGGCGCTCGAGTGTCGAGCTAGGTGTGGTGCCTATTAGCCGCCGAACTACCAAAGTGTGTGGTCGACACAACGGGGACTAGCTTGGTGGCAACCAAGTGAACCTCGGGAGAAAAATCACCGTGTCAACTTCGTGTTCATCTTCTCGGTGGTTTGCAAACTCTTTTCACTAGCTTGTATTTACTTGTTCATATACATGTGCTAGTTGCTCTTATGATTAGTTGGCTTGTGTAGCTTGCTAGTTACCTTCCTTGCTTGTGTAGCATAGAAGTTGATCCCATGAGTGACTAGTTGACTTGTAGTCTTGCTAGTCTCATTGCTTAGTTTGTGTAGCTAAGTTGAGCTCTCTAATTTGGCTTGTGTAGCCTTGTTATTGAGCATTGCTAGTGAGCTTAGGCTTTGTGCTTTTTGCTTAGTGGCATGTGTAGGAGCTCCCGGTTGTTTGAGTACTAGTTGCTTAGGTTTGTGTAACCTTGCAAGCTAGAATTGTTTAGGTGAGCTCTAGCTAGCCCGACACCTTATTTGCTTTGTTTAGGATCTTTTATAAGGTGTCATAGAGTATAAGTAGAGGGGTGTAGTCTTGGCTAGACCGATAGATTTAATTCCGCATTTGTTTCGGTTAGCCATTCCGCTGCAATTAAGTTTAAGTTTTTAGAAAAGACTATTCACCCCCCCTCTAGTCCCCATCTCGACCCTTCAATTGGTATCAGAGCAAGGTCTCTCATTTGTGGTCTTCACCGACCCGAGAGGATGGCGACTTATGGGCTAGATGTTGAGTGTCCACACATTTTTGATGGCACACACTTTGCACGATGGAAAATTGATGATATGCAATTTTAAATTTATTAGTCCTCAAATGTGGTGGATCGTAGATGTGGGCCTTTCTCTTGTGTTGGATAGAAAGAATGCAACTCAAAGCAAAAGAAATGCCTACACTCGATGCCAAGCTACTAACATTTTCTATCAATCTATGGAGGATAACATATTTGGTGAGATCATGGACTTGAAGTCCGCCCATGAATTTGGATTTATCTCAATGAGAAATATGGGGCGATCTCCGATGATGATGTTGATGAGCCCAAGGAGGAGGCGCATGAGGATGTTGAGCATGACCACAACTTGGTGGTTGTGGAGGATTGCTCCACCTCATGGTCAAGTGATGAGATGATGATCAATCCACAAGCTCACTTGACAAGGTTGATGGTGATGATTCAAGTGTTGCAAGTAATGATTCTACTCCAAGCACACTTGATGATGTTGATGGCTCATGCTCGAGCGATGATGTGATACTACTACAAGCCCATCACCACATTGCTTCATGTCACAAGGTGACACCAAGGTATTTAATGCAAATGTGGTTGATCATGTTGATTCATATGATGAGCTTGTTAGTAGACTTGCTAGCATGACCATGTCTTTAGAAAATGAGAAAAATAAAACATGAAATTAGCAAATGAAAACTCATTTCTAAAGAACTCATGTGAAGAACATAAGCGCTTACTTGATGTTCTTAAAGCTTCACATGATGATTTATTGAAAAGTATGGCTCTCTCATTAAGAAGCTTTCAAAGAAAATTAAAAATAATGAGAGCTCATCACATGGATCAAATGATCAATTGCAAAATGTTGCTAACCCATGTGATGTAGGCAAGAAGAATGTATCCACCTCTTGTGAAGATTTATCTATGCCATGTTCTTCACAATTAGATGCTTGTTCTACTTCTTTGTCTTGTGAGACTAACCTTTGAAGGAGAACAATGAGCTCAAAAGTGAAGTGAAGAATTTGAGCAACAAGTTAGAGAGGTGGTGCAAATCAAAGGTCACCCATGAGCACATGATGAAGAATCAAAGAAGCTATGGTGACAAGAGTGGCATTGGCTTCAACAAAAGCAATGCCAAGGGCAAGAAAATGAGGAAGCAAGAAGAAAAGAAGCTATCTCATTTCATGTGCTATCAATGCCATGAAATGGGACATCTTGCAAAAGCTTGCCCCAACAAGAAGAAGCCCCAAGTTCAAATCAAGAACAACCATCATGATGGTGACTTGATGAAAGAAGAAGAAAACAAGAAGGGGCGGAAGAGCAAGGCATCCAACTCATATCCATGATGCCAAATGATGATGAGCAAGAATGAAGAAAAGGAGAAAGATTTGGCTCACATCAAGTGCTACAAGTGTGATGACATGGGACACTTTGCCTCGAAGTGTCCTAACAAGCTTGAGAAGAAGGCTCAAGCAATCATGAGAGGCAAGGCAATGAGAAGCAACAAATGAGCAAAGAAGAGAAGGCTCAATCAAAAAGAAGTTGCTACTCATGCCGGGAAAGGGGACACATGGCTCATTCATGTCCCCTAGGTATGACCCCTAAGCCTATTTCAATTATTAATGATTCTATGCTTAGGAAGGATGAAAATGGTACCTCTAAGGCTACTATTGCAACTCATCCCGCTACTCATACTAAGGCTATGCCTAAGTATGTTGCTCCTAACTTGAGAGGACCCAACTAGTTTGGGTACCATCAAAAGTGGATGATTGTGTGTAGGTACCATGGCATTGGAGACTTGATTCAATTGATTTCATATTGTTCATTATATGATTGAGTCAAGTAATGAAGCTTAGTGATATCCAAACCCAATGCCAAGTCAAGTCAAGTGAAGTCAAATGTGCTACAACATACAAGTGTCAATTCAAGTTGTGGTGATCTTATTGGAATTATTTGAAGGCTTGCAATCAAATTGAGTAGAAGCTTGCTATTGGATGATCATGATTTACAAAGGTATATTTCTAGTTGATCATATTCATTTGGGTGCATATGAGTTAATTGAATTGGATATATATGCATATGTTGCTTGCTATAAGTGATTGAATGGATAAATTGCTTAGTGATCAAAATTGAGTTAGTTTGAATGGATATGTTCATGAGACTTCTTTTAGTAAGTGATTTGAATGGATATATGTCTTGTGAGAGAATTCAAACATGTTAGCTTTTTGATTATATTGGTAGAGTATAGCTCAATTGCTCAAAGTTGTCAAAAATCTGAAATCTAAGTGAGCTGAGAAGATAGCCCTGTTTAAGTGATCAAATCTTATTGGATTGGCTTGAAATTTGGTACACATGCTCTACACTTGTGATATTAGTCGCTGTGCAAAATTCATGATTATTGGATAAGATGTACTTTGGTTTTGGAGTAGATCTTGTCAACTATAGTGCAGCAGTTTTCAGCATGTAGTACTATGGAAAGAATTGAAATCTGGTAGCAATCTAGAAAGCCAATGAAGCTCAAATTTTTATGGCTGCTAGAACACTTAGAGAGGCACATCTCCACCAAATTTCATAGTCGTTGGACTTATATTTTGGGAGATATGCATGTTTCTTTGAGAAGGACAAAATCTGCCAGAAAAGTGACAAATATTGGATTAATCTAGAGTCACTTTGATTGAAAGGTCCTCAAGTTGGAATCATGTTTATAAGTGGTTGAGGGACCATGTTTGGTTTTGAAATGAGCTAGAAGCATGACAAAGATGAGTACAAGTTCATTTGATTAAGAAGTGTATTTGGCACAAATTTGGTACTCAAATTGAAGATCAAGACCAACATCAAGATGAAGAGAAAGATGAAGTCCTAGTATCAATTGAAGATCTTTTGGAAGAAAGAAAAGGACTCAAAAAGGGACTCAAAGATGGATTCAAAGTCACATTTCAAGAAGAGTTCAAATGGATCAATCAAACAAAGTCAATTCAAGTAAGTATCAAGGATGATTCTTTGGAGAGAGGTCACTTCTCCCTTTTGTAGGGGCTTGCCGCCTTGGTAGGTTAACCAAGTATGATACTTGGAAGGCTAATATGGAAGTGGTGATTCAAAGGATATTTGAGATGCTTAGTTGAAGCAATGAAAGGATTGACCAAGCAAAGCAAGCAACATGCAAGATAGTAAAGCAAATCATGACAATTCAAGTGGTATTCATATGCAAGCTATGTTCAAATGAAGAAGCAAGCCAACCACAACAAGATAGCGCACTTAATCATATGAGTGAAGATTTGTTCTATCAATTGGTATATATTGGTCTTCACCATGGACTTCACATTGCTATTTGGAGCTTAATTGGAATCAAATGACTATCCTCTACTCCAAGATAGCAAAGGTATCATTGTAATGTGCATGATCATATTCATCCCTTACTAGTATGCGGTTAGTGCATATAGTACATGTTCAATAGGATCATGCATAACAATTGGAAAGTTTAAATTCATGCCTACCACTATTGCTTGTTTGATTATATGATCTAGTGGTTAGTATATGAGTTTGTTCATGAGCTAGTGAACCCAAGTACTTGATCTAGAAGATGAACATTCAAGTGTCTAATTCAACATGAGTAAGATAACCATTGAAAGATGTGTGAAGAAGCTTACTCTAGAGCAAACCGAGTTAGATATCTTATGCAATATTGCCTAGTTCAAGTCACAAATGAGAAGCTCATGAAGATGACAAGAGTTCAAGAAAAAGACAATAATGCCAATGGATATCAAGTTTCAATTTTCATTCAATTGGTATCCTACAAGACTTCAAGTGATCCTCAACTTTAAGTGATCAATCAAGCAAAACATCCCTCACCATCAAGAGCTCAAGCTTATCAAGTGGATGACCCATGCTATGACATAGGGAGGTGCCCCACCTATTGGTATCAAGGTCAAAGATCCTACACATGGTATCATTCCAACACATATGGTGGTGTCCATCAAAAATGAAGACTCAAGTATCATCCATCTACCCTAGTCCAACCCTTTGTATCAAGAGAAGCATGCCTTTTATGGTCATTGATGACAAAGGGGGAGAAGTTATGGAAAAGATATGTCAATTATGATATGTCAAGGACAAAGAGGGAGAAAAGAAGATGGACATGGATCAAGAGGGAGCACAAGATTGAAGGATCAAAATTCTTGGACAATGAGAACACACAGGTAGGGGGAGCAAGCTCATGAACTTGGTTGTTGCATTTGATATGTGCATAATCATGCGCTTGCTTGCATTGCATAAGTTTTAAAATTTTATATGCATGCTTGTGTGGTATATGCTAGTTATAGGATTTAATTGATGAATTGATAACTAGCATGCATAGGTTAATAGCTAGACTTGTGCTTTTAATGCAAAACTAGACCCTTGCTATTAATGTTGATCTCACGGGGTTTTCTAGTTTTTATGATGTCTAGCTACTCTTCGATGCTAAGGATGAATCAAAATGTGGTATGCACGCTTCAAAGGTAAAATTTCATCATGTATACCTTAGCATCACTTAGTAGTGCTAACACTCCCACAAATTTCATATTTATGCATGTGTGCAAGCTTGAAACCAAACCATTTGAGCACACATGTAGGGGGAGTTAACACTACAAAGTCGGGTTGTATGGTGCTTATCCAAATTCTCTTATATGGTCTTAATGTTGGATAAGTAACATAGAATCCAAAGAGCTTAATTTCCATATCTTTGTAGAGTTGTCATCAATTACCAAAAAGGGGGAGATTGAAAGGTCCTAGTTTGGTTTTGGTAATTGAGTGACAACTTTAGGTGGACTAATGGTGTTTGAAGTGAATTACACAGGTGATTAGTCCATAGGTGATCATGTGTGAGCAACATATGCCATAGAGGTGAAATGGCTTGGAAGATGTTGCAAGGCTCACATAGTGAAGAAGGAGCTTAATGCATATGTGACATGACATATGGTCATATGGCTAAGATGGAGAAGATCAAGGCAAGACTTGGCTTGATGGACCGGTTGCGAAGGTGAAGGGCAAGTTGAGGCTTTGAAGCCGTTGGTACCGAGTGTCGGGAGGCTTAAGCAAGACTTGGCGCCGAAGGACCGAAGCGATGGTGAAGAGCAAGTGATGTCAAGATCGATGGACCATGGAGGCCATGTGATGATATGAAGTGGATCATATCATTTGAAGATAGGTTGGTGCATGTGTTGCATCAACACCGAAGGAGATGGAATGGAATGCGCAAGGCAAAGGTATATTTGTAGGGCATTTCATTTCACCGGTCATAGGTGTGTAGAGAAGATTATGACCGGGTTAGGATAGATGGCCGTACTATTAAGAGGAGCAAACTTGTTTGCATATCGGTCATCTAGTGCCACTTGAGCGATCTAACTTTGCGATGTTACTATGATCGAGTGGCGTGGTGAGTGCAAGTGAAAATCCTTTGAAAAATGATTGTGAAAATGCTAACACACTTGCACAAGATGATGAACACTTGTTGGTGTTAGCACATTTGCAAAGGAGAAGTTGTTGGAGTTGGTTTGGATCAACTCGGAGATGAAAATAGAGTTTTCTGTGTGTTGTCGGTGGTACCGACCCTGGGTTGTCGGTGGTACCGCCCAAGGATGCAGCGTGCAGACCTCTCTGTTCCGAAGCGTTTTTGGCCTGGCGGTGGTACCGCTATTACCTCGGTACTACCGCCGGCGGTGGTACCGACCAGGGGTCGGTGGTACCGTGGCCCTGAAGGGGTTTTGCGGAGCTCTCTGGAAGTGGCCAGTTTTGGCCTACCGGTAGTACCGCCATTACCTCGGTACTACCGCCCGCGGTGGTACCGACCTAGGCCGGTAGTAACCAAGTTTGCGGAGCTCTCTGGTTTGAGTTGAAATGGCCTGGGGTAGTACCGCCATTACCTCGGTACTACCGCCCGCGGTGGTACCGACGCAAGGTCGGTAGTGGCTGGTTTTTTCGCAGAGCTCTCTGGTCGCGGCGATTTTGGCCTGGCGGTAGTACCGCCATGACCTCGGTACTACCGACCTCGGAGGAACCGACCAGGGGTCGGTGGTTTGCCTAAATCTGCGCGATGTGAGGTAACGGCTAGTTTGACTAAGCCGGTAGTACCGCCCAGGAGGGGTCGGTACTACCGACCTAGGCGCAGGAAAGGGGAAACGGCTAGTTGGCCGCTCCCCTCTATAATAGGAGTTGAGGCCGGCTTAGGGCCGGTGCTGAGCACTCCAAAGCCTTGGTGGCTTGAGTGGATGTGCCTGGGAGCCCTCTAACTCGCTTGTGCTTGCTAGTGCGCGAATCTATTGCGAGTGAGCGATTCTAGTGCGTTGCTTTGAGAGATAGCATCGAGTGGCACTAGGTGTTCGAGTTGCAAGCCGGTGGTGCTTATTACTCTTGGAGGTTGCCACCTCCTAGACGGCTTGGTGATCGAGTCTCCGTCGTGAAGCCCGCGTGAAGATTGTGCGTGGCTCCGGAGAAGGATTGTGAGGGGCATTGTGCTCGCCCCGCGGGGATCGCGAAGAGCAACTCTAGTGGATTGCGCGTGTCATTGAGTTACCCTCACTTGTGGGTGAGTTCTTGCGGCGCTCGAGTGTCGAGCTAGGTGTGGTGCCTATTAGCCGCCGAACTACCAAAGTGTGTGGTCGACACAACGGGGACTAGCTTGGTGGCAACCAAGTGAACCTCGGGAGAAAAATCACCGTGTCAACTTCGTGTTCATCTTCTCGGTGGTTTGCAAACTCTTTCACTAGCTTGTATTTACTTGTTCATATACATGTGCTAGTTGCTCTTATGATTAGTTGGCTTGTGTAGCTTGCTAGTTACCTTCCTTGCTTGTGTAGCATAGAAGTTGATCCCATGAGTGACTAGTTGACTTGTAGTCTTGCTAGTCTCATTGCTTAGTTTGTGTAGCTAAGTTGAGCTCTCTAATTGGCTTGTGTAGCCTTGTTATTGAGCATTGCTAGTGAGCTTAGGCTTTGTGCTTTTGCTTAGTGGCATGTGTAGGAGCTCCCCGGTTGTTTGAGTACTAGTTGCTTAGGTTTGTGTAACCTTGCAAGCTAGAATTGTTTAGGTGAGCTCTAGCTAGCCCGACACCTTATTTGCTTTGTTTAGGATCTTTTATAAGGTGTCATAGAGTATAAGTAGAGGGGTGTAGTCTTGGCTAGACCGATAGATTTAATTCCGCATTTGTTTCGGTTAGCCATTCCGCTGCAATTAAGTTTAAGTTTTTAGAAAAGACTATTCACCCCCCCTCTAGTCTGCCATCTCGACCCTTCACCAACGCCATCTTGCTCAGCCCACCTTCGTGGGAAAGGTGAAGGTACTCTGCCGGCCGCGAGGTCAGTATCCGCTAGCTATTCGCCGAGCTTGAAATCTTCGGCGAAAGAGCCCCGGAACGTGCGAGGGTTACTTCCTGTGTCCATGGCGCGCCTTTATCTGCAAGAAACATAATTAATTCCGAGGGTCGGGTTTGTACCCGAAGGTTAGGAAACCGATTCGAAGGGTCCAATCTGACGGAGAGAAGAAGATTTGTGAGGGCGCCCGGGTCGTGCGAAGGTCGCCATCCGAGCCAGCCTGCAAGGCGCCACTTTCGAGGGTCCCTTCCCCAAACAGCAGCCCCTCGTTGCCTTGGATCTAAAGAACAGTGTTGAGGCGCAAGCAGCGGTCTTTGAGGGGAAGTGTAACGGGACCCTTGGCAGCGGCGCCCGTGGCTGCTTTGGGCTGGGCCATTTTATTCTTTTCTTGCACTGTTGAGGTCCGTTTTGTTTTTAGCGCCGTGGGCTTCGGTTGTCGTGCCGGTTTTGTCGGGCTGGGTGTCTCATCTTCCATCCTATAAATAGATGGGGTGGTGGGGGGTTTGAAGTCGTACCCTCCTTGGTCTAGCCATCCTGCTGCTGGCGCAATCTTTTTGCGAAGGTTGTTTTCGTCTGGTCCGAAGGTTTTGCGTTAAGTGTTCTGCGAGGGTTTTAGTTTTGAGAGATGGCTAGGTTCAGCAAACGCTCGTGTTGCTTCCCCCTCCGTTGTGGATGAGGGGGTTACCTTTGAGTTTGGTCTTAGCCGAGTCTGCAGTTCGGAGTTGGCAGCTTATGTAAAGCGGGGTTGGATCGAAGATGGTAAAGCGAGGACTAGTGCTGGAGAGACTATTCCGAAGCCGGACGCTGATGAGGTTGGTGTTTGAAGAGTTCTTTGTTGCTAGTCTGCGCTTCCCTGCTACTTCTTTGTGACCTCAGTTTTACAGAGGTTTAACCTGAGGTTCCATCAGCTGACACCTTCGTGCTTTACGAAGATGTCGGTGTATATCTGGGCATGCCGCTCCCAGGGCATTGTCCCTCATGTCGAGGGTTTTATTCGCACTCATCATGTGCATATGCAGCCTCAGAAGATTGTTGATGGCGAAGGTAACACCAGCCTCGGACAATTTGCGGTGTATACCTTCTGCTATCGCGCCGGATCGGAGTTGCCGGTGCAGGCCCAGAAAAATAAGTGGACCAGGATGGCAAGAGTTCTGGTTCTACTACAAGCTTAGTGGCAACGCCGAGCTCTGTGGTGAGCTCCCGCTGCTCGGTGATGTAAGCGCCAAAGCTAAGATGAGCGTCGAGGCGCACGCTGCTGTTGACTGTCTGAGAGTGGTGGCGCACTCTCAGTGTGCTCGAGATTTAGTCGAGGAGTACTGCTGTGCCAAGGTTTGGCCCCTCAACCGGAGGCAGGTATGGTTTGCAGTCGAGGATGACCCCAAGTACGAGGGTAAGGTTTTGAAGAGGCCGAAGGTTGATTTGAGAAAGGTGTGGGAAAAGGTTCTCGCAAAGTTTCCGAGGCGCGAGGATGGAACCGAAGCCGTCTATAAGCGTGTTCAGCAGAGGGCGGAGGAACTTGTTGGGAAGTTGTCCACTTTGGAGGTTAAAGCTATCCACAGCTCGGTGGGTAGCGGAGGTCGAGTCAACAGGCTGTTTGACATTCTTGGATCCAGTATGCTGACTGGCATGCTCCCTCGAGCGAGGATGCGCCAAAGAAAAGGAAGCGTGCTACTGCGGAGGAGAAAGAGATTGCTTCGCGGCCGAAAAGGGGTCGTGGTCGAGGCCGCGGTGGCGCCGGTAGCCGAAGGAAAACTCTTGCGACAAAAGCCGTTGTTGTTTCGGGCGTTACCGGTACTTCGTCCTCTTCGGCCGTCGTTTCTTAGGGGAGTGCGAGGGCCTTGCGACGGTTGGAAGGCAGGTGCCCGAGTCGGGGGAATGGCGCCCTGATGATCCAAGTTTCGGACGATGAAGACGTCTCCGATGATGTTGAGAAGGAGGAGGAGAAAGATGTTGAAAAAGGGTCGGACACTGAAGATGACTCATCCAGCGAGGTTAGCGGCACCTCGAGTGGCGAAGATGACTCTGATGACGATGTGTCTATCGAAGGTGATCGTGGGAAAGGGATTGCCACGTCTAGTGCTGGTGCTGCGGCTGCTCGAAGTATCGATGATATCATTCGGGACTTCGAGCCAGAGAGCCCTCCACGAGGGTCATTTCCCGAGTTTGCTGGCTCGCACATATAGGTTGATGGTTTCGAGTTTTCTGGTGATCTTGAATCTGAACGGACCCCCGGGAAGAGGCCGTATGGCGAGGCTAGCCGATCAAGCCTTCCTTATTTCGCCAAGAAGATTGGAGTCTCTGACCGGCGACGGAACTTTTTACGAGTCCGGACCTTCGAGAGTGCCATTTACAATGTGCTCGTGTTGGTAGTTCTAGCTTCACTAAAGATGTGCTAGGCAACTATCCCCGGTAACGGCCAGGAATGCTTGTTGGCACTTGCTAACGTTGTTACTAGGAGTAGACTATAGAGTCTATCCCCGGCACGGCGTCAGAAATGCTTGAAGCAAGACCGGTCACTATACCTAAGGAGTGGAGCTAAAGCAGCTATCTACTAATGCCAAGCGGGGTTGTCAATCCCGACACTAGTAGGAGCTAGCTAGCGAGAATGCAATCTACTAGGAGGAGATTCTGTAAGCGCACAGAACTATCGTAGTAGCACTTCGCCTGGGAGTACCAGGTGTCGATTATTTGATCCCAAGGGAAGGCGTATGGTGGTGTATGAGTTGAGTCAAGGAGGGGATGAGAGTCGAAGAAAGAGAAAAGGAAAAGGGGAGAAGAGAGGCTAGAAAGAATATATGGATGGCTAGGTAAGGATGAACTGGATGGCTAAGGTAAGGTGGAATGGATAGGTAGATAGAGGGTAACTAAGGATAACTAACTAACTACTAACTACTAACTACTAACTACTCCTAGATAACTACAAAGCAAGATAACTACAAAGCGAGATAGTTACGAAGCAGGGCAGGCAAAAGACAATAAAGCAACTAAGTTGAGTATAGTTTTATTCCTATCTTATCAAGTATCGAGGCGTACTAGCCTTTACCACTTACTTAGGTTGAACGCTAGCACAACGAGCCTTACTGTTAAACTGGGCCAACTACGTGGTGGAATTCAAGGCGCACAGGGCTGTCACCACCACCTGCTTGCTACCACAGCTATCCAGGGGTCCAGCCGTATCTGAAGGTAAGTCTATAACTAAGCACCACGCTTAACTATATTCTAACTATCTCTACCCTAGCTTTGAATAGAGACACCCTTGCGGACGTCAGAGCAAACACTTGACTTAATAAGATAAACACTAACTAACTAAGCAACCTATTGGCAAAGATCAAACACTAAGCTCACTAGAGATTAACTACTATGGCTAAGTGAATTGAACTGTAGGATAGCTAGGCACTCAAGCAATCAATCAAGTATACCACTCAATACTGATAAGTAGAATAAAGTAATACTTGAATGATGAACTAGAATATAGTAAGTGCTTGAGTAACAAGAGCAAAACCTGAACTGGAGATGAAGGAAGACTCTTCCCAGCTCCAGAGCCGATTACTCGCACGCCTCTACTCTTGAGCTAACCCTTGAGCAGCGCTACCCCGCGAGGGCGAAGATGCCTTGCTCTACTAGCTACCTACTTGCCTAAGCTCTCTAAGCTTCTAACCTAACTCTCACTTGCTTCTCTTGCTTTGCTTCTCTTGGAAGTGTGGGATATAGGGATGGTGTTTGGGATATGAATGAAGAGGTGCCTCAGGGGGGTATTTATAGCCCAATGAGTGAGGGGGGTACTTATAGGGGGCAGCCAGCCGACCTAGGGCTAACCCTAGTGGCGGCGCCAGCCCTAGGTGGCGGCCGCCACCTCCCTCACCGTTGGATGCACCGCCTTGGCTTCAACGGCATCCAGGTGGTTGTCCAAGGCGGTTTGGAGGTCGGTTGCATGTCCTAGCAACCGACATTCAGCCTTGATCCACGCCACTTCATCCTGAGTCGTCCGATGCCACTGACCTAGTGACCAAGGGCCAAGATTTGGCCCTGGGGAGGTCCACACGGATCGGTGACGTGGCAGGGGTTGCAACTTGGGCCAACCCAAGTGGCGGGCGCCACTTAGAGCTGGCGGGCGCCACCTAGGGGTGGCGGGCGCCACTCCTCTTAGGCCCATTTGGGCCCTGCTGAGTGGGCTTGTCTCCTGGTGGGTCCATATGTCCAAATTTGGTTCAAATCCTGCATTCAAATAGAATTCTATGGACATGTGGAATTTGGTTAGTTTGAAACCTATTTGACTACATTTCATGCCTTTTTTGTGAACTTTAGGTCAAATGTTGACGGTAAAACAAGTGTTTAAGGACCGTCAACACTCCGGAGGAAAGGCGTTTTCGGCCGGGTGTTTAACCGTATTTGTGTGCCGGAAGCGGAGCTTCGACTGGCCAACGAGCCGTTGGACAATCTTCATGATGATATCGATGTCAAAGTGGCTGAGTTGATGCTCCTTAACCATTCAACGCGCCGAAGGGCGAGTTATAATCTTCACCATTTGAATGATCGGTTGATTGAAGTTGAAAAGATAATAAGGACCTTCGCCAAAGTTTGGAGAATAAGGAAATTGAGCTTAAGGCTGCCTTGGAAAAGGTTAGAAAGTCTCGAGAGGAGGCACAGGAGGCTGCAAATAGTAACGCAGAACTTTTGGCGGCTTGCCGTCAGAAAGACAAGGATTTGTTAACAGCGAACACTCGCATTAGTGAGTTGTCGTCGGAGGTAGCTTCGCAGTCGGAGGCTTGGCAGAGGAGTATGGGGAAAATTAAGAGCAAGCTTGATGCCTGCTTGAACGAAGCCAGAGGTTCTACCGGTGAACCGCTGCCTGCTGCTAGTGGGAGGCCTTCGAAGGTTGGCTGTGTAATGAGCTTGATGTGTTTAGCTCATTGGTTGGAAACGCGACCGACTTTGGTGGGTATGCCGGAGCATTGGCGATGGCCGGTACACTTCGTCAAGCAGATTGCGAGCACCTTCGCAAGATCAGAAAACCCAACCATAACTTCCCGAAGCTGACGAAGTGCGCCAGATGAAGATTGATGACGCCGAGGTTCGAACTGTGCGATGCGATTGCTCGCAAGTTCTGGATTGCTGGTGGTGGCCGCGCTCTTGCTTTCGAAGAAGCTGCCGAGGCTACTTGTCAGGTTTGTGGTATTGGAGAGAATTTGGTTTTGGGTTTGTTTCAATAATGAAGGAGTTATTATTAATTTTTGAGGGTTCGCCTTTATCATTCCTTGCAGGCTCGGAAAGAGCGATGCCTTCGCCGCCTACGACTAACGATGCTGCCGGTGGTTCCGAAGCTGCTCCTGCGCCCGATTCTGCGGGGGTTCCACCCGTCGAGGTTGAGTGCTTGGCTGAGGACGCTCCGATCACTGGAGAAGCTAATGTTGAAGAGGAAGGCGGAGGAGCACCTGCTGAGGGCTTGGATGCTGCCACTGGCGAAGGTTTAGGGGCTGCGACTGGCGAGGCTGGGGCGGATGCCGAGCAGGTGTGAAAACTTAGGATTGCTCAGACAAGAGGTTGTTTTGTAATATGTGTGGTAGTTGAAAGACTTTATGACACTGAGATGCTTTTTGATTCTGTGTAAATGCAGGTTCCTGACGGAACCGTGCTAGAAGTATTTGATGTGACGCCACTGATGCTAAATTATCAAGATACTTTTATAACTGGTGATTCGTGGGCTCGGGCTAGGCTTAAACACCCTTCGCTATCTTTTGAACGCTTTTGGTGGTCGAAGGTACGATTTGAAGAACAGCAGATCGAGCCATTTTTGGCGCAAGGCAGATGATACTGATCGACAGGCCACGCGTTATTTGTTTGGTTCTTCTTCGTCCTCACAAGCTGTTATTGATGATGATATTGATGAGAAAACAGCTCTGGATTACTTGTTTGGGCGAAGCAAACTAGATCTAGGTTCGGATGGATCACTTCTGGTTCCGAAGGAGGAGCCTTCGGAAGTTAGTGATATGGATCGGATATATGTATAGGGCGAGGGTTTTGTCTGGAGAACTGCCAATTGTTCCTGCGGCTCCTTTGTTGTGGGGACCCATGGTTCCAGTTGAAGATGGGTTTGAGGAGGGTGGCGAGGTTTTGGACAATCTAATGTTGATTGAGAACTATGATAGTTCCTTGTAATTTTATTATTTGTATTAAGTGTGTACCATACTAAGTTTGTTTTGTACATAAGAGGAAAAAAGTAAGAAGATATTTATGAAAAAGGCGATGTCCTCTTTTCCTCCTTTAGCGAGGCTCGCTTATTGTAAATGTATGATGTTTTGCTAAAAACAGCGGCGACCCCTTTTCTCTTTAGCGAGGCTCGCTTAACACTTTGGTAAGCTGATTGGGAAAAACAGCGACGCCCCTTTTCTTTTTAGCGAGGCTCGCTTAACACTTTGGTAAGCTGATTAGGAAAAACAGCGGCGCCCCCTTTTCTCTTTAGCGAGGCTCGCGTAACACTTTGGTAAGCTGATTAGGAAAACAGCGGCGCCCCCTTTTCTCTTTAGCGAGGCTCGCGTAACACTTTGATAAGCTGATTAGGAAAACAGTGGCGCCCCCTTTTCTCTTTAGCGAGGCTCGCGTAACGCTTTGATAAGCTGATTAGGAAAACAGCGACGCCCCCTTTTCTTTTTAGCGAGGCTCGCTTAACACTTTGGTAAGCTGATTAGGAAAAATAGCGACGCCCCCTTTCCTTTTTAGCGAGGCTCGCTTAACACTTTGGTAAGCTGATTAGGAAAAATAGCGGCGCCCCCTTTTCTCTTTAGCGAGGCTCGCTTAACACTTTGGTAAGCTGATTAGGAAAAATAGCGACGCCCCCTTTTCTCTTTAGCGAGGCTCGCGTATCGCTTTGATAAGCTGATTAGGAGAAACAGTGGTGCCCCCTTTTCTCTTTAGCGAGGCTCGCGTAACGCTTTGGTTTTTGGGGGTACTTGAGTTTTTTGTAATTTGCACCTCCCTTTGTCTTTGTTGGAGGTGAAGTTTGCTTTGTGAGCCCCTGGCGTTTTTGCGAGGGTGAAGTTTGATTTGCGAGCCCCTGGCGTTTTTGCGAGGGGCTTGACTTTTTAGGACATCGCGCCTCCCCTTGTCTTAGGTGGAGGTGAAGTTTGCTTTGCGAGCCCCTAGCGTTTTTGCGAGGGTGAAGTTTGATTTGCGAGCCCCTGACGTTTTTGCGAGGTGCTCGACTTTTTAGGACTTCGCGCCTCCCCTTGTCTTAGGTGGAGGTGAAGTTTGCTTTGCGAGCCCCTGGTGTTTTCGCGAGGGTGCTCGACTTCTTTGGACTTCGCGCCTCCCCTTGTCTTAGGTGGAGGTGAAGTTTGCTTTGCGAGCCCCTGGCGTTTTTGTGAGGTGCTCGACTTTTTTTGGACTTCGCGCCTCCCCTTGTCTTAGGTGGAGGTGAAGTTTGCTTTGCGAGCCCCTGGTGTTTTTTTGCGAGGGTGCTCAACTTTTTTGGACTTCGCGCCTCCCCTTGTTTAGTGGAGTGGAGGTGAAGTTTGCTTTTCCCAAGTTTGTTTCGAAAAAATTTGTGTTTCGAAGCAATCTTCGGTGTTTTTTTCATCGATTTTAAGCGCTCTTGGATAAGGCTGCTTTTATCGATGTTTAAGGAAAACTGAAAGAAAGGACTTTAAAGTTTTGTTTTTTCGGAGGTTGATGCCTTTATTAAGGACTTGGAAACTGCCTCGTTAAAAACCTTACGCCCCTTCGTAAGGCAAAAGGTGCAGCTCCTTTGTTTTGGTTACAAGTATGGTGCAGCCAGAAAAAATGACTGGAGGCAGATTACATGTTGCGAGAGCTCGCTAAGGCTCCGCTATGGGTAGTATTTGCGAAGGTCGTCAACATTCCAGGTGTGAGGTAGCATGTTTCCTTCGCTGTCAGAGAGGTGAAAGGAGCCGGGACGATGCATTCTATTCTACTATTAAGTATGGACCCGTCCATTTTGGCTGAAACTTTCCCGCCATGTTGGAGTTTTGCTTCCGAATGAGAACGAGGTCACCCTTCTTTAGTTCTTTGAATCTCACCTTTTTGTCTCTCCATTTCTTTGTTTCTTCCTGATACTTGCGAAGGTTGTGCACTGCGTTGCATCTTGATTCTTCGAGTAAGTCTTTGTCTAGCAGTTGTTTTGTTCATCTGTTTCGAGGGTTGTTCTGAGTGATCCATGCTTCAGCTCTTCTGGTAACATAGCTTCTTCCCAAACAGGAGCCTGAAAGGAGTGTATTTTGTGGCTCTGCAATCCGAGGTGTTATGGACCAGGTGACCGAGGTTAGTTCTTCTGTCCACTTTCCCTTGGGCCTGCCTTGCAATTTTTTGGATATGGCTTGGAAAATTGTTGCATTGGCTCTTTCAACTAACTAAGCCATGGATTGTGGGTGGCGGACTGAGGCGAAGCACAAAACTGTTCCGATTTGTGCGCAAAATTCTTTGAAGACCTCGCTGTCAAACTGAGTGCCATTGTCGACAGTTAGGTATTTGGGGACCCCAAACCGACAAACTAATTGCTGCCAGAAAAATTTCTTCATGGCTAGGGAGGTGATGGAAGCCAGCGGTCTAGTTTCAATCCACTTCGTGAAGTATTCCACAGCTACCACTGCGTAGCGGAGGTTTCCTGGAGCTGTTGGTAATGGACCAACGAGATCCATTGCCCATCTTTGCAAAGGCCATGTTGGGCAAATCAGGGTTGTTGGAGCCCCTGGGGCGTTTTGTGTTTTTGCCGTTAGTTGGCAACCCTCACAACGTTTGACGATGCCTTCTGCATCTTTTATTGCTGTTGGCCAGTAGAAACCTTGTCGGAAGGCTTTTCCAACTAACGCCCTTGGGCCGTTGTGTGAACCACAGATACCCTTGTGAATAAGCTTGAGAATGTCATTTCCTCAGTTTGTGAGACTCATTTGAGCCATGGCGAGGTTACCGAAGCTTTGAACATGATGTTGTCCACAATCTTGTACTCTCGAACTCTCTGTTTTAGTCTGTTTCTTCCTCTTTGGACTCGGGTTCAAGCAACCCGTTGTATATAGGCCATGATGGGTGCTCTCCAGTCTTCGTTCGTTCTGGATCACATTGATCAGCTTCGCATTCCTTTCGGAGGCTTCAAATGCTGGTTGAGTTGTTAACTCGTGAAACACGTCAGGGGGCAGATGTAGTTGTTGTTGTGCTGCTGCTTTGGCAAGGCTGTCTGCCTCGTTGTTTTCTGACCTTGGTATTGCTTTCACCGTTATGCCGAGGAAAAAAGATTCTAACCTTCGGACATATTGGAAGTATTTTTGTAGCTCTGGATCTTTTGCCTTGTAATTTTTCTCAATGTGTCCCGCGATGACTTGGGAGTCTGTTTTAATGACCGCCCTTCGGACTGATAAAGATCGAAGCTTTGAGAGTGCTAGTATTACAGCTTCGTATTCTGCAGAGTTGTTTGTGCACTTGAAGTCGAGTCTTTTTGCGTATCTTAACTTCGACCCGTCTGGCGAAACAAGAATGGCCGAGGCTCCTGCTCCAGTTGCTCCCCAGGCTCCATCGACGTACACAATCCAAAACAGATCTGATTGGGCTCCATCACTGCGAGGGTCTGTGGTCCATTCGGCTATGAAATCTGCTAGTGCCTGCGACTTGATCGCTGTTCTTCCTACGAAGGTTATGGCATAGCTGTTCAGTTCGACTGCCCATTTTGCTATTATGCCGACTGCCTCATTGTTCTTGAAAATGTTCTCGAGGGAGTATGCTGATGGTACTGGATTTCGTGTGCTTGGAAATAGTGTTTTAGCTTCCTTGAAGCCATGACCACAACGTATGCTACCTTTTCAAGCTCTGAGTAGTTTCGTTTGGGACCTTCGAGGGTTTCTGACACATAGTAGACCGGGGCCTGTCTGCTTTTGCTGTTTTCGTGCAAGTTTTGATCAACACTGCGCTGGCTGCATGAGGCGAGGCTGCGACATACATCAGTAGAATGTCCCCTTTGTTCGGGCTGGTTAAGACGGTCAAGTTGGTGAGGTACACTTTCAAGTCCTCGAAGGCTTTCTGCTGCCGAGTCCCCAATTGAATGGAGCTGTACTTCTCAATGTTTCGAAGAAAGGTAACCCTCGCTCAGCTGATCTGGAGATGAATCTGCTGAGTGCTGCTAACCGGCTTGACAGACGCTGAGCTGCTTTTTTTGGTTGTCGGGGTTCCATGTTGATGATTGCGTCAATTTTTTCGGGCTTGGCTTCGATTCCCATTGTTGAGACGATGTAGCCTAGTAATTTCCTTTGCTTACCCCAAAACACATTTTTTGGGGTTTAGTTTCAATCCGGCTGACTGAAGGTTGTTGAACACTCTTGCCAAATCTGAGATGTGGTTTTCTTTTTCTTCGCTTTGAACAATCAAATCGTCAACGTAGGCAGAGATGGCGTGTTCATCTTTAAAGACTTCAGATGTCATGCGAGCGAAGGTTGATCCTGCATTTCTGAGGCCTTCTGCCATTCTTCAAAAGCAAAAGGTGCCCGAAGGTGTAATGAAGCTTGTTTTTTTTCCTCATCTTCTTCATTCATCCAGATCTGGTGGTATCCTGAGAAATAGTCGAGGAGAGAAAGCATTTGGCAGCCAGCTGCTCTGTCGACCAAAGTGCTTATGTTAGGCAGGGGAAAGTCATCCTTCGGACAGGCTTTGTTCAGGCATGTGAAATCTACACACATTCTCCATTTCTTGTTCTTTTCTGGACTAGGACCACATTTGATAGCCATGTTGGGTATTTTGACTGGGCGGATGACCCCTGCGTCAAGAGTCTTTTTTACCTCTGCCCTTGCTGCCTCTTTCCTTTCTTCTGACATTCTGCGAAGCTTTGCTTGACTGGGCGATGTCCTGGTTTTATGTTAGGCTATGCTCGATCAGAGTTCTGTTTACTCCCTTGAGGTCCTCTCTGCAGACCAAGCGAAGGTGTCAGAGTTTTCCTTGAGGAAGCGGACGAGGTTATTTTCTGACTGGGGGTCTAGGTTGGCTGAGATGAACACTCTCCTTTCTGAGTTACCCTCGAAGAGTTGGACTTGTTTGGTTTCTTCTTCTTCTTTGGTGATGCTTTTGTTTGGTCAGTGCAAACTTCACCTTTGGTGTTGAAGTTTGTTGTTCTAGGCTTCGACAGGTTGTGGACATTGCATTGCCCGGTGCTACTGTTCCTTCTGTGGCCCTTTGCGACGTCTTGATCTCCATATACTGCAACAACCCCCTTCGGAGCAGAAGCTTCATGCAGAGGTATGCAGGATGGATAACAGCGTTGAATGCGTTGGTGACTCCTCGTCCAAATATTGCATTGTATGGATAGAACATGTCAACCACATCGAAAGTTATGTGCTCTGTTCTGCAGTTCACTTGATCTCTGAAGGTATGGGTACAAATTTTTCCGATGGCTCTTACTTGCTGGCCCCGAAACCGTATAAAGGGTTGTCAGCAGGTTGCAGGAGGTTTCTGTCAAGCTTCATGCTATCGAAGGTTGTCGCGAACAGAATATCTGCGGAGCTTCCAGTGTCAACCAGGATTTTGGTGACTGTCCATCCTGCTAGATTGGTTTCGATCACCATAGCGTCAGTATGAGGGTAATCCCTTAGCCTCATATCACCGGAGTCGAAGGTTATTGGGACATGGGACCATCGCCCAAATTTGTGTGGTCCTTCGACGGCTACGTGGTGCACTCTTCTAGTGTATTCTTTCCTTTGCCTTTTGTTGCCATGATTTTCGTTGGAGCCTCCAGTGATAGCTAGTATCACACCGAAGGTTGATGTTGGGTTGTTGATTGTTGTCTGGGTTTGGGCTTCGGATTTGACAGGTTGTGGGGCTGGCAAGGCCGGTATTGGTGGTGGTGGTGGTGGTAGAGAGTTGCTCACTTGCTGGTTGGTTTGGGTTTGAGGGGTTGTTGGGAATGTGACAGTGTATGGTACATTTTGGCGTTGAGGAAACGAGGTTGGCTGATATGAGGTGTGTTGTAGTGTGGGTGTTGAGCGTAGAATTGTTGGTGCGAAGGTAAGCCGTAGTTTATGGGTGTGTACTGGTAAGGAGGGTGGGTTGTTTGAGTTTGACTTTCTGGTATGATTGATGGTTCTGTTTTCTGTTGTTGAGGTTCTTTTGGATTCCTGGTACTCTTTTCCTTTGGCGAAGCACTCACATTGCTTTGTTGTGTGCCCCTTTCTTTGGCCACAGAAATGACAGTACATTTTGGCCGGGTCCCTCTGTTGGTTTCTTTGGTCAGGCGGGGTTGGAAATCCATGGGGTTTTGGTTGCCCGAAAGCTGAGTGTCCCTTCTCTGGTCTCCGAGTGGATTCGCCTTGTTGATCGCCCCAATGTTGCTCTGATCTTGGCGAGGGTTGTTCTCTCTCGCTTGGGGCCTCAGCTGTGGTTTCTGCTGCGACCTTCGAGCATCGAATTTTGCCTGGAAGTCCATGTCCGCTCTACAGTATCTTTCCATTGTATCATGAAGCTCTTCGATTGTGTTTGCTGGTTTTCTGGCGAACTTTGAGAACATGGACCTGGACACAGGCCGCTGATTGCAGCGAGGATCACGACCTCATCGGATATCCCCGAGTTCTTGCTCTAATCTGGATGAACCTTCGCCAGTAATCTTGCAGTGGTTCGCGCTCTTCTTGTTTGCAGTTGAACAGCTCGATGTGTTTTGATGGGGCTGCTGTGATGCCCTTGAAGTTTGTGCAGTCTGTCTCTGAGGTTGGCCCAGGAATCCACTGTTCCGGGGCGAAGGTTGCTGTACCAAGTCTGCGTGATGTCACGAAGGATGATTACGAAAGCCTTCGCCATTGTTGATTCATCTCCTCCTGCTGCGGCGACTGCCGCTTCATAGCTCATTATGAATTGGCGAGGGTCAGTGAGTCCGTCATAGCGGGGCAGATTTTATGGATTGTAGCATGGTGGCCAGGGTTGGGTTTGTAGTATTTGGGAGTGTGTGGTGATCTTGGGTCGTAGGCATCTGGTGTTGTTGGCCCTTCGCGAATGCGAAGGTTTGGCTCTCGCTCTTCTGGGTAGAGCTGGCGAAAATTTGGTGGTGGTGGGGGTGGTGGAGGTTGACGCCCCCAACTCCTCATTCCCCTCTCTTGACGGGGCGGCATTTCTCTATCATTCCAACCCTCAGCTTCGGCTTCGGCTGCCGCGAGGGACTCCTCCATTCGGCGAAGCTGTTCCCTTGCCTCGTCCACCTTTTGCCTGATGGCGCGCAGCCGGTTGTGTCTCTCAAGCTGGTCTAGGAGCCTCTTCTTCTCTTGCAACTCAGCTTGAAGTCTTTCCAGGGCTCGAGGCCCAATTCCTCTTCGTCTCCTCCCTCACCTTCTCTTGAAGTGAAGTGTGGGTGCGGCTGTGTCGCCATCCGGGTATGAGGGCCCGGGACTTCTTGAAGGACCGAAAGTGCCAAACCAAGGCGACCAGAGGGGGGGGGGTGAATGGGAGCCTCAGAATTTGTTCACAGAAACCACGGCCTCAGTCCCAATAAAATCAACCCCAAAACTTTGTTCTTTGAAGTGATGCCCACGACCCTTAAGAAGGAGGGTGGATGATCCTTGAGATCACAGCGAGGCAACACTGAACAGAGAACGCAAAGGAAACCGCCGAAAGACTGAGTCACGAGGCTTCGGTGCAAAACTCCGATTCGCCCGAGGCTCCAGAGAGGCCTCAGGGAAAAACACCGATTCGCCCGAGGCTCGAGAGAGGCCACGGGAAAAACTCCGCCTCGCCCGAGGCTCGAGGGAGGCCTCGGGAAAACACCGATTCGCCCGAGGCTTGAGAGAGGCCTCGGGAAAAACTCCGCCTCGCCCGAGGCTCGAAGAGGCCTCGGGAAAAACTCCGGTTCGTCCGAGGGGAGGCCTCGCTCGCTCGAGGGCACCGTTCGAAGGTGAGCCTCGGCACGCTCCGATTCGCCCGAGCTACTGCGAACTGTTCCCCGCAGAAGCTCAGTCCTGGGTGCGTTCTCCCGAAAAGCAAATCTCTCTAAAAATTGATCAAATCACAATCCCAAGTTTCCAAACTTGGAGAAGAAGATCACAGAGTAGTTAGAAAACTATCCTCAAGAAATCATCCTCTCAAGAAACAACCAAAACACGGGGAAAACAAAAGGGAAAGTGGATGAACGAAAGGTGTCACAAAACGAAATCGTCCCGATCTACTCGGTCATGAGGAGTTAGATGAATTCCTTGGTCAAAATGACCTCCTCAATGGTTCGAACAAACTGATTCAAACGAATTTTGCAAAGACCACAGGAGAGGGAGATCGATCGATGGAAAAGCTAAAGGGAACGAAGAACGCAACGAACACAGACCGAAGCAACCAAGCGCGAACCATGATTCGAACACCGCGTCGGACACGGTCAAAAACACGAACCGGAAACGAGTGGTACTTGCAACAGTGAGTGATTCGGCCTCACTTCCTCAACAGTACACACAGAACAAGTTTCCCTGTGGATCTCAGCTAGCTACAGAAGAGGTGTGGGAGCAACAAAAAAAACTAGAAGGCAAAGGCCAATGGCTGAAAACTGAGATCGGTGGGAGGAGGAGTCTCCCGACTACTTATCCTATTCTAGTCTAAGTCTATTTCCTACTCTACCCCTCTCTAAACTATTACAGAGCGAACCAGCTAAACCCTAGGGTTATTCTGGACCAACTCGAGTGGTAGTGTATCCGACGGCCACGCCCGCACAACTCGTCCGCGTTGCCTCCACGCAACCTTCCGATTGCCGCCACGTGCCATCCTCGCTCTGCACCCCCGGTTTTGTGGCCCAACCGGGAAACCAGCCTTTTCCAGCTATCCCCCGTTTTTGAGGCCCAAACCGGGAAACACCCCTCCAAGTCCAACGCCTGAGTTTTGTGGCCTAAACTCAGAAACCCGCAGCGCCCAGGTTTTGAGGCCCAACCTGGAACCGTCCACACCGATGGTTTTTCCCTGGCTCTACCACCAAACCGAAGCTGTAGAGGGGATGCACCGCCCGTGCACCCCGTCCACCGACACGTGTCCCCAGGTCCTCGACCCGAGCAACACCGTGCCCCGCAAGTCTCTGCTCGTCGCTGTCCCAGGCTGCCAGCCACCACAGCTGATCCTCAGGCATCCGGTCCCTCAGTCCAAGCCTCACGTCCGCCCTTCACCGCTCGGTACCTCGGCATGGCACGTCCGCCGCACGGCACGCCCATCCTTCACCGCACCCGGTCCGTCGACACAGCACATCTCAACTTGACCTTCACCTGCCTTCGATCACTGCGTCCGTGCTCGACACCTGCACAACACAAGCCAAAGAACATGCGATCAAACCCGTTGACAATCACTCATCACTCAGAGACTCGGCATACCCATGTATCCGCACTTCTGAATCTGGGGTCACATCTTCTGCTCCCGGGGTTTCCACAATCTCTTCAACAGGTGGAAATACCGCCGCGGCCTCTCTAGCCACGCGATGGTCTCTAGTAGTGGACGCTCTTCGGTTTCTCGCCATTTTGAACTCCGTTCCCCACGGTCGGCGCCAAACTGTTGGGAGCACTCCTGCCCAACCTCCGCCGCAAGGCAGGGGTTCGGTGCGAGGGTGGACAACTGTCGGACGAATGTAGAGAAATGCGAAGGTGAACACTAGCGAAGGTGTAAGGAACAACTTGGTTAGGAAATTTTACTATTTCCCCAAATCCCCTTCTTTACAATGTTCATCCATAGGAATCCCAGGGACACCCGCCAAATTACAAAAGGGTACAAAAAAGATTCCCCGCACCGTATAGGGAAAGGGTATAACCGTACAAACACGTGTAGAGTGGAAACCCTAGTTTGCCTTCCCTTGCCCGCCGCCATCTTGCTCAGCCCACCTTCGTGGGAAAGGTGAAGGTACTCTGTCGGCCGCGAGGTCAGTATCCGCTAGCTATTCGCCGAGCTTGAAATCTTCGGCGAAAGAGCCCTGGAACGTGCGAGGGTTACTTCCTGTGTCCATGGCGCGCCTTTATCTGCAAGAAACATAATGAATTCCGAGGGTCGGGTTTGTACCCGAAGGTTAGGAAACCGATTCGAAGGGTCCAATCTGACGGAGAGAAGAGATTTGTGAGCGCACCCGGGTCGTGCGAAGGTCGCCATCCGAGCCAGCCTGCAAGGTGCCACTTCCGAGGGTCCCTTCCCCCAACATTGGAGGATGAAATTTTTTGGGTGTCACATCGAATATTGTGGCACTAATTTAGTCTATTAAAAATAGACTAATAAAAAATAAATTACATATTTCATCTGAAAACCATGAGACAAATTTATTAAGACTAATTAATCCATCATTAGCATATATTTACTGTAGCATAATATTATCAAATCATGCACTAATTAGACTTAAAAAATCATCTCGCAAAGTATCGCAATTTATGTAATTAGTTATTTTTAGTCTATATTTATGTTGGGGGAAGGAACCCTCGGCAGTGACGCCACGCAGGCTGACATAGGAAACGACCCTAGCGCGTCCTGCATACCTTCGCAAGAACTCTCGTCATTTGTCAAGTCCCTTGGGTCATTTTTTTCTAACCTTCGGGATTTAGCTCTACCCTCGGGGCATTTTCTGTTTCTTGCAGGCAAGAGGCGTGAAAAACACGGTGTCAGACCCTCGCGCGTCCTGCACACCTTCGGAAGTAACGTGAAGCTCAACGGACGACAAGCGAACGCGGGCCTCGCGACTGAAGCGATGGTTCCATAAGCCGAAGGTTAACCTCGCGTTTCCGCGAGGGGGTGCACGGGCCGGGTGGCGGCGGACGCGCGGAAGCGAGTTAGGTTTCCACGCTGCCCATGTTTGTATGATTCTGCCCTTCCACTGTACAGCGCTAAGAAATCTTTCTTGTACCCTTTTGTAATTTGGTCAGTGTCCCTTGGTATTCCCTATAAATACCAGGGGATGAATAGTGTAAAAGGCACGATTTTTGGAAGAGCGAAAGGCCACCGTTGTCTAATTCCTTTCCGCACCCTCGCCTTCGGTATTTGACAATTGGCCACCTTCGCCACTCCCTGCACGTGTGGGTGGTAAGGCAAGTGTGATTCCAACAATTTAATATTTATTTCATGCATATATCTAAACATTCGATGTAATAGGTGACAAGTTTTTGACGAGAAACTAAACAAGGTAGTATATGTTGGTAGTTCTTAACTTCACTAAAGATAGAGCTAGGCAACTATCCCCGGTACCGCCCAGAAATGCTTGTTGACACTTGCTAACATCGTTACTAGGAGTAGACTATGGAATCTATCCCTGGCAACGGTGCCAGAAATGCTTGTAGCAAGTCCAGTCACTATACCTAAAGGAGTGAAGCTAAAGCAACATCTACTAATGTCAAATGGGGTTGTCAATCCCGACACTAGTAGGAGCTAGCTTGAGAGATTGCAATCTACCTAGAGGAGATTCTGCAAGCGCACAGAACTATCGTAGTAGCACTTCGCCTGGGAGTACCAGGTGTCGATTTATTTGATCCCAAAGGAAGGCTAGGGTGGTGTATGAGTCGAGTCAAGGAGGGGATGAGAGTCGAAGAATAAGAAAGGGAAAAGGAGAGAAGAGAAGAGAGGAGATGAAAGGCTAGAAAGATTTATGAGTGGATATGTAAGGATGAATGGAATGGGTAAGGTAAGGTGGATAGACATGTAGATAGGGGAATAAGATAACTAAATAACTAATATAATATAACTAACTAATAATTAATAACTACTCCTAGATAACTACGAAGCAAGATAGGCAAATGCCAAATAAGCAACCAAGTTAAGTATAGTTTTATTCCTATCTTGTCAAGTACCGAGGCGTACTAGCCTTTACCACTGACTTAGGTGGAACGCTAGCACAACGAGCCTTACTGTTAAACTAGACCAACTATGTGGTGGAATTCAAGGCGCACAGGGTTGTCACCACCTGCTTGCTACCACAACTATCCGGGGGTCTAGCCGTATTTGAAGGTAAGTCTATAACTAAGCACCACGCTTAATTGTATTCTAACTATCTCTATCCTGGCCTAGAATAGAGAAACCCTTGCGGACGTCAGAGCAAATACTTGACTTAATAAGATAAACACTAAACTAACTAAGCAACCTATTGGCAAAGATCAAACACTGAGCACACTAGAAATTAACTACTATGGCTAAGTGAATTGAAATGTAGGATAGCTAGGTACTCAAGCAATCAATCAAGTATACTACTCAATACTGGTAAGTAGAATAAAGTAATACTTGAAATGATGAATTAGAATATAGTAAAGTGCTTGAGTTACAAGAGCCAAACCTGAACCAGAGATGAAGGAAGACTCTTCCCAACTCCAGGACCGATTAATCACACACTCGCTTCTCTTGAGCTAAGCCTTGAGCAGCGCTTCCGCGAGGGCAATGAGGCAAGGATGCCTTGCTCTACTAGCTACCTACTTGCCTAAGCTTGGCTAAATCCTAAGCTATTAGCTCTCTAGCTTTAGCCTTGCTTTCCTCTTCCTTGCTTGCAATGAAGTGACACCTCCAGGGGGTATTTATAGTAGAGAGGTAGAGTAGGGGCTACTCCACCGCCACATCATCGATCCGCTTGATGATGGATGAGAGCCCTTGGATCGTACCTCCTTCAGATCAATGGTGGAGAAGAATTAAGCATGTGCTTCTTTAATTCAACATGTGCTTGTTTGCATGGCGGCATGCATGATCCACGCCACTCCCCTCCTGAGCCCTCCGATGCCACCGACCTAGTGACCGAGGGCTAAGATTTGGCCCTGGGGTGGTCACACGGATCAGTGACGTGGCAGGGAGAAGTTGGGTGCCACCTAGGGGTGGCGGGCCACCCCACTAGGGCCCAAATGGGCCCTGGTGAGTGGTCTCAGCCCCTGGTGGGTCCATTCTCCAAATTTGGTCCAAATCCTGCATTCAAATAAAAATCTATGGATATGTGGAATTTGGTTAGTTTGAAACCTATTTGACTACTTTTCATGCCTTTTTGGTGAATTTTTTGGGTAAAATGTTGATGGAAAAACAAGTGTTTAAGGACCGTCAACAAGCTCCCCCAAGCTAACCTGTTGCTCGTCCTCGAGCAACAATGCGGTTTAAGCATAGAGCATGAAATAGATAGCACTTAAGATGTATACAAGTGCATATTGTATAGTGAGAAATAACTTAGTGTATATCATTAATCATAGCAATGTGGGGCTTATAGCTTTTCACTTCAAACATGCAAGAGTGAAATAAAGCAGTAGATAGGAACTTTTATCTTGCTTAGGTTTGACTAGGATTCTGTCTAGAGGTTTTTAAGGTTTTCAAAAGGTAAAAAAAACTTGCTTATCTCCCAAGATTCACTCAATCACTCAATGGTGTTTAAATCCTCTCTTAGGCCAAATGTAGCCTCTTCTGTTTCTAAAGAATGATATGTGGAGTTATAGGTAGGCTAAGAATCATGAGCAAATTGCATAATGTTTATTGCTAAGCTAGACACTCAGATCATAAGGAGCAGCAAATCATAACATTTTGATCAAGATGTGCATGTGTGGTTATGTGGAAGTGTATAGAAAGATATTTCATAATCCTTCCTAGTTAATTTCTGGGGTCTAGAGCTAATGATAACTCTCTCTCTTTTTTTTACTCGATACATAGTGAGTAGACAAAATGTGTCCTCACATTTTCTTAGGACATAGTCCTCTCTTGAGCTACTTTGCTCACTTTCTTCTTCTTTTTTTTCATATCTCTCTTTTTTAGCTCTAGATTTCCCCAGATTGTTTATAGGAAAGGATTTTAGAAATGAAAAGGGGGAAGAGAGAGAAATGCTTATTCCCAGTGTAGGAATAGCATAAGGCTAGCAATGGAACGTTTGGCAAGGTATTGCATATCTCCAGTGTAGAGAATGAGCAATTTATTTGGTGGTTGCAAACTTCCAAAGTGGAGAGTAAGCATATTATGGTGTGGTATGTTGATCAAAAGAAATGATAAGCTTCTCTACTAAGATCTATGAGGTCTAACAAAGCTCAACACAAACAAAGCTCTTTGTGGTTTTGACTAACAAATATTTGGCTAGTGGTGGGATGGGATAAAATCCAGGAGGAACTTTTAGCAAGGTTTTCATGATTTTTAAAGAAATCCTCCAGATTTGGTTCTAATTTCACCTTAGCAAGTTTAAAGAATTACTCCATTTCTAACTAACTAACTTATTCACTAAGCATGATTTTAGTTAAAACATGTGCAACCCACAAAAGCTACAACTTAGATAAAACTAGTTATTCTAACTATAACAATAGCATTTGCATGGCATATTTTATTCTTATTCAGGTTCCAACATTTTTAAGCAGATTTTATCATTTTTACTCATGGGATAATTACTTAGGCAAGTATATAACATTCAAAATTTTCAAAAGATATAGAATTTAAGACCGAACATAAAGAGTAAGGTTGAAACATACCTTATTGGTGCGAGGATCTCCCCCAAGCTGGCTTCTTGCTTGGTGAAGGGTCTTCATCTTTCTCAGTCGGAGCTCTTGTTCTTATTTTATTAAAAAGGAAACTATCTAATGTGTGAAAAGGGAAACTATCCTATTATGATATTTTATTATTCTAGCTAAGTTAACATATACTTATGCATATAACTAATGATAACTGATTTTTTTAGTTACATGCATGACATATGTTATTTATTTGAAAAAGGGAAATTTGAAGGGAAAAATTAAAAAGTAAATCTTTATTGGGTGGATCTTCTTCCTTGGGTGCTTCTTCTTTAAGTACTTCATCGAGTTCTTCTTCTTTTGGCACCTCTCCTTTGTCATGTGAATTACACAACTCAAGAGAAGGTGGTTCTTTCTTTCTGTTCCACCTTGTTCTTAGGCGCCTCTTCTTGGTACGAACGGGTTTTGCTTCCTGCATGTTAGCGGCATATGCGGGACCACGGAAAAGGAGAATATTTCCTTCCTCCCCTCCTAATGTCATTTGCATTTTACCACTCCCCACATATATGCAAGCATCAACAGTGTTCAAGAAAGGTCTACCTAAGATTAGAGGCACATCTTTTCTATTTCCCATATCTAGTATTATGAAATCAGCAGGAACATATGAACCTCTAATATGAATAGGTAAATCAGTGACTATTCCTTCTACATAGCATGTTGATTGATCAGCTAGCATGACATAGGCAGATCTGGATGACATGGGTGGAAAGAACGAGTTTTCATAGAAATCCTTAGATAAAATGTTCACACTCGATCCGAAATCACACATGACATTTTTAAAGACTTCACCAAAGATTGAGCATCTATTATGGGACTACTAGGATCACCCTTTTTAACAGTCATGGTTTGATCATCATAATAGTTAAAATATTTTATTTCAACTATATTTGCAGTTTTCATGTTAGGTTTAGCCGGAATTTTGCTAGTTTCAAAGATGGTATGATCGCAGCAAGTTGAGCTAATTGGGTTTCTATCATCTTATTAAAGCTAAGTTGATTTTTCAGAGCAGATGAGAAATCTTCCAATTTAGCATTTATGTTCTCAAACATTTTATCATTTGACATTAATTTCTTATTCAAAAATTCAATAGTTCTACCTTGAGAGTAGACTAGATTCTTTAGAACGAGAATTATCAGTACTTGGAAATTAGCGAGGGAATGAATTATTATCTTGAGAGTTGGAGTGCTGATTCCATCCTTGATTTTGTTGACGGAAACCGTTGTTGTTGTTGTTGTTGATGATGATGAAGTTCAAATCTTCATGTAACTCGGGGCAGTGGTTCCCAGAATGTCTGGTTCTCCACAGACTTCACAAGTCATGTAGGATTCCAGAGATTGGACACTCTCTTGTTGGTTCATCTTCTCACAGCTGTCCAGCTTCTTGGCCAGCAGGTCTATCTTGGCCATGATCATTCGGCCTCCTTAAGGGAATGCATACCTCGCTTACAGGGCTGCAGTCTCTCGTCATTCCATCCTTGGTTCGACACCATCTTCTATCTTTGAGAGCCTTAGCATCTGCAACATTCAGAGAAAAGAATGCACCCGCCGGCGGCGGCATCCAAATGGCTTCTAGAGAGTGGGGTTAGGCCATGGTAGAAGTTCTGGATTAACATCCAGTCCTCCATACCATGGTGTGGACAAGCAGTGATGTACTCTTGCATTCTTTCCCAAGCCTCGGGAATAGATTCCTCGGCTTGTTGCGTAAACTGGAGATTTTGTTGCGAAGAGCGTTCGTCTTGCCCATCGAAAGAATTTGGCGAAAAAGCATTGGAACACTTGTCCCATGTGTCTACAACGTTGCGATTAGTATAGAACCATTGCTTCGCTTTCCTAGGAGAGAAAAGGGAAAGAGACGAAGACGGATGGCTTCTTGGGTTATCCCCTTAATGGTGAAGGTGCCGCAAAATCTTCAAAAATTGTTGGAGGTGAGCATTGTCATCCTCATGAGCTTTGCCATAGAACGGGCTAGCTTGGACCATCGTGATCAGAGCCGGTTTCAACTCAAAATGAGGTGGCATCGATCACGGCTGGTCCTGTCGCTACATTGGCGGCAGAAGGAGCAGAAAACTCACGAATGGTCTTGTTGGTCATCGTGAAGGTAGAACGAGATAAGAAAGAAAGAAGTTGAAGAAGATGAAGGAAAAAATAAGAAGGACTAAGGAAAGAAAGAATGGGGAAAGATGAGATTCGCTAAGCGGGAGCTTAAGTGAAGATAAATTCGACAAGGACTCAAAGGATACACCATTTGCCTTCCCCGCCAACGGCGCCAAAAATGCTTGTTGGTAGTTCTTAACTTCATTAAAGATAGAGCTAGGCAACTATCCCCGGTAACGGCCCAGAATGCTTGTTAACACTTGCTAATGTCGTTACTAGGAGTAGACTATGGAATCTATCCCTCCTGACAACAGCGCCAGAAATGCTTGTAGAAAGTCCAGTCACTATACCTAAAGGAGTGAAGCTAAAGCAACTATCTACTAATGCCAAATGGGGTTGTCAATCCCGACACTAGTAGGAGCTAGCTCGAGAGATTGCAATCTACCTAGAGGAGATTCTGCAAGCGCACAGAACTATCGTAGTAGCACTTCGCCTGGGAGTACTAGGTGTCGATTTATTTGATCCTAAAGGAAGGCTAGGGTGGTGTATGAGTTGAGTCAAGGAGGGGATGAGAGTCGAAGAATAAGAAAGGGAAAAGGAGAGAAGAGAAGAGAGGAGATGAAAGGCTAGAAAGAATTTATGAGTGGATAGGTAAGGATGAATGGAATGGCTAAGGTAAGGTAGATAGACATGTAGATAAGGGGAATAAGATAACTAAGGATAACTAATATAACTAACTAATAATTAATAACTACTCCTAGATAACTATGAAGCAAGATAGCAAATGCCAATAAGCAACCAAGTTAAGTATAGTTTTATTCCTATCTTGTCAAGTACCGAGGCGTACTAGCCTTTACCACTGACTTAGGTGGAACGCTAGCACAACGAGCCTTACTATTAAACTAGACCAACTACGTGGTGGAATTCAATGCGCACAGGGCTGTCACCGCCTGCTTGCTACCACAGCTATCCGGGGGTCTAGCCGTATCTGAAGGTAACTATAACTAAGCACCACGCCTAATTGTATTCTAACTATCTCTATCCTGGCTTAGAATAGAGACACCCTTGCGGACGTTAGAGCAAATACTTGACTTAATAAGATAAACACTAAACTAACTAAGCAACCTATTGGCAAAGATCAAACACTAAGCACACTAGAGATTAACTACTATGGCTAAGTGAATTGAAATGTAGGATAGCTAGGTACTCAAGCAATCAATCAAGTATACTACTCAATACTGGTAAGTAGAATAAAGTAATACTTGAAATGATGAACTAGAATATAGTAAAGTGCTTGAGTTACAAGAGCAAAACCTGAACCGGAGATGAAGAAAGACTCTTCCCAACTCCAGGACCGATTACTCGCACGCTTCTACTCTTGAGCTAAGCCTTGAGCAGCGCTTCCGCGAGGGCAATGAGGCAAGGATGCCTTGCTCTATTAGCTACCTACTTGCCTAAGCTTGGCTAAATCCTAAGCTATTAGCTCTCTAGCTTTAGCCTTGCTTTCCTCTTCCTTGCTTGCAATGAAGTGACACCTCCAGGGGGTATTTATAGTAGAGAGATAGAGTAGGGGCTACTCCACCGCCACAATCATCGATCTGCGTGATGATGGATGAGAGCCCTTGGATCGTAACCTCCTTCAGATCAATGGTGGAGAAGAATTAAGCATGTGCTTCTTTAATTCAACATGTGTTCTTTGCATGGCGGGCATGCATGATCCACGCCACTCCCTCCTGAGCCCTCCGATGCCACCGACCTAGTGACCGAGGGCTAAGATTTGGCCCTAGGGTGGTCACACGGATCAGTGACGTGGCAGAGGAGAAGTTTGGGCGCCACCCCACTAGGGCCCAAATGGGCCCTGGTGAGTGGTCTCGGCCCCTGGTGGGTCCATTCTTCAAATTTGGTCCAAATCCTGCATTTAAATAAAAATCTATGGACATGTAATTTGGTTAGTTTGAAACCTATTTGACTACTTTTCATGCCTTTTTGGTGAATTTTTGGGGTAAAATATTGATGGTAAAACAAGTGTTTAAGGACCATCAACAGTATAATGTGAGGTGAGCGCGCTACACGAGTTCATAAGATTCTTTCATTCTTTCCGAAAAGGTTACCCGCAACCAGCAAACAGTGACGTGAGAAGATGAAATCAACATGCAACAACTGACAATATACTTACAGTTTATATTGCGGCGCGACAAAGCGCGCATAACTATCTAGTTTTCTTTATGGATGGGTTCGATGGCTGGTCGCCCATCTCATCTGTGGTGGTCGCGGTGTGGTTCGTGTTGGTATGGGTGAGGGAGGTGGAGGGTGAGAAGCCTGACACAAACTTTCACACATCAGTCATCGGTCAAATCTTAGTATTTTATTAGCCCTTGATTTTAATGAAGACGAAATTCTATGTACGTTTTACTGGGTGCACAATGGTTAGGACTCTCAGCGGAGGACGTTTTTGTGGGTGAATCTAAAATAATTTAAGTGTTCCATTACAGTATGAATGGATTTTTGGATTTTTCTAAGAAAATACTAAAATAGATGGGTTAAATGTGGAAAAATGGACGGTTTGAAACAAAACATATTCTATCTGTTTTCATCCTAGTAACATAGGAGGAAAACATGACCGTCTTAAAAAATGACAGACTACATAACAGTTTGCAAATGCAGCTAGACCACCGAAAATGCACTACTAGAGAACATGCCTTTGGACGATTTGCAAAATCAGCATTAGTCACGGAAAAATTTGCGCCCGGGACTTGAAAGGTCTTTAGCCCCGTTTGGTAACACCAATCGGGGCTAAAGTTCCCCAGCCCAACGGCTCATTTGTCAGAGGGGCCTTTAGTCCCGGTTGGTGTTACCAATCTTTAGCCCCGGTTGGTGTTACCAATCTTTAGCCCCGGTTGGTAACACCAACCGGGACTAAAGGTTTTGCCCCGGTTGTGTATCCAGCCGGAGCTAAATGTGGGCATCTTTAGCCCAGGTTGGTAACACCAACCGGGACTAAAAGATTTTGCCCCGGTTGGTGTATCCAGCCGGGGCTAAATGTTGGAATTTAGCCCCGGCTGGGGATAAGGACCGGGGCTAAATGTCCCTCCCTATATTTGAATTGTTCTACCACCTCCAGCCGTGTGCCGAGCTCCTGTCTTCATTCAGTCACTTGCTTGCTTGTTTGCTCTCTTCTCCGGTGATTTTTGTTTGTTAACACATCTCCGCGATTGATTTATTTCATCACATCTACGCCGCCATCGACTCCATGAAAGATTACTTGCTTCAGTTTTTCATTTTTGTAGCTGCCATATATATATATATATATGGTTTTTGAAGCTATTTTGAGTTCATTGACTTGATAGTCAAATTAGTACTCTAGTTTACAAAATGTGACTAGTTTAATTAGTTTAGTTTCATTTTTTGAGAAATAGAGATTATTTAAATCATTTTATTTATAAAAATTAGAAATATATAATACTTTAGTTTACAAAATGTGACCGTTTTAATTAGTTTTTTTTTGGAGAATAGAGATCATTTAAATCATTTTGTTTATAAAAATTAGAAATATATAATACTTTAGTTTACAAAATGTGACCGGTTTAATTAGTTTATTTTATTTTTTTGGAGAAATAAGATAATTTAAATCATTTGTTTACAAAAATTAAAAATATATAATACTTTAGTTTACAAATATGACCGGTTTAATTAGTTTATTTTAAACTTTTAGAGAATAGAGATCATTTAAATCATTTTTTAAACAAAATTAGAAATTATAATACTTTAGTTTACAAAATGTGACTGGTTTAATTAGTTTAGTTTAATTCTTTTTGGAGAAATAGAGATTATTTAATTATTTGTTTATAAAAATTAGAAATATATAATACTTTAGTTTACAAAATGTGACCGTTTAATTAGTTTATTTTTTTGAGAAATAGAGATCATTTAAATCATTGTTTACAAAAATTAGAAATATATAATATAATACTTTAGTTTACTGCTCAACTACAAATGCAGAAGGATGCCTGCTTGGTATGTTGTGTTTCGAGAGTACCAAGCCAGGTATTTACACCAGCTGGGCCAAGTGCAGTCAGTATGTCCTCAATGTTAAGGGAGCTGTGCATAAAAAGTACAAGTCTTTTGAGGAAGCTTCTGCAGCTCTAGATGCTTTCAACTCAAGAATCAACTCATTCCTACTGCACCTACCCCTACCCCTACCTTACCTTCCTATCAGGTTGGAGTGGCAGACAGTCCATCTTGTGGACTGTGATGTGGGAAAAATGTGCAGGTGTTGTTAGTTGCTTTGGTTGTGGCCAAGTGGATGAGGCCGCACTGTTATCTTGATGTAATAATTAATTAGACAAGTTCAACTGCTACTACTTATATGCCACCAGTGATGCTTACTAAATTTGGGTGTCATGAACTTGTTTATAGATTTGAGCTAGAAAATTAAATTTGTTGATAAGAATGAGAGATATAATTATGTTATATGTCATTTTATAATTTTATTTGTTTATAAGAATGAGAGATATATTATGTGATATGTCATATAATGCAGACGATGACACGTCACTGGATGTACAATGCCGATCGTCGCTCAAAAGAGTTCATTGATGGCGTGCATTATTTTTTAAGGTGGCCGAGGCAAACAAGCGGAATGGTTTTATGTGCTGCCCATGTGCCCTTTGTAATAGTTTTGAAGGAATATTCTAGGTCAAGTAGTCTTCACTCACACTTGTTCAAGTCGGGTTCATTCTGCCAAACTATAGTTGTTGGACGAAGCATGGAGAAACTGGGGTTATGATGAAAGAAGTGAAGAAGAACAATTGGACCCTGACGATGACATATTGTTCAATACGTTGACTTTGGTGATACTGCAATGGGAGAAGATGAAGAAGAGGCAAGTGCAGAAGACACACTCGCTGAAGATGATGCTCTTGGTGATGTCATTCGTGATGCACAAAGAGATTGCGAAAGTAAAAAGGAGAAGGCTAAGTTTGACTGTATGCTAGAGGATCATAGGAAATTACTATACCCGTCTCTTGCTACAGATGGACAAAAAAATTTGGGTACAACACTTGAGTTGCTACAATGGAAGACACAGAATGGTGTATCTCACATGACATTTGGACAATTATTGAAGATTATAAAACAAAGATGCTTCCGAAGCCTAACGAATTGCCCACCACTACGTACGAAGCAAAACAAGTCGTCTCTCCTTTGGGTTTAGAAATCCAGAAGTACATACATGTCCTAATGACTGCATCCTGTACCGTGGCGAGGAATACGAGAATTTAGATGAATGCCCTGTATGTAAAGCGTCCGATATAAGATCGGGCGAGATGACCCTAGCGATGTTGAGGGTGAAGACCGTCCCCCGGAAGAAAATCTCTACCAGGGTATGTGTACGCTCCATAATACCACGCTGAAACTTCTGTTCAGAAACAAGGACCATACAAAGTTGGTGCGATGGCACAAAGAAGACCGTAAGGTAGACAACATGTTGAGACACCCTGCTGATGGGTCCCAGTGGAGAGCAATAGGACAGAGAATTTCCGGAATTTGCAAAAGTCGCTAGAAACTTAAGGTTTGGTTTAAGTACGGACGGGATGAATCATTTTGGGGAACAGAGCAGTAGTCATAGCACGTGACCTGTTACTCTACTATATCTACAACCTTCCTCCATGGTTATGCATGAAGTGGAAGTTCATTATGATGCCAGTGCTCATCTAAGGCCCGAGGCGCCTGGCAAACGACATCGATGTCTACCTGAGGCCATTAGTTGAGGAACTCCTACTTTCTGGAGTAAATAGGTGTACGTGTGTGGGATGATTACAAACAGGAACACTTTGACCTGCGAGCAATGTTTTCAAACAATCAATGATTGGCCTGCTCTAAGTAATCTTTCAGGACAGACAAACAAGGGATATAATGCATGTACACATTGTTTTGATGACATGGATAGTATATTTTGAAAAAATGTAGAAAGGTAGTGTACCTTGGGCATCGTCGATTTCTTTCTGTGAATCACCAGGTTAGAAAGAAAGGCAAGCATTTTAAAGGTGAGACAGACCACCGGAGCAAGCCTCGCAACAGAACTGGGGAAGACGTACTTGAGATGATCGGAGACGTACTTGAGATGATCAAGGATGTGAAAGTAGTCTTTGGAAAGGGGACGAGCAGTGAACCTGTTCCGAACGACGCTACGGGACACACCACCTATGTGGAAGAATAAGTCAATATTTGGGGAGCTACCATATTGGCATGTACTAGAGGTCCGCCACGCGATCGACGTGATGCACCTGACAAAGAATCTTTGTGTCAACCTCTAGGATTCATGGGTTGTATGGGAAGTCTAAGGATACACTTGAAGCACGACAAGACTTGCAGCGCATGAAAGAACGAGACAACCTACATCCAGAGAAGACAGATGATGGACGCCATTACTTAAGACCTGCTAGCTTACTCTTAGCAATGAAGAGAAGGAAATCATGTTTGAATGCCTAAACACATCAAGGTCCCATCTGGATGCTCCTCCTTATAAAAGGGAATAATAAATATGCAAGAGAAGAATTCCTAAACTTAAAGTCGCATGACTGCCACTGCTTATGACGCAATTGCTTCTGGTTGCTTTAAGAGGAATTCTACCTCCACATGTACGTCTGGCCACTGTGAAGCATGTGCATTCCTCAATGCAATTTCTCAGAAGGCATTAATCCACTAGAACTAGCTACTCTACAGAATGATGTGGTTCAATGTCTTGTGAGCTTTGAGTTGGTGTTTCCTCCATCCTCTTTAATATCATACCACACCTCCTAGTTTCACCTGGTCAAGGAGATTCATATCTCTTCCGTGTTCCTACACAACATGTTCCCCCCCTTCGAGAGGTTCATGGGAGTACTGAAAAAATAAGTTCACCAACGTGCTTGGCCAGAAGGAAGCATCGCCAAGGGGCTATGGGATAGAGGAGGTCATTGAGTTCTGTATTGACTTTATTCCTGACCTTGCCCGATAGGTGTTCCTGAATCGCGACACGAGGGGAGGTTTGTGTGAAAAGGGGACACTAGGAAAGAAATATATATCGGTACGGGGAACGATTATTTCAATAAAGCGCACTACACAGTTCTTCAAACGCATCTGTGGTGGATCCATATATCGAGGTACACAAGGAGTTCCTACGATCCCAATTTCCCTGGGAAGAATGAAGTTTGGATTACACGTGAGCACATGAATTCTTTAGCACTTGGTTGCGAAAGGAATGTCTGGATGATAACAATATTGATGAGCAACTATATTTGTTGGCTAGGCAACCATCATGACACATCCTCACGTACAAAGGGTATGAGATAAATGGAAACACATTTTACACCATTGCCCAAGATAAAAGGAGCACAAACCGAAACAGTGGTGTTCGCGTAGATAACATAGACCCAAATAGGAGATGCAAACATATTATGGCCGCATAGAGAGATTTGGGAACTAGACTATGCACGTAATTTTAAAGTCCCTTTGTTTCGATGCCCATGGGTCAAGACGACCGGAGGCGGAGTAACAGTGACAAGGAGTATGGAATGACAACAGTGGATCTCACAATATTGGATACAAAGCTAACCATTCGTCCTTGCTGCTAATGTGAATCAGGTGTTTTCTACGTGAAAGACATGCTACAAAACCCAAGAGAGGGGAAAAATGACGATAAATCACCAAAGAGCCAAACGCTACATAGTTCTTTCAGGAAGAAGAACATCGTGGGAATTGAGGACAAGTCAGACATGTCAGAAGATTATGAAAGGGATGACCGAATACCGCCTTTCAGTGTGACCAAAGATCCAAGCATCCTGCTAATGCTGAGGAGACTCCATGGTTACGACATGATCATAACCAAGGGACATACGTCAAGAAGAAGATCACCACTGTACCCGCTTGATATATAGTTATGCTTTAACTAATATTATGTATTACAGTTTTTTGTGTAATTAATAATGATTATGGATAGTCATGGTTCGTTGATGTTGGTGTCGAATGACTTGATTTATTATATTATTTTAGTTATGCATAGTTATGGTTAATAATGATTATGGATAGTCCATGGTTCGTTAATATGAGCCCAAATTGATGCCCCACACGAGGTGTTGATTTTCTGATCATTATTTTAATTATTGGAGGCCAAATTGATGCCCAACAGATGCCCAAATTTTTCCGAGTCGGAGGCCTAGTTGATCCAATAATTATTGGGTTACGGTGCGCGGTAATTCGATTAAATCAGAAAAAGTAGCAAACCATCTCCGAAAAATCACAAACTTGTTGGTTGCCTCACCCGTGCGCCACGTGACAGCCTAAGAAAAAGTTTGAGACCATACGACACAGAAACGTATATGAACTACACAAATTTATCTTTTAAAATTAAATTGTAATTTAACAGTGAACTTCTCTATCGTGCATTTGGACAATAAAAGATGAACAACCTAAAATTTAACGTTCAGATAATGCAAAAATTATTTTTCCTATCGAGACCAGTTGTTTCAGATATTGAAATTTAACATTATATTTTTGCATTAACAAAATATGAATTGTTATTTACATTTATATTTGTTATTATAAGAAAAGAAAAGAATTTATGTTACAAAATTTCTACTATACAATAAGGTAAAAGGAAATACAACTGCTATTTTTAAGAAATTTTATGCCTAATATTTAATTTACTATGCAATTAACAACATTACAACATATTTATATAATAAAACTTAATACAAAACCAAATACTACAAACCCAAAACACTGGCGGGAGAAACCCTTTAGTCCCGGGCGGTGACACCACTCGGGACTAAAGGTACCTTAGTCCCGGGACGTAAGCCCACCCGGGACTAAAGGTCCAAACCTTTAGTCCCGGGCGGGCTTACGCCCCGGGACCAAAGGTCTTTTAGTCCCGGTGGTGTCACCGCCCGGGACTAAATCCTCCCCGCGTATATAGGGCACAGTGCCCTCCTCCTTCCTCAGATCGACGTCAGACTCCAGCGCCGCCGCCTCCCTCGCCGTCTTCAATCGATCCAGTGCCGCGCCGCCGTCCTCCTCGAGCTCCGTCGCCGACGTCCGCCTCGTCGTCGTCCTCTCCCGCGCCGCCCTCCGCCCTCGCCGTGCCCCGCCGTGTGGCCTCGCCGTCGTCCTCTCACGTGGCCCGCGCGCCGGCGCCTCGTGCTTGCGCTGCCTCTCGCGGTCGCCGTCGCCGTCGTCTTCGCCGTGCCTCGCCGTGGCCTCGCCGTCGTCTTCGCCGTGCCTCGCCATGGCCTCGCCGTCGTCTTCGCCGTGCCTCGCCGTGCCTCGCCGTCGTCTTTGCCGTGCCTCGCCGTGTCTGTGCAATGCGGTCGCCGTGTCTTCGCCGTGTGTCCTCGCCTTGTGTCTGTGGAGAGCGCTGGTCAGTGTGTGCGTGTGTGTGTTTTTGCAGAGAAAAAAAAAGAAGTGTGTGTACTTGTATATAGAAAAATGATTATAGAAAATTGATTATAAATACATATATATTTATAGAAAATGAATGATTATAGAAAAATGATTATAAATATAGAAAATGATATATATAAATAGAAAATGAATATAATGTCATCCGTCGTGTTGACCTAATAAAAAATGATATATATAGAAATGAATGACTATAGAAAATGATTATAAATACATATATATTTATAGAAAAAGAAAAAAATGATATATATAGAAAATGAATGATTATAGAAAATGATTATAAATCACATATATATTTATAGAAAGAAAAATGATATATATAGAAAATGAATGATTATAGAAAATGAATGATTATGTGATATATATGTTTTTTTACTCTAACAAAATATATGTTTATACATGTAGATAAAAGAGATTGGTCGCGTTGACCTCGCCGCCGTCTACCGTCATCCTCACCGAGACATCGTCCTCGCCGTCCTTACCGCGACATCATCCTCGCCATCGTCCGTCGTCGTCCTCACCGTGACGTCATCCTCGCCGCCGTCCGTCGTCGTCCTCTCTCTCATCACGTGTGTCCTTTGTCATAGATGGAGGCTACATTTTGGTTCACTTAGATATATTTACAATATATGTTTATGGAAAAATCACTTAGATATATATATTTGGTTCACTTAGATATGATATGTAAATATTTATTTATATGTTTATGGAATAATCATTCGCCCCGAATAATCACTTAAATATGACTTTTCGTGTATGTCGGTAGTGTTATTTTTACGAATATGGTCTTTATGAATATACGTTATTTTTAATGTTGTCAAAACCTAGACCCTAAACCCCAAACCCTAAACCCTAAACCCAAACTGAAACCCTAAACCCTAAACCCGAACCCCAAACCAAACCCTAAACCCTAAACCCAAACCCCTAACTTGAAACCCTAAACCGTAAACCCTAAACCCCAACCCGGAACCCCAAACCCAAACCCAAAACCCTAAACCCTAAACCCTAAACCCTAAACCCCAACCCAAAACCCCAACCCTAAACCCTAACCGTATACCCTAAACCCTAAACCCAAACCACAAACCCTAAACCCCAACCCAAAGTGTTTATTATTGATCGTGTTACCTTTACAAAGTGTATATAAAAAATGAATATCTTTATGAATATGTTATTCGCAGAAATGGCCGACCCAGTTGACAACATGGAGGAAGAAATGTACGACTTAATCAACAGCGGTGCTAATCAACAATTAGAAGGTGATGACAACAATAATCAAGAAGTAGATGATGGGAGTCATATTTTGCTGATTATGAAGAAATCATGCAAGAAAATACTGGCGAGGTATACCTACAATCTCTATGTGCACATTTAATTCTAAACAATTTATAAATGTATTTATAATCTACGTTCCTACATACGTCGCCCTCCGGATCGACAACGACTACAGGGAAGAGTAGGTCCGTACGAGGTCCGAAGAAGCCGTTGGATGGCCGGTACATTATCTCGGAATTCGATGAGGAAACAGACCAATTACTTGGAGAACATGCACAAAAATTTGTTGGCCACTGTGGGTACCTTGTAAGGGATAAGATCCCGATCAATGCTCGTGAGTGGAAGGAAAAGAAAAGTGATCCTCATATAAGTTTCGTCTCTAATCGTGACACGAAACTGGTTTGGCAAGATGTCCTTGCACATTTCACACTTGAAACAGATGATAGAAATTTGAAGGAAGAGTTAGGAATTGGACTATGAAGAAAATGGCAACACTATTCCAGGGTTGGAAGAAAAAAATGTACAACACATTTATCAAGAAGGACCTAACTCCGGACTTCAACACTAAGGCCTACGTCAAGTTGAGACCATTTTGGGATGGGTTTGTAGAATTTAAGAAATCAGAAGAGGGTGAGGCACGGGTCCGAAGGATCGACAAATGCCCGCCAAAACAATACCACCATCACTTGGATCAGTGGCTACAAGAGTGCCATTCCTAAGTGGGAAAGAATGGAACAGGAGATTCTAGCCAAGGGCATCGATCCAGAATCAATCAACTGGCCTGAGCACGCCAAGTATTGGTTTTTGGTCATGGAGGAAGCCTGGACCTACAGACAAGAAGGGTAGTGTATGGCAAAACTCCAAAGAGCAGCCGAAAGATTGACTTATGCTCGAGACATGGCTGACAGTGGTGCGAAATAGAGAAAAGGATGAGCTGACATACACCCGGAATCCTGAGCATGGTGGGAGAACAAGAGGCTATGGGGAGTTGTCGTGGGAGCATGCCTTCCCAAAAGACAAGAGACCTATAGAAGCCGCGCAAGAAAGAAGGAGAGGAGGCAGAGCGGATGCGAAGGATGGAGAAATAGTTATGCAGTCACAGGCCGCACTCGTGAAGCGGTACAGCGAGAAAAAGCACTTGAAGACAAAATGAGTGAGAAATCAAAAGGCAACTGCAGTTAGCAGTAAGTTCCATGCAAAGGCAATCTGCATCAGAGCCGGGAGTCAACATCAGCCCCCCTGGTCAGTTGAAAAGCAGTTGCGCTTCCACGGAGGTGCCAACGATTCAATGACGTAGGACTGCGCTTCCCTGTGGATGACATCACTGATCCTCTCACGACATGTGAGCTGCACATTCCACAGGGAATTACAATAACGGTGGCTATTGGTGTTCTATCTCCTATTGACCCTACGAAGACACCAAGATGCCATGGGCATTAGTACCACCTGGTTATGCTAGTGTCTCGGTGGATAGAGTAGTGAAAGGGCATAGCAATGTGACTCTTGACATTGAAGGAGATGATGGTGAGAAGACTTTAGGAGAAGCAGAGAAGCATTCATATGTTGGCGTAGGCGCTATATCATTATTCCTGGGGCATCACCTCCTCCTCAACAACTAACCCTAGGTGCGGATGAAACATTTTTCTTTCACTAGTTATGTATTGGCTTAAATAAATTGTTTACTCATACCATGTGTTTTCACAGCAGGACCTCTCCCGACCTAAGTCATAGTGTTGCGGGCGATGCATGAACACAACAGCTGCATCCCCACCGGCTCCATCCCCTCCACGACCGGCTCCATCCCCGCCACGACCAACTCCATCCCCTCCACGACGGGCTCCATCTCCGCCACCGGCTCCATCCCCTCCACCACGGGCTCCATCCCCGCCGCACTGGCCCCATCTCCTCCACCACGGGCTCCATCCCCACCGCCACTGGCCCCATCTCCTCCACCACGGCTCCATCCCCGCCACCGACTACACAAATAAGAGGCCAGCCACACAAATGAAGGCATCAACCCCACCACCACTGAAGAAGAAAGCCTCTTCAGAAAGAAGACAAGCTATTCCTAAGATGACGAAACTTCCATATGAATGACTGATGAGGAAACTAATGCTGTAGCGAAAGCACATTTGGACTATTCTAGGCGGACACCGCAGCTAAAATTAAAGCGAAGAAAAACCCAGAGAAGCCGTACCTTTTTGTACGTCCTGATATGCTCAGGAAAAAGGTGGATGCTCATCAGAAAAAGGTGCGTGATTCTCATAAGAAATTGCCACTATCAGACTATGATCGCACTATCACCAAGTCACTTGAGGAGGAGAAGCAGGAATAGAAGAGAGCAAACAAGGGTGTCCCACAGCTCGGGAACAATCAAAACAATCAGTGCCCCCGCTATATATTGCGAATGAATATGGTTCTAACATGAAAGCGCTAGAACAACTTGATGTGGATCCTGAGCATCTTGATGCATTTTTCGCAGAACTGGTCTAACCTTGTCCCAAATGCTCGGTGAATCAGCCATCGAAAGTGCTCCACAAATTGATCACTGGAAGAAGAATTATGTATATGGCTAGAGTCTATACAACCCTTGCGGCCCTCATAGAACTTGACACTCAAATGTACTTGGTAAACCAGTGGTACATGGCAGCGTGTAGCAAAAAAGCGGATGATTGGATTTGCGTTAGAATTAGAGACCATCATTACTTTCGTGGCGATGATATTATACTTGTCCAATTCACTGAGTTACACCAGCTATGCCACCTGGATGCTCTAGACAAATCTCTAGTCAGCTGCTTTTGTTTGTAAGTGATCCTTCGTTTTAATAATCTCACTCTAGCATATGTATATAAATGTAATTATCTAACACTAGCTAGCGTGTCTATACATATGCGGAACATGATGAGAGACTAGTACGTAGAAATGACAAGGAGGTTGTTTCATTGATCCATATATCGTATTCTCGCTCCCAACAAAGATTTCGGCTATGATATATGGTGAAATGAAACAGAGAGGAATCTCCGGAGGTTCTTGATCAACCAAAAGAACAAAATATATACTCTTCCCCTACAACTTTAGGTGGATGTTGTTATCATGTGCATATTGAATTTTACTTACTCATTCTTATGATATATGTTGACTATATAAGCAAATTAATGCAGCTTTCACTGGATATTGATTATCATCGATCTCTCCGAAACTCATTGCTAATCTATGACTCATTGAAAAACCACTCGGAGATTACCAAGATATCATAGACATTATCCAGGGGTAACTTTCAATCTCTAATATTAATTTCTACACTTTAAATCTACAATATTAATTATGATCCATTTATTGTGCAGCGTTTGGGCCTGGTTCGTTCCGAAACACCCGTCCGGATTTGAAAGTGACACTTCCTCCTCCTATCCAATTACAAGTAAGTTGTATTAGCTCCCCGCGTCTTTACCACTAAAGCATGCTTCATCACACGCGCGGGATGACGAGATAGTAATCTTTTTACATCGTGCAGTGGGTTCTACGACAACCACCAGAGAACAATTTGTGTGGGTACTACTGTTTGCGAGTTTTCTCGGTGTATGCAAAAAGAACTCCTGTAGAGAGACAAAAGTATGTAACATGTATTATATAATAATCCCATGTATTTCTTTATTGCTATTAAATAAATCTTATGCATATTAATGCATTTTTCCTTTTTTTTTCAAATTGAAGGACTTATGGTTGAAGAACCATGTGTTGAAAATGGTGCGACTCAAAGGAATTCAAGAGACAATCGCATGATTTCTTAATGACCATGTCCTCAAAGCGGCTCCGAGTTCTACTATAACCCGAAGAACCAGTGAAACCAACCAAGACGAACATTTGTATGATATTTAAGTGACGGTCATATTTTGTGTTGTAAATACCAAGGATGCATGGATAATGCTATAAATTTATGTGCATAAATATATTATACAAATAATATGTAAGCTAGCTAGTAGCTCGATCAATATATATATAGTTTCATATTTTATTGTGTATTTGTAAATTTATGTGTATATAGATGCGCATACATACATTAGCAGCGAAGAATATGTATTTAAAACTCTAATGTATAATATTTAGCAGCAAAGAAAATATATTAGAAACCTAATGACCAATTGAAAATAAAAAAGAAAGAAAAAGAAAAAAAAAGGACAACCCCGTGGTCTTTAGCCCCGTTGGTAATACCAACCGAGACTAAAGAGGCCACCATCGGGACCCCTCTCGACCTCTTTATTCCCGGTTGGTATTACCAACCGGGGGGGGGGGGCAGGAACCGGGGCTAAAGGTCGGGCCTTTAGTCCTGATTCCTTAGCTCCGGCTCCGCTCGGGCTAAAGACCATTTGGACCGGGCTAAAGGCCCATCGTGCAGTAGTGATGGAATTCATATCAGAGTACCACAGTCACATGGTACATGAGATGGTGCCGTGTTCCACGTCTCAGGAACTTTCATTCCGAACATGGAATGAGGGAACCAGATGAGAGAAAGAGAGAAGGGACGGCGTACGAGCGCGGCCTCCTCGCGTCGGACTCTGACGGCGTAGTGCCCACTACTGACGTTAATGGGCCTGCAATCCAATGTAGAAATATGGTAGAGTTTCTAAAAATTTGAGAAAATAGCAAAAAAAGTAAAATTTGAAAAAAAACTTCCTTCGTTTCATAGTTACGTTCCGGGTACGTCGTCTAAATTATATAGGGATCATGACCCATACTCGAATGAACCATTCCGAAGAGGTATACCCCTGTAAACGGACAACTTAAAATTATCGATCCACGTATCACGTTCCTCTTCCTTCCTACATTATGTACCGGGAACTTTTGTGACCGTGGATCGGACCGCCTTTACAACAATCTTCTGTGCAGTAGCAATGCATGCCATTTTTTCTATGTACATACAAAGGAGTATTATTTATGAAGATCAACCTTAGACGATTTGATATATGGGATTAATAATTATACAAATAGGGAAATTGTTTGCAATGAACCTAAATCAGTACATAGATAACAGTACGTAGGGTGGAAATATAGAACGTGGTGGTACGGTCGATCCACAATAAACAGGTACGGTAGATGAAGCTGGAAATAATGCAACTATGCAAACGCTGGAAAACACGGAATGCATGCACGCCTAGAATGGAATCCATGTCTCACTACCGTGTGCCGACGGGTGGCATCCATGAATCAGATTTCCGATGTGGTGGTTGTTGCGAAGGATGCGAAGGCCTTGCTGCGCCGGCGCGAAGGACCAACTGGTGGTAGAGCATGGCAGCGGCAGCGCCGATGAGCGGGCCGACCAGAATATCCACTGATCCTCCCACGCCTTTCGCTGGTTGTACACAACGGCCGGCCCAGGCTCCTTGCCGGGTTGATGCCTGTGCCGGTGACGGGGATGGTGGCCAGGTGCACCATGAACACCGCGAATCCGATGGGCAGCGGCGCGAGGACCGGGACGTGCGAATCCCTGACCTACGCTTGGGGTCGGTGGCCGAGAACACGGTGTACACGAGGACGAAGGTGCCGACGATCTCGGCGGCCAGACCCCTCCCTTGGAGTAGCCGGCAGAGCTCGTTGGCGCCGCCGCCGTAGCGCAGGTACCAATGGGCGCCGTGGAAGGCCTTTACGAGGCCGGCGCCACACATTGCGCCCAGGCACTGCGCCACCACGTAGAGCGCGGCGCCCCAGCGAAACCTTGCGCGCTAGCACCAGGGCGAAGGTGACAGCCGGGTTGATGTGGCCGCCGGAGATGCCAGCGGTGCAGTAGACGAGCACGAAGATCATGCCGCCGAAGGACCACGCGATGCCCGCACGCCGACGCCGCCGCACGGCTGGATTCGGCTGGCGCTTGTGCCCTATGACGGTGGCTAGCGTGACGTAGACGAAAGCAGCGTGGCCACGAACTCAGCGATGGCGGCACGGTAGAGGGACCACATGCCAGCTCGCCGGCGTTCACCAATGGTGCCGGGGAGGGTCACTGTAGTCCTTCTTCGCACCTACGGTCTCTATGGATTGATGACTAGGATCCATCTTGCTCGCGAGTCGCGACTAACGGCAACGACTGGCAACGACTGATCACTAGCTAGTGACCACTACAGAAGAAACACAAGGCAGGACGCCTGCGGCCCGACGCCTGTTGAATTGTAGATTGATGGACGAGGCATCTCAACGCACCTGGTACTATATATATTACTTCTTTTCTACGTTAATTCAAGGCTTCAAGCTCTTCAATACACCACGTCAATTCAAGCTGTTCAATACACTGCTGGTAATTGTTTGGGGGTTCTTTTGTCGTTGTGCGGCCGTATTATACGTATATAAATAAAATACTCCCTCCGTATCGTAATAGAAGACGTTTTGGAAAAGATTTCGGTCAAACATTGGGAATATAAATCATGAATAATTTTAAAATTATTGGTTTTAAAATATAAAAAATATATAAATAAATTTATCTTGAAAAGTATTTTCATAAAGTAATATATATACCACTTTACAACAAATATTTTTTTAAAAATAAATAGTCAAAGTTATGCTTTGAAGACTGTGTCGCTGTCCTAAACATCTTCTATTTGTGATACTCCACATATCCTGCATATCATGGTACATACTTTATTTACCCCAACTTTATTGCTGGAAACAGTAGTTAAAGCAAATCTCACTTACACGAAGCTCAAAGCAAGAGGCCGGTAGTGGTGGTAAGTTTTATTAAATCGTACAAAATCATCGTATATCCAGGCCACGCACAATGCATGTTATGTTAATCAACCTGATCCAAACGACGACATATTGTCTGGGTGTGTGACTAGACTGTCGTCGGTGCCACATATTGTATATGACTAGCACGTATTTTTTTTCTTTTCTGATAAAAGCACATATACATGTTTGCTTATGGGTTAAGCAATGTAAGTGTGCATATGTGTACATACGTCTTTTCAGAATAAACTATACTATATAACGAATAATTAATCAATCAAATCAAATTAATTTAACGACACATGTGAACACTGTACCAACCTGCAGTAACTTTAAAGCGCGTGCCAAGCATGAATCAGTAGCTTTGCATTAACGGTTAACAATCATCACTAGCCTTTCTTTTTATTAGTCATTTGCCCATCATCGAATGCATGCAATCAACTTTTTTTTGCGTTTGGTGTTGTCGAAAATGTTAATTAACGTTGTTGGACGATGGGTCTCTAGTCCCGGGCCAAATGACCCTTTAGTTCTATATCCGGAGCCGAGACCAGGAAATCGAGACTAAAAAACTAACCTTTACTCCTGGTTCCCTGGCCGGGGCTAATAAAGAGTGTGCTTTAGTCCCAGTTCGTAGTACCAACCAAGACTAAAAAGACTTTCAACAGGGTCCAGGGCTGGCCCTTTTAGTCCCCGTTGGTATTACCAACTGGGACTAAATATATTTTTTTCTTTTTTTCTTTTCATTTCAATTGATTATTGTGTTTTGGGTCTTACAATACATTAGGGTTTCAAATAAGTATTCTTCAATGCTAATATATGTATACATGCACCTATAATGAATATATATGTGCACATAAATTTACAATTGCACACAAATAAGTATGAAACTATATATATTATGGAGCTAGGTATATATATATATAGGGTAATATTCATACTCCCAGGGAGTAGTTACTCCCATGTGTATATCTCTTGATTTATGGAGTTTATGACCCGACGAAGTGTATTAGACAAAGTACATGGTCATACTAGACATTCTAGAGTATCATACATGTCAAGTATGCAAGCATACATAGAGCATATGGTCATACCTATTTTTATGTACTATATAGTGGTATTTTAGTAATATAATAAAAGTATATGCTCTTTTGAAAAAATTCGGGTAGTAGGATTTGAAATATCTTAAAATAAGTATATAAACATACTCAAACTGATAATAATAAGTATATAACATACTCAAACTGATAAATAAGTATATACACATACGCAATGTGGTTTATTGAAGATGGAAGTAACTACTCCCGGGAGTATAGAAACTCACCATATATATATACACACACACACTCTATTGGGAGCCTAGAGCTTCCAATAACTATTGGAAGCCCCGCCAGTCACCCTAGACCTCCACCAGACTATCCACACCCCACGGAGCTGATGCGCGCACAGGTGGGAGACTGTTGCACACGCAACAGACTAGATGCGTAGAATCCTGGGTCACGCCGCACAAAAAATACCAATATTGCATAAAAACCAGTGGCTGAATATATAAAACTAACTTTGTTACTGCATAAAACATCTTCGCGGGTTGGACATCTCACCTCACCTAACACACAGGCTGACACACATGCATCCAATTTTTTTTTCTATTTTTTTCACGATAAATCTTCAACGAAACATCAAATTCAAAAATGGTTTTCACTATTTGAATAATGAAATTTTTATGCACGATTTAAGATCTACTTTTAATATTTTTTTAATTTTTTTTTGAAATTCATAGCTTTATGGTTTAAGGTATAGAGTTTAATGTAGCATAGAATCATGTGACTATGAGCATAGAAACAGTAGACGATCTGATATTCTCTAAAATTTTGAAATTTGAATTAAGGCACACTGATACGAAAGTTTTTATAGTAGACCAATACACAATTAGCAAGTGCAAAATGCATAAAAACCCTACAAAGGATAAAATCATTCTCCCCTTCCCTCTCCTCTGGGAGATTATTATTTCGAAAACTGTATCGGGTCGACCAACCTCATCTTCCTCTTCCCTCTGGGGGATATATAATTAACAGGAGGGAAGTGCATAGAACCCAACCACACCCCCTGTCCTCTTAGGGGATTATTGTTTCGGAAATCGTGTCAGGTCCACCCAACCCCCTCTTTCTTCTGGACAGATGTATAATTAACAGGAGAGGAGTGCATAGAACCAAGCACACCTCTGTCCTCTCGGGAGGATTATTGTTCCGAAAATCGTGCCAGGCCCACCCAACCGCTCTTCCCTCTTGGGAATATATAATTAATAGGAGGGGAGTGCATAGAACCCAACCCAAACCCCTTTAACAGGAGGGGGTGGTTGGGTTCTATGCACTCTCCCTCCTATTAATTATACATCCTCTTAGAGGGAGGGTGGTTGGGTGGGCCCGGTATGGTTTTTGAATCAATAACCCCCTAGAGACAGGGCTGTGGTTGGGTTCTATGCACTCCCCTCTTGTTAATTATACATCCCACAGAGGGAAGGGAGGTTGGGTGGCCTGGCATGGTTTTTGAAACAATAATCCCCTTAGAGGACAGGGGTGTGGTTGGGTTCTATGCACTCCCGTCTTGTTAATTATACATCCCCTCAAAGGGAAGGGGATTGTGCCTGACATGGTTTTTTAATCAATAATCCCCCTAGAGGACAGCGGTGTGGTTGGGTTCTATGCACTCCCCACCTGTTAATTATACATCCCTTAGAGGAAGGGGTTAGGTGGCCCGACATGGTTTTTGAAACAATAATCCCCTTAGAGGACAGGGGTGTGGTTGGTTTTTATGCGCTCCCCCCTGTTAATTATACATCCCTAGAGGGAGGGGGTTGGGTGGGCCTGGCACAGTTTTCAAAACAATAATCCCCTCAGAGGACACATAGGTGTGGTTGGTTCTATGCACTCCCCTACTGTTAATGATACATCCCTCAGAGGGAAGGGGTTAGGTGTGCTTAGCATGGTTTTCGAAACAATAACACCTAGAGGAAAAGGGGGGGGGGGGGGTTCTCATCATCATCAGCTCCTCCATGCGGTATGTCGGGATGCTACTTAAGCCATGACATGAAGTTGTTCTTGTGTTGTTTCTGGACCCATGCCTCCGCGCAAGATCCATCATGAGCGACGCGGATCACTTCTAGGTGCTTTTCAACGTAGGGATCCATGACCACTAACTCATGAAGCACGTTGTGATGAGCTTATTGCACTTTCTTTCTTATGCCACCCAATTCATGATTCTGCTTTCTTGCTGACGAACGAGCAACCCAATCGCTCTTCCATCTCGAATGTATTTCATGCAGCAGTCCACGGTCTCTTCGGTTGTGTATGCCTAGGGCCCCAATAGTCCTATCCTATATATATATTTGTCTCATACCGCACGGGTATAGATATTTCTTTTTGTATAGCCCATAGTTCTCTTTGGAGGATTTTTGTGAGAGAGATGTGTGACTGAATAGAGCTTTATTTGTGATGGATGGTTGGCATGTTTTGCGTAACTCTTAGTGTAAGAGTTAGCGATGTATGTGGTTGTGTGTACGTGAATCTCAAATCATGGGTGTATGACAAGAATCTCACATAAGTCACAACAATTTGACTAAGCTTAAAAAATGATAACAAGTAGCATATGAATGTAGATTAAGATTGAAGATACTTCATATGGCTTTGGTAGGATATTGTATCATAGAGGAACATTTTTTATAAAATATTTGAAAATGTAAATCCCAAGTATCTTTCTGCAAGAGATGACAAGTGTCAAATCATCCTACTGTATCTCATATTCCAATTACTTAGGTAAACTGGGTCCATAGGTTGTTCACTGTTTGCAAGTATTTTCCCAGATAAACAGGTGAACAGACTTTCGAATGAAGATTAAATGTTTGCATGGGTTTGCAAATTGGGAAGAAGTAGTGTTAAAGAGAGATTTTTCATTTTCATTTTTAGGGAGCTGACAGGTATGAAAAGAAATGGTATTTGAAGTTCAATCATACCTGCGTGATGAATTGGGAATGCCTCCCCCACACTTGCTTTTGTACCTATCTTTTTATTTTTGAGACAATATATACAAAAGCAAGTGGACAAAATTTGCACAAGATAAAAAATAGGGGGAACAAACCACTTGAACTTTATTGATAATTCTAGGCACAATACATGATAGAAATTGAAATTTCAAAAAGGAAATGAATTAAAAAACATGTGCCTAGTTTATTTCGGTGTGGAGGGTGATTCACTAAGCAAAGGGAGGTGGCAGATTCTCCACACCGATAGCGCAAGCGACTTTGTTAATTCGGTTGTTGAGACCGAGTTTAACAACTTCGAGCTCTCTTTCTGAGCTCGGCAATGGTGAGCAGTGTGCTTGCCTGCTCTCCGCGCAGGTCGGCTATGGTCTTTCTGATGGACCGTAGGGATGTTGTGAGTGAAGTGATGGTTGGGCCTATAGGCGGAGTGTATGTGTCGCTGTCGCTAAAGAAACCCTTGGGTTGTCCTCTAACGACCCTGATATTACGCTTGATGCACAAGGGTTAGAGGAGGACCCGACTGTGGTAGTGCTAGCGGTTTTCGTGCGGGTTGCTCCACGGACTCGCTAGGGAGTGGCAGTTGCCTGCGCATGAGTCCTTTCCCATACCCACCTCCGGGTTTCTTGTACCCATAAACGGTGTAGGTAGGGGAAAGACGATTCATGGAGTCGGATCCTAGCAGACTACTCGGTACATAGCCAAAAGGCGGAACATCGACACGACGAGCGTCGCTAGTCTCCGTGGCCTTCCGCTTGAGGCCGACGTCAGGATGGCGTGCGGGCGCCGTCGTCTACCTCCTTGCAGCGGTTGTTGGCATTGCGTCCTCCTTGCAGTAGCCGGTGGCGTCGCCTAGAAGCCTGTGGAGGTTGACAGGGGGCCCCGGCTTGCACCACTTCGGGATGGTGGCAATGCGGCGAGTGGTGCCACGAATAGAGTTTCTGACGCACGAAGTGGTGTTTCGTGCACACCGGACGTGGAGGCGGTGTAAAGCGCAAGTGCGTGCTCCATTGCTACTGAAACTTTGTGAAAGACCAAACTTTGGGAGGAAGAGAGGGAGAGCTTGAGAGCTTGTGAAGAGAAGAGAGGCATGAGTGTGTTTAAATAGGAGAAGAAGACCTCTCTGGTTTGGAAGTGCACGAAACCGACATGACCACCATGGTAACTAGAATCAGCACTAGAAGGAAGTAGCACTGGAAGAAGGGGACAACGAGGGGCGCCCTGGCGGTGCGGGCGCACCCCCAGGAGCTCCTCCCTGCCCCATTTTCTGCTGCTTGCTTCTTCTGATGATTCTTATTCATGATATCGTGGTATAGAGTTTAGATTCAGATTTTATCGTGCAAATCCTGTGATTCTTCACATTATGAATATGATAATATATATGATTTGCATAGATCACAAGATCAAAAGTTTTTTAAGACATGGATACATGTGATCAACTCAAGATGTGCAAGGATCATGGAGATTCAGTGAAGGCAAAATGGTAAACTACACATGATCATCTTGCTTGAGTCAAAAGAAAAAGAATATTGTACAAATTGAATTAATAAAATGTGTTAGTAAACTAATTTTTGTAGCTTTTGTAATTTTTAGTCAGGGATAAAGTGTCAAAAGAAATTAAATCTATTCTATCTATTTCTAAGTTATTGCGAGAATGCTCAAAAAACTTTTAGACGTTGGCCACTTACCTTGAAGATGTTGCTGTCATTGTCCCGTATGGTGATCGCCCCGTGAGGTGACGTGTTGATGACAGTGTTGGTCCTTTCCATTTGCTACGCAGTTTTTCCTTCACCGAATAGCTTGACCCTGGAATTAAAGAGTAGTACCTTATCTCCTTGCTTGAATTCCTTGGGCTTGATTCGGTTGTCGTGCCATCTTTTTGTTCTTTCCTTATATAGCTTGGCACTGTGGTAAGCCTTCTCTCTCCATTCTTCTAGCTCGGCTATCTGCCTTTGTCGGTTAGTGCCGGCTAACCTAATATCCATGTTCCGGGTCTTGATAGCCCAATGAGCTCGGTGTTCAAGCTCAACTGTAAATGACAACTTTTTCCGTAGACCAACTGGAACAGTGACATGCCGATGGGGGTTTTATAAGTAGTCCTGTATCCCTAGAGAGCATCAGTCAGCTTGCTTTTCCATCCTTTCCCCATATCGTTGACTATCTTTTGTAGATGCCCTTGGTCTGTTTGTTGGAGGTTTCTGCTTGTCCGCTTGTTTGTGGATGGTAGGGGTAGCAATATTATGGTTAGCCCCGAGTTCTCTAGAAAACTCGGAACTTTCTGTCGATGAAGTGCGATCCCCCGTCGCTAATCACCATGCGGGGTACTCAAAAGCGTGGGAAGATTATCTCGTGGACATCTTTCGAGCATGCCTGGAGTCTGCTTGCCCGACATGGTAGAGCTTCCACCCACTTGGACACGTAGTCCACAGCCACCAGGATGTATCTCCAGTCTTGCGACTTCGGGAATGGTCCCATAAGTCTATGCCCCACACATCACATATTTCTATTTGAAGGTTGTAGTGTAGGGGCATGCATGGCGTTGCGAGCTGTTATGTTGCCTTGGACTGACACTTTTTGCATCTTCTGATGAATTCTTTAGTGTCTTCATACATCGTTGGCCAAAAAATCCGCACTGCCAGATTTTGGCTTGGGTGCGGAAGACTCCGTAGTGACCTCCGTATGGTCCAGCATGCGCTTCTCGATAATTTGCATCCCTTCAGCTATGGCACGCATCTCCTCAGCAGCCCATCAGGGCATACCTGATATAGGTACGGATCATCCCAAAGGTGACGACGGCTTTCCATTTGGAGTTTTCTCTTGTCCTCCCCTGGTGGTACATTCCTACCAAACCATGAAATTTACATGTTCGCATACCATGGGGTGGTGTCATCACCTTTAGCAGCATGTCATCGCGTAAAAGTCATTGATGGGTGGTTCCTGTAGGTTAGTGACTTGTATACGCGAAAGATGATCTGCTGCTGTATTTTCTACACCCTTTCTATCTTTAATCTCTAAATCAATCTTGTAGCAGCAGAATCCATCTAATTAGATAGGTTTCACGTCTTTCTTAGAGAGCAGATATTTTAAAGCAGCATGATCAGTATAATGATGATTTTTCTTCTAAGTAAGATCGAAACTTGTCTATAGCAAAGACAACAACAAGAAGCTCTTTTTCCGGTGGTAGCATAGTTTGAGCTTGGCTCCTGCCAGTGTCTTGCTGGCGTAAGCGTATCACATGATGCTCTTATATTTGGTTTTGGCCAAGAACCGCACCAACAACAGTGTTGGTATAAATTAAAAATTAACCGTACGCCATCTACTTTATCCGCAAGCGCACAGATAACATCTACCGATGTAGCACTTTACTAGAGTAACCTAGTTTTAATATCGAACCCAAAGGTACGGATAAGTGTTAGTCTTAAAGACTAACCCCTGAGTAGCTAACAAGGACGGAGATCTAGAAGTATAGAGGGATCACTAAGGTTGTCTAATTCCAATTTAATGTGATATGTTTTATTATTCTTAGTGGGGAAGTTGCCATAAAAGGTCACAAACAGAGTATGAGTCTTTTATGCAATGTATAATCCTACCGAGCCTACACACGGTGTAAGTGGACTATAGAAGAATCACAAGGCTATAAGAGTCACCCTTGCGAACAACCACTACTACCTCGTTAACAGGAGGCATTTATGAGCTATCAAGTCTAAGCCCACGCTTACACTATCCAACTACTCTAACTCTAGAATTAAAGTACTCAAAGAGAGTCATAAACTTAAGAATAATAAGAGCAATGGCTCAAACTTAAATATAGATGTTGATTACCGAAACATCGCTGAAGCAAGTTGACGATGAACTTGAATCCGTAGGTACAAGATGAGAAGTGGATCCGACAGGCCGGAGCTCCTTCTTGATCTCTTCCTCTCTCTCTATCTTCTAATTCTAGTATAATACTAGGTTCTAACCTAACTAGAGGGGAACTAGTCTTCTACTTGAAAGTTGCTATTGAAATCTCTTCTAGGGTTTCTGAATAAGGCGTAGACTTTTCTGAAGAGAGACTTGTTCTACCCTGGGGCCTGGGGCCTGAATATATATCCTGAGGGATCAACCACGACCGTTAGATCACCCGACTTCACGTAGGGCTAGATGAGTCCTCGGGTCGGTGGAGGAGGTTCCAGAAGGTAGGAGGCGTGGGAGCCCGGGACCCAACCGACCGGTGGCCCACCAGACCATCGTCCCACCTGTCGGTGTCTCGGTGCCCCGCCTCATGGAGTCCTCTAGTGTCCTCTGGAGTCTTCTGGAGAATTCTGACGACTTGGCGGTTGCGTTATCTCGTGTTGGTTTCCTTCTAGGGGAAGCAATTGAGGGCTATTTTCCTGTTTAATCCCTGCAGATTCACAATTCACCAAAAATTGTGGAATATTGTCAATTAAAATCCTAAACCTTTATTGGTGATTGAATTCATGCCCTTTTCATATTTATCTATCCTTTAATTTTGATAGATACCTAGTGTCAACAACTCCCCCAAGCTACCTTTTGCTAGTCCCTTAGCAAAACCAAAAAATAACAATGGATCAGGAGTTGCTACAATATCTTCACTTCCAACAAGTATACCAGCTGTTAAACAAAAATTCTCCAAAATATATTATGTTATTCTTCATGGGGCTTATTACTTTTACCTTAGATCTTATGTAATTGAAAGATTGAACGATCAAATCAAGCACTATGTCTCTAGTTCCTTCACTTCACCTTTATCCCGGAGTTTTAATTATTTTTTTAAAAAGCTTTAGTACATATGTTGTCAAATTAAACAATGGATCCAAAGCTAACGTCAACCAACCATTGAATAAAGAAGTGCATGTGTATGAAAAAATGGAGTCGGATGCTCCTCTCTTCTGTTTATCAGAGACACATGGCTATTAGGCTAATTCTACTATCAGGCACGTGCCCATTTTTTCTGATATATATATATTTTTCTTTGAGGTTCCGGACACTTGTCCCTTTTTATTTCCTCAAGATATCTTTTTGAGGTTTCGGACACTTGTCCCTTTTTATTTCCTCAGATATTTCTCTCTTTTTTTTAATAGCCACATGCTTTCAACAAACATCTGAGAGGGTAGCAACAGATAATTATGAGCATTTATGCGGAAGATGGATGAAATGTGTAAGTGATCTCAATTCAATGGCATGATAAACTACTCATAGGGTCAACAAAGCTTAATTTAACTCAATACAATTATTAGTCATGTTTATATTTAGAAATCTCCGGAACTTTAGTGTTGTTTAGAACAAGATAATAACAGCTCAGATCATCACATGTCATATCCTAATTACCTAGACCTTAGATTAAGTATTTGCCAACCATGCATTTAATTTTATTTAAGGCATCATTATTAATTAGGAGAACTCATGCTTTGAAGACTAGGTACTTGAGTGAAATTAGATAGAGCAACTATTCATCATTTCCATGCAAAAGATTAGAGAGAGAGGGTTCTCTTTTAGTCATCAACTTCTTAAAACACACTATTTATTTATTTAATCTAACACACTTTAAGATATAATATAAAAGCTAATAAATAGTAGTACATACCTGAATCGTGAAGATAACGAGGGTGCGTCTCCCCAAGTTGGTTCCCTTAATAGCGTTGAGCCTTCATGTGCCCATATATTTTGTCTCTTTTTTAATTAATGGTGAGCCTTCATGTGCGCACATTCTTTTCTTTTCTTTTAAGGGTGAGCCTTCATGTGCTCACATTTTTTTTGAATTTGTTTATAGAATAAAAAACTTAAAAGGATAAAGAGATATGTGGATACATGGGGTGTCTTCCCCCAAGCTGAATGTTGACGTAGTCGTTCGATCTTGCAATGTAGCAGACTGACAGTGGATATGTCCTTCCTCTATTAGAGCTTTGATTGATGTTGATGTTTGTTGAGACAGTGCTCCAACAGTAGATGGAGCATTCACTTGCTCATTAGCTTTCTTGGCCTTTCAAATCCTCTGAAACTCAAATAGACAACAAAACTTGTGGAACAGATTAAGCATTAATGGTGGCCACTCAAGCCTTAGTTGTCCAGAATTTCAGTAAGATCTCTTTCTCAAAATTTTTGTATTTTAATATTTTTACGTTGCAAGAGAAAAAATGCAACAGGATGAATGTATGCATATTTATTTTTATTATTATATTTTTTTCTTATGCCACTGAAAGGTCCTTGTTTGGTTTTGGTAATTGAGTGACAACTTAGGTGGACTAATATATGTTTGAAGTGAATTACATAGGTGATTAGTCCACAGGTGATCATGTGTGAGCAACATATGCCATAGAGGTGAAATGGCTTGGAGAATGTTGCAAGGCTCACACATGTGAAGAAGGAGCTTAATGCACATGAAACATGACATGTGGTCATGTGGCTAAGATGGTGAAGATCAAGGCAAGACTTGGTTTGATGGACCGGTTGCGAAGGTGAAGGACAAGTTGGAGGCTTTGAAGCCGTTGGTACCGAGTGTCGGGAGGCTTAAGAAAGACTTGGCGCCGAAGGACCGAAGCGATGGTGAAGAGCATGTGATGTCAAGATCGATGGACCATGGAGGCCATGTGATGATATGAAGTGGATCATACCATTTGATGAAGAGGTTGGTGCATGTGTTGCATCAACACCGGAGGAGATGGAATGGAATGCGCAAGGCAAAGGTATACTTGTAGGGCATTTTATTTCACTGGTCATAGGTGTGTAGAGAAGATTATGACGGGTTTAGGATATATGGCCGTACTATCAAGAGGGAGCAAACTTGTTTGCATATCAGTCATCTAGTGCCACTTGAGCGATCTAACTTTGCGATGTTGCTAGGATCGAGTGGTGTGGTGAGAGCAAGTGCTAATCCTTTGGAAATGTTTGTGAAAATGCTAACACTCATACACATGATGTTGTACACTTAGTGGTGTTGGCACATTTGCAAAGGAGAAGTTGATTGGAGAAGAAGTTGTGTTGAAAGGAGGCATGGAGTAGTGGGAGAAACTAGTGTATAGTCCCTCTCCCTCCTGCCGAGCTTGCGAGGCAGGATTTAGCGGTTTTCGGAGGAGAAGTGTAGTGCTCGAGGAGCATCGGATGCTGGTCAGTGAGTCATCGGACGCTAGGCCGAGTGTCCGATGGCAAACCCTAGTTTCTGTCAGAAGCTGAAGAAGCATCGGACGCTGGCAACGGACGCTGAGGAAGCACTGTTGCAGAGTCCGATGCAGGTGATGTGGCGCGAGTGAGCTTTCCAGGGAGCATCAGACGCTGGCCTGCGTCCGATGTGGAACCATCGGACACGTCCGATGTGTTTCTGCCCTCTCTGGAACTTTCTGTTGTGTCATCGAACGCAGGGGTTGAGCGTCCGATGTAAAAGTGCTGGCGCATCCCGTGTGGCGCAGAATTGAGCAGAGGCATTGGAGCGTCCGATGCTAGGCATCGGCGCGTCCGATGCCACTTTAACTAGCGCGGGAAGTGATATAGCTGTTGGATCGCTCGGCCGAAGTTGAACGTGGGGGACACGTGGCGAGCATCCAAGCATCGGACGCTGGCCTCAGCGTCCGATGGTCCCGATCCAGAGCGTCCGATGGTGGCGCAGGATGCCCAGTGAAGGGGCAACGGCTAGTTAGCCCTTGGGGCTATATATATCGTTGGTAACCGGCCTTGGGCTGGGTGTTGAGCACTCTAGAGCCTTTGTGGCTTGTGTGGATGTGCTTAGGAGCCTCTAACTCGCTTGTGCTTGCTAGTGTGCGAATCAATAGCAAGTGAGTGATTGCTAGGCGTGGTGCATTGAGAGATTGCATCGAGTGGCACTAGGTGATCGAGTTGCAAGCCGGTGGTGCTTGTTACTCTTGGAGGTTGCCACCTCCTAGACGGCTTGGTGGTTGTGTCTCCGTCGTGAGCCCGCAAGAAGATTGTGCGTGGCTCCGGAGAAGGCTTTGTGAGGGGCATTGTGCTCGCCCCGCGGGGATCGCGAAGAGCAACTCTAGTGGATTGCGCGTGTCATGAGTTACCCTCACTTGTGGGAGAGTTCTTGCGGCGCTCGAGTGTCGAGCTAGGTGTGGTGCCTATTAGCGCCGAACTACCAAAGTGTGTGGTCGACACAACGGGGACTAGCTTGGTGGCAACCAAGTGAACCTCGGGATAAAATCACCGTGTCAACATTGTCTACATCTTCTCGGTGTTTGCTATCTCCATACACAAGCTTGTATTTACTTTCATATATATTGTGCTTGTGTAGTTGCTCTTGTAACAAGTTAGTGTAGCTTGCTAGTTATTTTCTTTGCTTGTGTAGCATAGAAGTGATCCCGTGAGTGACTAGTTGACTTGTAGTCTTGCTAGTCACATGCTTAGGTTGTGTAGCTTCTAAGTTAAGCTCTCTAATTTGGCTTGTGTAGCCTTGTTATTGAGCATTGCTAGTGAGCTTAGGCTTTGTGCTTTTGCTAGTGGCATGTGTAGGAGCTCCCGGTGATTGAGTACTAGTTGCTTAGGTTTGTGTAACCTTGCAAGCTAGAATTGTTAGGTGAGCTCTAGCTAGCCCGACACCTATTTGCTTGATTGAGATTCTTGTAAGGTGTCATAGAGTAAAGTAGAGGGGTGGTAGTCTTGGCTAAACCGATAGTTTTAATTCCGCATTTGTTTCGGTAGCCAACGTGATTAATTTAGAAAGGACTATTCACCCCCCTCTAGTCCGCCATCTCGACCCTTCAGCCACCACGGTGAACATTCATGTGGGTTTTACACACCATAGAATTATTCACATGGGGCTTCATGGTTTATGATGCAGTAAAATATTTTTTATTTTGTTTTCTAATTTAAATGTTTGTGAATAAATATGATGATATAAGAAATGATTATGAATTAAATATGAGAAATATGCAGCAAAGTAAATATAAAGATAACTACCGATTTTTACCTTTTGGCGAAGGTTCGGATATTTAGGTCCGACGAACCGGACCTTCCTGGTTCAGACCTCCCAAGGTATGTCAGACATAGGAAAGTTGTTATTGATTGTTACCTCTTAGGTGCAGATATTTTCTCCCATATTTCTTGGTCTGAGTCTTCACTTCCTGTGGTTCACTATCTTGAGGTTTCTATCCTTTCTTTTCTGGGACAGTGTCGATAGCTTCTTCTATGATTGGGCCTCTCTATTCTCGATATAGCTTATCTTCTTTGACTTTGAGGCAGCGTCTTCACTTCTATTCTTCCTGGGTGCTTCATTAGGTATTTAGTTGATGAAGTTGCATCGTGTCTTTTCTCCAGGAAAGTAAAAATGGATTTCCTCTTGTAAATGATTGCACTTGTAGCGTAGAGGAATTGTCTTCCTAGGATGAGGTGGATATCATCGTCTTCTCATATCGAGGATCAAGAAGTCTGTGGGACTTCGTGACCTCTAATTCTGACTACGATGTATTCCATCATTCTTCTTGTTATGCCTCTTGATATGGTGTCACTCATATCATTTGTTCGTCCAGCAGTTTGAAGTGAAGCGTTAATTGTGGACGCTGGCTGCATCTTGCTCAGTGTGCATGTCTTGTAGATCTAGGACTTCACTTCTGTAGAATTTGAGAGTGACTTCTCCATGTTTTGCTCAAGAGTGTGTCCTGCTCATAAAGACAAGGTAGAGATCAAGTGCATGAGCTCTGTTGGTGGAAAAACACCAACGAAAACCAAAAGTTTTGTTTATTCCCCTCTAACCTTAGGCCCATTGCACAACACAAACTTGTTGTTTATGTGTCCTAATCAATCTTAACATGAGTGATAGGATCAGAGGATGAGCATGTTAGTAGCATCTTAAAATATTTATAGATCAAATTACTTAACCCAAGGAAGGATAATCTATGCATAAAGTGTCGATCTTTTCATAATTGAGATATATCATCTTCCAAAGGTTAGATGCACAACATTTTAGCTCATGTAGTTAAGACAGTGAGATTCAAGAGAGTAAAGCTAAGATCAAAGGACTAAACATGTTAAGTTGATTAGGTGGATCAAGTGAGGTGCAACTTAAACATGTTATGTCCATACTAGAATCAAGAAGAAGCTTTTAAAGTGATGATTACTTACCTTGAAATGTTACTTTGTCATTGAAGAGTGATGTGTCGAACCACCTTGTGGAAGCTCCTCTTGCTAGCTGGTTGTTGTTTATGAATGTCTTGTCTTCTCTTGTTTGTCTCACAGTGTGATTGAGAGGAGGAAGATCATAGTGGAATCATCCTTAGAGGTATCGACCTTCCTTCTCTTGTGTCGACTTATCAGTGAAGGCGCATTGTTCCTCGAGCGTATGCTGACTAGGATCTTTCTCTTCTCTTGTCAACCTTTCTTGTTTTCCTTTAATTATTGGGTTGTCAACCTTTCTTGACCCTAAAGTCCACCAAAAAGGCATGAAATGTAGTCAAATAGGTTTCAAACTAACCAAATTCCACATGTCCATAGAATTTTATTTGAATGCAGGATTTGAACCAAATTTGGACATATGGACCCACCAGAGGCCAAGCCCACTCAGCAGGGGCCAAATGGGCTAAGGGGGGTGGCGCCCGCCACCTCTAAGTGGCGCCTGCACTTGGATTGGCCCAAGTGCCACTCCCTGCCACATCACCGATCCGTGTGACTCCCCAAGGCTAAATCCTAGCCCTTGGTCACTAGGTCAGTGGCATCGGACGGCTCAGGGAGGAGTGGCGTGGATCAAGGCTGAATGTCAGTTGCTAGGACATGCAACCGACCTTCAAACTGCCTTGGACAACCACCTGGATGCCATTGAAGCAGAGGCGGTTCATCCAACGGCCAGGGGACTGGCGGTCGCCAGTACGGGGTGGCGCCCGCCACCTGACCTAACCTAGGTCGGTTGGCTGCCCACTATAAGAACTCCCCTCACTCATTTGGGCTATAATAAATACCCCCCTGGAGACACTACTTCATTTGTACCATCACACATTACCATCCCAGAGCAACACACAAGCAAGAGAAGCAAGTGAGAGTTAGGTTAGAAGCTCAGAGAGCTTAGGCAAGTAGGTAGCTAGTAGTAGAGCAAGGCATCTTCGCCCTCGCGTAGCGCTGCTCAAGGGTTAGCTCAAGAGTAGAGGCGTGCGAGTGATCGGTTCTGGAGCTGGGAAGAGTCTTCCTTCATCTCCAGTTCAGGTTTTGCTCTTGTTACTCAAGCACTTACTATATTCTAGTTCATCATTTCAAGTATTACTTATTCTACTTATCAGTATTGAGTGGTATACTTGATTGATTGCTTGAGTGCCTAGCTATCCTACAGTTCAATTCACTTAGCCATAGTAGTTAATCTCTAGTGAGCTTAGTGTTTGATCTTTGCCAATAGGTTGCTTAGTTAGTTTAGTGTTTATCTTGTTAAGTCAAGTGTTTGCTCTGACGTCCGCAAGGGTGTCTCTATTCAAAGCTAGGGTAGAGATAGTTAGAATATAGTTAAGCGTGGTGCTTAGTTATAGACTTACCTTCAGATACGGCTGGACCCCCGGATAGCTGTGGTAGCAAGCAGGTGGTGACAGCCCTGTGTGCCTTGAATTCCACCACGTAGTTGGCCCAGTTTAACAGTAAGGCTCGTTGTGCTAGCGTTCAACCTAAGTAAGTGTAAAGGCTAGTACGCCTCGATACTTGACAAGATAGGAATAAAACTATACTCAACTTAGTTACTTTATTGTTTTGCCTGCCTTGCTTCGTAACTATCTGCTCGTAGTTATCTTGCTTCGTGGTTATCTAGGAGTAGTCAGTAGTTATTAGTTAGTTATCCTTAGTTATCCTATTCCCTTATCTACTTATCCATCCACCTTACCTTAGCCATCCATATCATCCTTACCTATCCACCCATATATTCTTTCTAGCCTTTCATCTCCTCTTTTCCCCTTTTCCTTTTCTTATTCTTCGACTCTCATCCCTCCTTGACTCGACTCATACACCACCCTAGCCTTCCCTTGGGATCAAATAAATCGACACCTGGTACTCCCAGGCGAAGTGCTACTACGATAGTTCTATGCGCTTGCAGAATCTCCTCCTGGTAGATTGCATTCTCTCTAGCTAGCTCCTACTAGTGTCGGGATTGACAACCCCGCTTGCATTAGTAGAAAGCTGCTTTAGCTCCACTCCTTAGGTATAGTGACCGATCTAGCTTCAAGCATTTTGACGCCATTGCCGGGGATAGACTCCATAGTCTACTCCTAGTAACAACGTTAGCAAGTGCCAACAAGCATTCCTGGGCCATTACCGGGGATAGTTGCCTAGCACTATCTTTAGTGTAGCTAAGAACTACCAACAAGCATTTCTGGCGCCGTTGCAAGACTCAAAGCTAGGCTAGCACCATTGTGATCTGAGAGTAGGTTTGTGTGTCTATGGTTGGTTTGAGTTTTGGATCTTCAATGTTCAGACAAACCATGGATGAACAAAATCTCTCTCCTGCGTAATGTTAGTGGGCATATACCCGAAGGATTGCAAGAATTTGAAGCATGGGTTATTATCACAACTTATGTATTTTGCATCTATGCTAATAAAAAGATGTTTTTAGGATTATTTTAGCATAGACTAGTATTTTTGTGTTGGCTGCACTTTAACATGATTCATGGCAAAAGATAACTTGCAGTAGAAGACAAAATAAATAAACTTTGATACTCACAGTTCTTTCATCCATGATGAATGAGCTGAGTCTTCATTGTGCAAGAGTTGTTGAAGTTCATTGTACTCCTTGCTTCATCTCCAGTGTGAGTTCATCTCCGGACTTTTCCCAAATTGATATTGAAAGTTTTCCTGCAGGGGTTAGTCCAACAAAATATCCAACATCCACTATAGCATACTATCGGCTCAAAAATCAACCTAGACACCATGTCTAATTTGATCTAGGAAGGCATTTTAACTTAATTGCTTAAATCAAAAGCCTTTGAAAGCAAGATCACCACTCCTAAACTAGGCATCATGCTTAATTTAAGAGAGGTATGAAAGTACTCCAACCTAAACATATAATATAGCGAATGAGGGTAGCATGAAAGTATTATAGAGATTTATTCAGATGGTGATGAAAGAGCATGATTAGTATATGAGCATATCTTAAAGGTAGGGATGACCAACATAGCAACACGGCAAGAGATGCTCTTAGAAAGTCTATTCCCCAAGCTTGGATTTTGCAAATCAAGATTGGATGAATGTAATTCAATGTTACATGGTGATTGGTTTGTAATACCTTGTGTTTGTTGTTCCTTCGTTCTTTTTTGCTCTAGACCTAGAAAGGTTAGTGACAAGAATACCCAAATGAATAATTTCATAATTATATTTCTATGCTCATTACAGAAGGAAGTGCAGCGGAAAGGTAGGCGTAGCTAATAACTAGATGTTATGATAGGGTGTAAGGATTGTACTGGTTATAGCTTGCGCTCATGGGGTAGTGATAGATAAGAGTGGAATTCAAAACAACATTCATAAGAATGAACACAAAAATAATGAAAAGACTGGGACAAAAAAGAAAAAGATAAAAGTATGATTACAAGGATAAACTAAGACTTAAGATGATCTACCGTTCCCGGCAACGACGCTAGAAATGCTTGTTGGTATAAATTAATGCACACTCTACTTTATCCGCAAGCGCACAGATAAAATCTACCGATGTAGCACTTCACCGGAGTAACCCAGTTTTAATATCGAACCCAAAGGAACGGATAATGTTAATTCTTAAAGTCTAACAACTGAGTAGCTAACAAGGACGGAGAATCTAGAAGTATAAAGGGGATCACTAAGGCTATCTAATTCCAATTTAAGAGTGATATATTTATATTATTCTTAGTGGGGAAGTTGTCATAAAGGTCACAAACAGAGTATGAGTCTTTTATACAAATGTATAATCGTACCGAGCCTACACACGGGTAAGTGGACTATAGAAGAATCAACAAGGCTATAAGAGTCACCCTTGCGAACAACCACTACTACCGGCGTATTTATGAGCTATCAAGTCTAAGCACCACGCTTACACTATCCAACTACTCTAACTCTAGAATTAAAGTACTCAAAAGAGAGTCATAAACATTAAGAATAATAAGAACAATGGCTCAAACTTAAATATAGACGTTGATTACTGAAACAATCGCTGAAGCAATTTGACGATGAACTTGAATCCGCAGGTACAAGATGAAGAAGTGGATCCGACAGGCCGGAGCTTCTTCTTGATCTCTTCCTCTCTCTCTATCTTCTAATTCTAGTATAAGACTAGGTTCTAAACCTAAACTAGAGGGGTAACTTATCGCGGAAACGTTCTGATTATAAGAACTCAAGTACCGTCTTAGCCAAATTCGTCTGACATCGACTCATACTTGAATCCATATAACCCCGGCAGTTCAGAAATCTTGAAGGATTTCAAACATCATACAACATACATGATCATATTGTTCAAGTACCACATTCGTAAGGATTCACCATCGATAAATGAAACCGAATTTAAACATCAGAGTGCGGAAGTAAAAGAGTTATTACAATACTGAGTTCCAAATTTGCGGAAGCTGAAATAAGTTTGAAACACGACCACCACACATGTGGTCCAAATAAACAATGTTTTCGACAACTCACTCCTCCTTTTTCAGATAATGTGCCACCAACAGTCTCAGCCCAGCAAAAGCAAAGGAGAAGCTTCTAGATGACCCTGCCCTGGGCCTACTCCTCATCACCCTCACGGGGTAGAGGCAGTGCTTACAATAGCCGTAGTACACCTGGCCATCTGCAACAAACGGATAAACCCTGAGTACGAGAATGTACTCAGCTAGACTTACCCGTCCAACTGAAAATAAAGACACCAAGGGTATGCAAGGCTTTTTGGTGGAGCATGGATCTTTTAGTTGCAAAAAATATATTAAGGGAAGGAATATTTAATGATATCAGTGAGCAGTCAAGTTTTAAACTTACCTCTTCCTCTAGATTTGCACCTAAACTACTCATTCACTTGAGTCTAACAAACAATAATATAACCATATCCAGTTGACTCATCCATATTTTAGTTGAACCTTTAAATCATCACATGGAGTTGTATCATGGTGAAGCTCGCCCCATAGTTTCCCACTAACCGGGGGAGACAGCGACTCGAATCGAATTCCAAACCAGCTAGTGAAAGACCTTTAATACCAACCCACACTTCCCCGTCGGGTCCATGCATTGGGTAACCGCTCGATGCTTGTTCGTGGTGGTAATCATCGCAGTTCAAGCACGGACCGCCCAATTGGAACCTGGCGATGGCCATTCGAGGCAGATCGCATTTCCAGACTAGAGGGCGTGACTCGGGTTGATTCCGGCCCGAACAACGTCTAACCAGCTTTGGGGTCGATGATCACAGCACCGACATATCCCTAAGTAAAAGGGCGCGTTCAAAAAAGAACGAGGGCCAACATCGATACCAACCTACACGATCCAACGGACGGACTGCCCCCAAGTTCGAATTGGTGCCTTGCCTTCCAATTGACCGTATTTCATTACTACTCATGTTCTTTTCCACGATAGCAATTATAGCCAACCGTGATCGGTAAACACCCACTAGGGGTATTACGGGAACATCCTTTCTTTACTACTTTATTGAGCAGACTAAGTAGTTCTACTTATGAATAAGTAAAAGGATAACAAGGTAGGTGTAAACAATAATCAAGGAATGGTAATGCAGCAAGTAGGATACAAACAACTTCTATACCTAATGCATCACAATATAAAAGTACTCAATTAAATTGATTGTAAATAATAGGAGGCTTAAAATGCTCGGGGCTTGCCTTGAGAGAAGACCGAGGCCTCGTGAGAGGGGCACTCGGCAGGTTAGTTTCCGGCGCGGGGTCGGCCTCCTCGGTCCTGGGCAGCTTCGGTATCTCCTGCTCGTCGTTTGCTTCCGGCTCCTGGTCGGGCTCTGGGACTGTCGATCCTATTGCAATGCGGTACATAAATAAAAATGCAAGGTGCAACAGGTGGTAAGAAAAGTAAACATTTCTGGCAAACCAACAAAACCAATTATTGAACACTTTTGACATTGAGGAAACAACACTTATAACCACATAAATAAAACTATTATTTTAACTATTTTCCTATTTATTAATTCAAAAGGAGTTTAGGTTTGAACGGCAAGTGCATCTTTCTGAACTTAGAAAAATCCACAAAAATTCCAGAAGGTAACTTACATTAACTGAACCCTACTGAACAAATTTCATCATGATGAAAATTACGGAACAGCAGATACAAAAAAGTGAAAAAACTGCCAAAAAGGTGCTTTGTACTGACTTTCCTTATGAAAAGTGTCAAACAATAAATTTCATATTTTTCCTAGTTTTATCTACTTATAACCACTCTGCTGCAGAAAATTTACTGCTAGAGCATGCACACATGAATCTACACAGACTAAACAAGTTTATTTCAAAATAAACCCTTTGAACTGCAACTCTACTGGAAAAGGGTGACATACTCATTTTTATATTTTTCCCAGATTCTATTCCACATTTCATATTTGTCAAGAAAGTTCCATGATCAGAACATTATATTCTTTTCTACACAAATGTTCTAAGAAAAACACAGAAAAGCACACTTGTACAACAACTCTTTATTTTTCTATACATCAACCTACGCTTAGCATTTTTGTCGGTGCTTAAACATAGCATACAAAGACTACACAAATTTTTTATATTTATTTTCACACATAAATCACTTTAACCATTATTTTAAGAAATAGCTAAAAAGAAATTAAACCTAAACAGATACTTTTTCTACAGAAATAGTGCCTCATAAATTTATCACAGATGCATAACTTGATAAGAAACCTACACAAATTTTGCCATGAATTAATTCACCAGAAAATACATAAACACATTTATTTAAACAAAAGCACATAAACTGAATTAAATAAAAACAGCATAATAAACCTTTATCAAGAATTCTTTCATATTTTTCTATGACTGATATTACTCATGAGCAAGCTATCAAAACTAAAAACACCTCATTTGGATTATTAAAACGTGGTACACAAAATAAACAAGTTTTCCCTGGAAATAAACAAAAAGGAAAAACATTTGAAATTCCCGGCTGGGCTTCGTGGACTCGGCCCATAGACCGTGGGGTGGCTGACGTGTGGGACCAGCTGGTCAACGGGGCCCAGCGGTCAGTGAGGGCGAAGCAGGGGCGGGGCGACGTTTGACCGGGGTTTCCTCGCCGACGGCGAGGTCGCTGGCGGTGGGGTGGTGCTCGGTGAGGTCATCTCGTCGAGGCGGATCGAATGGTGGTATTGGTTTGGCTAGCGCATGGCCATAGCTCGCTGGCGGCGAGCAATGGCGGACGGTGGCGGCGGTGGTGCTTAGCTATGCCGTCTCCGGCGGTCACGGCCAAATTGATGGGTGCATCATGCCTAGTGAACCCTAGGGAGGCTACTGGAGGGATCGGTTTGGCTCGGGAAGCTCCGGTGGAGCTTGACCACGTGCGCGACCATGGAGGATGCCCGTGGCGCTCGGCCGGAGAAGAGTGGGGGACTAGAGGGCGGTAGAGACCTCGCGGGGGTGTGTTCTCACCGTGCCTTGGCCTGATGAAGCTTGTCGGCAAAGGAGGAGGTGGCAGAGCTTGGGCGGGGAAGAACGGCTTCGAGCTCTGGGCGGCGTCAATGGCAATCGCGGCGGAGGTCTCGGGTTCTGACGTCGGTGAGGCTCGGGAGCACGAGGCTCGGGAGGTGGTGCTAGCACAAGCACCGGGTGTTCGAGATGACAGCGAGGTGGTGTGTGAGGGATTGAGCCGAGAGGCTCTGGTGGGGCTAGAACGGCGAGGGAAACTTGTGAACTCACGGTGCCGATGGTGGCGAGCAGAGGAGTTTAGTTCGCGTTCACGGGGAGAAAAGAAAGAGAGGGGAGCGAGCGGTGTGCAGAGTGGGGAGTGAGGGAGCGGAGAGGCTGGCGCTCGGGTTTGTTCGAGATTGCCGGACGGCGGTCGTGGCGGGGGCCACGGCGGCATGGCGGGCGAGGCGGCTTCGCAGGCGGTGGCGTGGTGGCGTGGGCGCGGCGAGAGGGGAGTGGCCGCGCAAGATTGCTTGCGTGCTCGGGTGAGAGAGGAGATCGCACGGCGATAGGGCGAGCGGGATTTGGCGCAGAGAAGGGCGGCCACGCGGCACTCCGACCGGGGTACGGCGCAGCCACGCGGTCGGGCGCGTGCGCGCGGCGTGGGGCTGGCGCGCGCTAAGCGGGCCGAAAGGCCGAGTGGGCCGATTGGGAAGCGCCGGGGAAAATCATTTTCCTTTTTCTTTTTCTAATCCTTTTTGAAACTTGACCATTTCAAATCAGTTTCAAAAACTCAAAACTCGGGTTTGACCCAAAAATAAAAGTTGCTCAAAATAATTTTCTCTACAACTTTCATATAAGATACTTTTTCTGAAAATCATTTTCACGACCTTCACCTAAATAAAGCCAATTTTGAGCTATAAATCATTTTGTCCCACGTTTTTAATTATCAAACCATTTGAACTAGGTCAAGGTGTCAATATAAAAAGTGTTACACTCAAAATTACCTATTTTATAAAATTATTTGCCAAGACAGAAATCCATTCACGCAACCAAGTCTTACAGAAACCAAAATCTAAATAAACAACAAATGATAAAAACACTTTCATGCACATGAAATGATGCAATGCATTGCTCAGGAGTTTAGTAGCTAAAAGTAGTTCCTAATGCAGTGCTTGACACTAGGGTGTCACAGGCCTTCCCCCTTAAAGAAACCTCGTCCCGAGATTTAGGTTACGTACCACTTTTTAACGAAAGCGGGGTAGTTTACGCGCAAGTACTCCTCGGTTTCCCAAGTTGCATCATTGGTCCGTGATTGCTCCAGAGAACCTTGTAAGTTTCACTTCTCGGTTGCGAGTTTCTCGAGTCTTGGTATCCAGTATTTCCTGAGGCTGTTCATAGTATTCCAGATCTGACCTAATAGTGACATCCGGGACTTGAACCTTTCTCGTTCAGTACTCGAAGACACTTCTTCAACTGCGATACATGGAACACGGGAAAAACTGCGCTCATCTCCGGGGGTAACTGCACTTCATAGGATACTTCTCCCTTTCTGGCTAAGATCTGATATGGTCCTACATATCGGGTGCTAGCTTTTTTCTTAATTCCAAAACGTTGGACCTTTCTCATGGGCGAGACCTAAGGTAAACATAATCTCCTACTTGGAATTCAAATGTCTTCTTCGTGTATCAGCATAACTTTTCTATCGGGACTGTGCGCTTTTGATATGTTGTTGTACGGTTTGCACGATCTCCTCGGCATCCTTTACATAATCTGACCCGTAAAATCCTCGATCTCTGATTCAACCCAGTTTAACAGGGTTCTGCATCTTCGTCCATACAACACTTCAAACGGTGCCATCTTTTTACTTTATTGATAGCTATTGTTATATGAGAACTCAGCGAGGGTAACCACTTCTCCCATGATTCTCTGAGGATAGAACACAAGCTCTGAGGATATCTTCCAAAATTTGATTCATCTTTCTGTTGTCCGACAGTTTGAGGGTGATAGGCAGAACTCCGTACTAACTTAGTCCTAGCTCCTTGTGCAACTGTTCCCAAAATCGTGCTATGAACTGGGGTCCTCTATCAGAAACAATCCTTTTGGGAACTCCATGTAACCTCAAGATGTTCTGAATGTACAAATCTTCGTACTGGTGTGGTCGATGTGTAGTCTTGACTGGTATGAAGTGAGCCACTTTGGATAATCGATCCACGATAACCCAGATAGAATCATGTCCCTTTTGGGGTGGTGGGAGACCTGTGACGAAATCCATACTAATTTCTTCCATTTCCATTCTGGGATTGATAGCGGGTAACAATCGGCGGGTTTCAAGTGTATTGCCTTATCCTGCAGCAAGTATCACATTTCGCGACATAAGCTGCAACCTCTTTCTTCAATCTTGACCACCAATACCTCTCCTAGATCCTGGTACATCTTACTACTTCCTGGATGGATAGACAACTTTGAACTGTGGGCTTCATTAGGATTCTTTCTTTCAGCTCCATATCCTTAGGAACAACTAACCTTTGATTATACCACAAAATCCTTGTTCATCCGTTCTGAAGTTCAACGAACTACTGGTTCCCACCATTTTCTTAATCTGACAGATCTCTTCACGGTCTTTGTCCCTTTGATGATGTCACTTCTAGACTACACTGTAAGGTGATATTGTTCAGCATAACGGGGTGCATAAGGTGAATCCATCTTCCAACAATGGTTGTAAGGAGTTGCAATGAGTCTTGCGACTCAAGGCATCTGCTACAACGTTCGCTTTTCCAGGGTGGTAATGCACTTCTAGGTTGCAATCCTTGATCAACTCTAACCATCTTCTTTGCCTCATATTCAACTTTGGCTGAGTGAAGATGTATTTCAAACTTTTGTGATCTGTATATACGTGACATAGGTTACCATAAGATAATGCCTCCATATTTGAGTGCATGAACTACAGCTGCCAATTCCAAATCATGAGTCGGGTAATTCTCTTCATGTGGTCGCAACTGGCGTGAAGCATATGCTATAAATTTTCCATTCTGCATGAGCACACATCAAGTCCAATCTTGGACGCGTCACAAAACACATCAAAAGGTTCCTCCAATTCGGTTGAGCCAAAACGGGCGCAGAAGTCAACAAAGTTCGCAGAGTGCGAAATGCTGCTTCACACTCTGGAGTCCATTCAAACTTCTTGTTTTTCTGAGTTAGACGAGTCATAGTTTGCGATCTTGAATCCGGAATGAACCGACGGTAGTATCCGGCCAATCCTAGAAAGCTGCGTACCTCATGTACGTTAGTGGGTGCTTGCCAATCCATAACTTCCTGTACCTTCGTGGGATCCACAGAAATTCCTTCCTCTGAAAGGGCGTGTCGAGAAAGGCTACTTTCTTTTAACCAGAACTCACACTTGCTAAACTTAGCATACAACTTGTGCTCTCGAAGTCGGGTTAAGACGACTCGTAAGTGCTCAGCATGATCCTTCTTATTTTCAGAGTATACCAAGATGTCATCAATGAACACACAACAAAACTTTCCAACTCAGGCATAAAAACGGAATTCATCAGATACATGAAATGTGCCGGTGCATTTGTCAGTCCAAAAGACAACCAGATACTCATAGAGTCCATATCTCATGAAGAAAGCGGTTTTTGGTATATCCTCTCTTCTAATCTGATCTGATGGTAACCTGACCTCAAGTCAATCTTGGAGAACACTTTCGCTTTTGATAACTGATCAAACAAGACGTGATTCGAGGTAAAGGATACTTGTTCTTTATAGTTACTGCGTTCAGAGGTCTATAATCCCACACATTCTCAAAGTTTTGTCCTTCTTTTTCACAAAAAAGCTGGGGACACCCCAAGGTGATGAACTAGGACGTATCAAACCTTTATCCAAAAGTTCTTGCAACTGGGTTTTAAGCTCTGCCAACTCGTTAGTCGGCATCCTATACGGCCTCCGAGAAATAGGTGTCGTTCCAGGAATCAACTCTATAGCAAACTCCACATCCCTATCCGGTGGTAGTCCTGACAACTCATCAGGGAAAACATCTGGAAACTCACACACTATCGGGATCTCGGCTATTACTTTGCCGTGATATTGAACAACACTCCTATCTCATGGGGGTTTCGGGGTAACTTGAAACGGAGATAGAAGACTCATTCCGAGGGCTCACTAGAGAAACACCCGTTCTGCGATATCCAAATTGACTTTCCAGCGTTTCATCCATCCCATACCTAAGATCACATCCAAACCTAACCCGGGAATTACATGATGAGATCCACCGATACCTTTTTATCCCCAAAAGTGATTTCCATTTCCTTAGCCATTGATACGGGCAGAAAGGACAGCCCTGCTGAACTTATGTGATAACCCTATCCAATTCTACCAACTTAGGGTTACTTCTCATAACAAAATTTTCACTTATGAAAGAATGCGATGCTCCAGAATCAAACAACACAACTGCAGGGTATTGATTAACAAGGAACGTACCAGCGGTGACAGGCTCTCCTTCTGGCACTTCTTCAACATTGGTGTAATGTACATGACCTGCGCAGAGTGGAGGAGGCTGGGTGTACTGCTTCTTTTGGTCGAGGGCACTGACGTGACAGGTGTCTGGTTTGACTCAGTTGTAGCATGGTCCAATCACATACGGGGTCTTGGGACCTCCTGAACTCTTGCCTTTGCTTTGTTCTGCATCAGGGGAGCAGTGTAGGGCTTCTGGAAACTGGATGGGAGTGGTTGGTAGTTATCTTCCTCTGCGGGGACGGAACCTTGCTCCTGCAACGGGCGGACGATACGGGGTGCGTGCTCCAAAAGGGGTCCTCTGTTGAGATGACCTCCTTCGGTCGCGTGGTGATGAGTTTCTGTCGCCAACCTGTTGTCATTAGCCTCTTGATTCAAGCAGTCACTAACAAAGTCACTGAAGGTGGTACGGTGACTGTTTCCCATCTTGGAGAGCATGGTGGCACTCATGCCACGCTTGAAACTTGCGATCTTTTTGGATTCGTGTTGACGAATGGGGCATAGCATGATAGGTTGTTGAAGCTATGGAGATATTCCGACTTGGACCTGGTTCCCTGGGATAGCCTCATGAACTCTGTGACCTTCATTTCCATCAAACCACTAGGGATATAGTGGGCGTGCATAGCAGTAGAGAACTGATCCCAAGTGACCGGTGCATTAGCTGGCATAGGATGCACGGTAATGGGACCACCATAATCCTGTGGGTCCTTCCAACATGTGCGCGGCATATTCCGCCTTAAGCTCTTCAGTAAATGGAGCAGGCGGAACTTCTGAGTGATGGAGTTGAGCCACTCATCTGTGTCAAGTGGTTCGGTGACTTCCTTGAACACAGAGGGTGAGTGTCCAAGAAGTCACGGTATGAGCTATACTGGTTGGGCTCAGGTCTTGGCGCTGTTGGTGCTGTGCGCGGAGTTATTGGCGATGTTACGGAGGGTGGCCTCCATATGCCTCTGCATCTCCTCCATATTCCTCTGGCTACCAGAAACTGGCCGAAAAACGCTTCTGGCGTCAGTGGTGGGGGTGGTGGCAGGTTGTCCTCCTGTCCTGACCCCTGCCCATGCTGGCTGCAAGTGTGTGTCGGCATCTGCATATCCCATTAATGAGCAACGATTAGGTGATGTCACATTGATCATGAATAAATATTGTGTTGTACATAATTCGAAAATTTAGCACACAACCAAGTATTACTCATTTCCATACAACATCACAGAACAATTGCTTGAAATAAGATATGCAAACAACGGATTTCCATAAAAAGGTGCCAGATCGAAGTCTGGACTTTGTTCAAAAGCCATACATGTCATCATACAACTTAACATAAAACCAACACATGTTTGGGGTTACATCAAAGCGAGCATGCTCAAGCTATACAAAAGAAAAGGACTCCTAAGAAGCTAGCGCTCAAGCGTCTCCGGCGGCGGATGCAGCATCCTCCTTCATCGGCGTCCATCATCGGCTCATCGGCGTGGTCCTCGTCGTCTGAAGAAGGCTCTGGACCAAGCACTACCCCGTCCTGGGGCTCCTGGGCCTCATCTGCAGGGACCTCGTCAGCTGTTGGGGCGGCGGCCTCCTGTGCTGCGTGATGCATCTGGCGAACTGCCTCGTGGAGCTTGTCGATGTAGGCCTGCTGATGGTGCACCTGCTGTATCAGGTGATGGGCACCCTCTCTGAGATGGTCAAGCGCTGTGCGGGCTACGTCTCTCTGAAAAGTCGTCGTCCAGTACATTTGCTCGGCGACAGTCCTGGCGGTAGTCTCTGCTCCTGCGGTGGCACGTGCATCGTCACGCTCGAGAGTGACCTGATGGATCTTCTCCTGTAGGTGGGCTACCTCAGCGTCAAACTCCTCCTGCAGCTTCCTCTTGCTCTGGTAGGTGGCGGTGAGGGTAAAGGACATGCTCTCCAGGCTGCTCTCCAAACTCTCACATACACCCATCAAAGCTCCGGTGGCGCTCATCGCGGACGTCTCGCAGTAAATCTCTCCTCCGCACCTCCTGTCAGAACTGACTCCAAAGTCCGCCTCCAGCGCAATGGAAAAAGTGATCCACGAGGGAACACTCCTGCCATAGCACTAGCAAGGTCGGCGGGAAAGCGGGCGATGATGTCCTTCAGCACTAGATAAGCTGCTCTGTTGGCTCCATCTTTGGCACAACTGCCTCTAGTGATCTCTGTCCATCCTGACCAGTGGGGCTTGGCGGGCAAGGCTTTGACCTTGATCTGCACCATTACCAATGAGTCCTGCCCATATATCTCCTTCTGCCAAGAGTACCTGGGCTCATGTCCTTCCTCGTATCCCACTGCCTGCAGAATCCTCCAAAGGACGGTCCGCAACCCGAAGTAAGACAAGAACGTGTTCTTGGTCAACTTCGTGGCCAAGCGGTGACGTGGAACTCCTCTGCCTCCGGTGGCCTTGCGAGCAGCCAACTTAGTCCGGGCCATCTGTAGAACAAAAGGGTTTCGAACTCTCATGAGACGCATATTAGGTTGGCAAATTTTATAAGAAAAGGGACAACTTTTAATTAAGGGGAGGTAATGCAATGCGAGAATATAATCATGATGCATGATCGACTTACGTTCTCACTCACTAACAATGACTCGTAAGTCCTAATGTTCTAGTCAGTGGCAAGAACGATCTCTCATGCGTCATCTACTCGTTCTACTCGATCACGTAGTCAGTGTACCTGCAGAAGATTCATTTCAGCCCAAAGCAATATCCCAATGATAAAAATAACAGAGTATTGGCTCATATGCACAGAATACATAGAAGCCAACACTAAACACCATGCACCAATCCAGAAAATATACCCAAGAATTGATACCCTCGTATATGTTTGCGTGGAGCTCACACATACTTGGTATAACAACTCTCACTTAGACCGATGGTTGGACGGTCATGCTCTCCTATCTTACAAAATCATTTTATGCATGTTTTTGCAATCGACGCATTCTCTTTTTCCTCGAGAATGGACGGCAAATAAAGATCCAGCATGAGCAAAAACCCTGAACCCTGTTAGCAGTTAAGCCACCTGAATCCTAATGTAGGGCTTAAGGACAAGACTGGGCACACTTAATAATTTAAAATAGTTTTGAAAATAGTTTTAAAATGCCCATTTTGTTCGAAAATAGCTCCTTTCGGATGCAATAACTTGAACCATGCTCTGATACTAGTTGTCGCGGAATCATCCTGATTATAAGAACTCTAGTACCATCTTAGCCAAATTTGTCTGACATCGACTCATACTTTAATCCATATAAACCCGGTAGTCCAGAAATCTCGAAGGATTTCAAACATCATACAACATACAGGATCGCATTGTTCAAGTACCACATTCGTAAGGATTCACCATCGATAAATGAAACCGAATTTAAACATCAGAGTGCGGAAGTAAAAGAGTTATTACAATACTGAGTTTCAAATTTGCAGAAGCTGAAATAAGTTTGAAACACGACCACCACACATGTGGTACGAATAAACAATGTTTTCGACAACTCACTCCTCCTTTTCAGATAATGTGCCACCAACAGTTTAGCCAGCAAAAGCAAAGGAGAAGCTTCTAGATGACCCTGCCCTGGGCCTACTCCTCATCACCCTCCACGGGCTAGAGGCAGTGCTTACAATAGCCGTAGTACACTGGCCATCTGCAACAAACGGGATAAACCCTGAGTACGAGAATGTACTCAGCTAGACTTACCCATCCAACTGAAAATAAAGACACCAAGGGTATGCAAGGCTTTTTGGTGGAGCGGGGATCTTTTAGTTGCGAAAATCTCAATTAAGGGAAGGAATATTTAATGGTATCAGTGAGCAGTCAAGTTTTAAACTTACCTCTTCCTCTAGATTGGCACCTGAACTACTCATTCACTTGAGTCTAACAAACAATAATATAACCATATCCAGTTGACTCACCCATATTTTATTGGAACCTTTAAATCATCACATGGAGTTGTATCGTGGTGAAGCTCGCCATAGTTTCCCACTAACCGGGGGAGACGACGACTCGAATCGAATTCCAAACCAGCTGGTGAAAGACCTTTAATACCAACCCACACTTTCCCCGTCGAGTCCATGCATTGGGTAACCGCTCGATGCTTGTTCGTGGTGGTAATCGTCGCGGTTCAAGCACGGACCGCCCAATTGGAACCTGGCGATGGCCATTCGAGGCAGATCACATTTCCATACTAGAGGGCGCGACTCGGGTTGATTCCAGCCCGAACAGCATCTACCGGCTTTGGGGTCGATGATTACAACACTGACATATCCCTAAGTAAAAGGGAGCGTTCAAAAATGAACGAGGGCCAACATCGATACAAACCTACACGATCCAACGGACGGACTGCCCCCAAGTTCCAACTTGGTGCCTTGCCTTCCAATTGACCGTATTTCATTACTACTCAGGTTCTTTTCCACGATAGCAATTATAGCCAACCGTGATCAGGTAAACACCCACCAGGGGTATTACGGGAACATCCTTTCTTTACTACTTTATTAGGCAGGCTAAGCAGTTCTACTTATGAATAAGTAAGAGGATAACAAGGCAGGTGTAAACAATAATCAAGGAATGGTAATGCAGCAACTAGGATACAAACAACTCCTATACCTAATGCATCACAATATAAAAGTACTCGATTGAATTGATTGTAAATAATAAAATGCTCTGGGGCTTGCCTTGAGAGAAGACCGAGGCCTCGTGAGAGGGGCACTCGGGCAGGTTAGTTTCCGGCGCGGGGTCGGCCTCCTCGGTCCTGGGCGGCTCGGTATCTCCTGCTCATCGTTTGCTTCCGGCTCCTGGTCGGGCTCCGGGACTGTCGATCCTATTGCAATGCGGTACATAAATAATAATGCAAGGTGCAACAGGTGGTAAGAAAAGTAAACATTTCTGGCAAACCAACAAAACCAACTTGTTGAACCACTTTTGACATTGAGGAAAAAAAACTTATTTACCACATTAAACAAAACTATTATTTTAAGTGTTTTCCTATTTATAATTCAAAAGGAGTTTAGGTTTGAACGGCAAGTGTATTTTTCTGAACTCAGAAAAATCCACAAAAATTCCAGAAGTTAACTTACATTAACTGAACCATAGTGAACAAATTTCACCGTGACAAAAATTACTGAACAACAGATACAAAAAGGTGAAGAAAACTGCCAAAAAGGTACTTTGTACTTACTTTTCTTATGAAAAGTGTCAAACAGCAGATTCATATTTTTTCTAGCTTTATCTACTTATAACCACTCTACTGCAGAAAATTTACTGCTAGAGCATGCACACATGAATCTACACAAACTAATCAAGTTTATTTCAAAATAAACTCTTTGAACTGCAACTCTACGGGAAAAGGGTGACATACTCATTTTATATTTTCTCAGATTCCATTCCACATTTCATATTTGTCAACAAAGTTCCATGATCAGAAACATTATATTATATTCTACATGAATTTTCTAAGAAAAACATAGAAAAGCACACTTGTACTACAACTCTTTATTTTCTATACATCAAGCTATGATTAGCATTTTTTCGGCTTGATCATAGCATACAGAGACTACACAAATTTCCCATATTTTATTTTCATACATAAATCACTTTAACCATTATTTTAAGAAAAAGCTAAAAAGGAAATTAAACCTAAACAAATACTTTTTCTACAGAAATAGTGCCTCATAAATTTTTCACAGATGCATAACTTGACAATAAACCTACACAAATTTTGCCATGAATTAATTCAACCAGAAAACACATAAACATATTTATTTAAACAAAAGCACATAAACTAGATTAAATAAAAACAACATAATAAACCTTTATCAAAAATTCTTTCATATTTTTCTATGACAGATCTACTCATGAGCAAGCTATCAAAACTGAAAACACCTCATTTGGATTATTAAAACGTGCTACACAAATATAAACAAGTTTTCCCTGGAAATAAACAAAAAGGAAAAACATTTGAAATTCCCGCTGGGCTTTGTGGACTCGGCCCATAGACCATGAGGTGGCTGACGTGTGGGACCAGCTGGTCAACGGGGCCCAGCGGTCAGTGAGGGCGGAGCAGGGGCGACGTTTGACCGGGGTTTCCTCGCCGACGGCGAAGTCGCCGACGGTGGGGTGGTGCTCGGTGAGCTCATCTCGTCGAGGCGGATCGAATGGTGGTATTGGTTTGGCTAGCGCATGGCTGTAGCTCGCCGGCAGCGAGCAATGGCGGACGGTGGCGGCGATGGTGCTTGGCTACGCCGTCTCCGGCGGTCACCGGCCAAATTGACGGGTGCATCATGCCTAGTGAACCCTAGGGAGGCTACTGGAGGGTTCGGTTTGGCTCGGGAAGCTCCGGTAGAGCTTGACCACGTGCGCGACCATGGCGGACGCCCATGGCGCTCGGCCGGAGAAGAGTGGGGGATTAGAGGGCGGTAGAGACCTCGCGGGGGTGTGTTCTCACCGTGCCTTGGCCTGATGAAGCTTGTCGGCAAAGGTGGGAGTGGCGGAGCTTTGGCCGGGGAAGAACGGCTTCGAGCTCTGGGCGGCGTCAATGGCAACCGCGGCAGAGCTCCTCGGGTTCTGGCATCGGTGAGGCTCGGGAGGTGGTGCTAGCGCGAGCACCAGGTGTTCGAGATGACGGCGAGGTGGTGTGTGCGAGGGATTGAGCCGAGAGGCTCTGGTGGGGCTAGAACGGCGAGGGGAAACTTGTGAACTCACGGTGCCGATGGTGGCGAGCAGAGGAGGATTAGTTCGCGTTCGCGGGGAGAAAAGAAAGAGAGCGGGAGCGAGCGGTGTGCATAGTGGGGAGTGAGGGAGCGGTGAGGCTGGCGCTCGGTTTGTTCGGGCTTGGCCGGACGGCGGTCGTGGCGGCGGCCACGGCGGCGCGGCGGGCGCGGGCGGCTTGGCAGGCGGTGGCGTGGGCGCGGTGAGCGAGGCGAGCGAGGAGTGGCCGCGCAAGATTGCTTGCGTGCTCGGGTGAGAGGAGATCGCGCGGCGATAGGGCGAGCGGTATTTGGCGCAGAGAAGGGCGGTCACGCGGTGCTCCGGCCGGTGTACGGCGCGGCCAAGCGGTCGGGCGCGTGCGCGCGGCGCGGGCGCAGCGAGGGGGCTGGCGCGGCGCTAAGCGGGCCGAAAGGCCGAGGGGCCAATTTGGAAGCGCCGGGGAAAATCATTTTCCTTTCTTTTTCTAATCCTTTTTCAAACTTTGACCATTTCAAATCAGTTTCAAAACTCAAAACTAGGGTTTGACCCAAAAATAAAAGTTGCTCAAAATAATTTTCTCTACAACTTTCATATAAGACACTTTTTCTAAAAATCATTTTCACGACCTCCACCTAAATAAAGCCATTTTTTGAGCCATAAATCATTTTGTCCCCACATTTTTAATTATCAATCCAATTTGAACTAGGTCAAGTTGTCAATATAAAAGTGTTACACTCAAAATTACCTATTTTATAAAATTATTGCCAAGACAAAAATCCATTCACGCAACCAAGTCTTACAGAAAACCAAAATCCAAATAAACAACAAATGACAAAAACACTTTCATGCACATGAAATGATGCAATGCATTGCTCATGAGTTTTAGTAGCTAAAAGTAGTTCCTAATGCAGTGCTTGACACTAGGGTGTCACATAACTAGTCTTCTACTTGAAAGCTGACTCTTCAAATCTTCTTCTAGGTTTCTGAATGAGGCATAGACTTTTCTGAAGAGAGACTTGTTCTACCCTAGGGCCTGGGGCCCGAATATATAGCCCTGAGGGATCAACCATGGCCATTAGATCAAACCGACTTCATGTAAGGCTGAGATGAGTCCTCGGGGTCGGTGGAGGAAGGTTCCAGAAGGAGGAGGCGTGGGAGCCCGGACCCAACCGACCGGTGGGCCCACTAGACTGGTCGGTCCCACCTGTCGGGGTCTCGGGGTGCCCTGCCACGTGGAGTCCTCTGGTGTCCTTTGGAGTCTTTTGGAGAATTTCTGACTTGGCGGTTGCGTTATCTCGTGTTGTTGTTTCCTTCTAGGGGAAGTAATTGAGGGCTGTTTTCCTATTTAATCCCTGCAGATTCACAATTCACCAAAACTTGTGGAATATTGTCAATTAAAACCCTAAAACTTTATGGTGATTGAATTCATGCCCTTTTCATATTTATTTATCCTTAATTTTGATAGATAATCAGTGTCAACACATAGTCACTAGCATCACACATGATCTCAAACGACACCGTCCAATTGGGAGGTTGGATGATTGGCGCTGAGATGAGTGCCTTTTGAGGGTATGAAAGGCAGTAAGACACTCATCTGTGAATTCAAAGAGGGCATCCTTAGCGAGTAGGTTTGTGAGGGGTCTAGCAATATGAGAGAATCTTTTATGAATCGCCTGTAAAACCCTGCATGACTTAGAAAGTTGCGGACCCTTTTATTTTCACTGGGGAGGGTAGTTGTTTAATTACTTTGACTTTTGCTTTGTCTACCTCGATCCCCCTCCGAGGACGATGCCTTCCCGGACCATGAAGTGACACTTTTCCCAGTTAAGTACTAGGTCCTTCTCCCGGCATCTTTGCAAGACTTTGTCCAAGTTCTCGAGACAATCAGTGAAAGTTTTCCCATAGACGGAGAAATCGTCCCTGAAGACTTCCATGATTTCCTCGATCATCTCAGAGAAAATAGACATCATGCACCATTGGAATGAAGCGGGGTGCATTGCACAACCCGAAAAAGACATGCGTTTGTACGCATAGGTTCCATATGGGCAAGTGAAAGTTGTCTTGCTCTGATCATCAGGGTGGATTGGAATCTGACGATATCCAGAATACCCATTAAGGAAACAAAAGAAAGAATGTTTCGCTAACCGCTCTAGCATTTCATCAATGAAAGGCAGCGGGAAGTGGTCTTTCTTTGTTGTCGTGTTGAGTTTTCTATAATCAATGCACATTCTCCACCCTATGACGGTTCGTTGTGGGATTAATTCGTTTTTATTGTTTTCAACGACCGTTATTCCCCCTTTCTTAGGGACCACTTGGACGGGACTTACCCAGTCACTGTGTGGTACATGATAAATGATCCCGGCATGAAGAAGTTTTAGAACTTCCTTCTTCATGACTTCTCGCATTGCATTATTGAGCATGCACTGAGGTTCTCGTGAAGGAGTGCTCTCAAGGTCAATAGGGATGCGATGGGTACACAAGGTTGGGCTATTCCCTTGAGATCTTGCAAGGAATACCCGAAGACTAAGTAGTGTTTTTCTAGCACGACAATGAGTTGGTTGTCTCCTCGTCAGAGAGTTTATCGCTAATGATGACATGAGTTTGTTTGTTGCCATGCAGAAAAACATAACGTAAGCCAGCGAGTAGGGGTCTTAGCTCAATCTGTGGAGGTGTCGGTGCTTCCTCCTTTGGAAGTTATATGGTTCTTTCGAGTCGCTCCTCTCATGGATAAAGTGTTCAACATCCTTTTCCAGGAGTGACTCGGGAGACTCGAAGGGTTCCACCGACATATCTGCCTTGGGCTCATAGGACGTAGAGAGGGGTTCGGTTACCGAATTGGTGGCTTGTAAGATAGGTATAGAAAAGTTTTCCCTCCCTAGCTTGACATCTAATTCCCCAGTTGTTGGAGGTTCTTCCAATAGTTTCCGTAGGGGGAGCCCAATCAATACATCGAAGTCTTGAATGTCGAAGACATGGAATTCTAGCATCAACACATTGTCATCATGTTTAATTGATATACGTGAAGGATGCCTAGACCGTCTACAACAGTTCGTGTATCGAGCCTTAATTTATTTTCGGTCGGGATGAGAGGCTCATGAGAGAAAGTGTTTGCAAATGTTGCAGACATTATGTTCACCCCGATTGTTGGGTTGTAAGGCACTTCTATCCAGTTTCGCCCTATTTTGGTGTGGATATTAGAACAGGCGGGGCTAATCCGAATTTCTTCGAGAGAGCATTCCGCTTCTTCTATCCATTCACTACTCATTACGTCTGGTAGTTCCTTTAAGGACTCTGTTAGAAAAGATTCTTCCAGGGGTTCTAGAGGAACGACGGGAACTGTGGCTTCTTTTGATATGCATACTTCGAGGTATCTCCACATTCATCAAGATGTTCCTCCTTGAAGAACGGAAAGTCTGAAGGAAGGAAAAATTCCTTCAGGTATTCCGCCAGCAATGAGGGTCTCTGAGTTTGAATCTCAGGTTCGGTTTTAACCTTAGAGACCTCTTCATGCTGTGGTTCGCTTTCCGGTAGGAGGGGATCAAGAAGGGGCGTGTTTCTAGAATAAGGTCTAAAAGAGTCTCTCCTTCCTCTGTGGTTTTGCAAAAAAGGATCCTCCGGCGGAAAATATCTAGTTGTAGGGCAGATTCCTTGTTTAGCCCTAACCAGAAATGTTGTAACATTACGTGTTTAGGGAGTGATAAGTCTGGGCCTGATCATGAAAGAGTGGTGAATCATTCCCAGGCTGCACCTAACGACTCCTCTTGTTGATGGTAGTTGAGGATCTTTTGCCGTAGGTTTGCTATACGAGATATAGGAAAGAACGCGATACAGAATCTGTTTCGCAACTCGTTCCAATCTCCATTGACTTTTCCTACGCTATTGTTGTCCATTGTTTCGCTCTCTCAGAAACAGAGAACGGGAACAACTTCAACGCAGAGTTTCTTGTGACATGCCTGCGATTGTCAGGCAAGCACATAGTGCTCAAACTCCCGTAAGTGGTGATAGGGGTTTTCGCTATCGAACCCCGAGAAGGGCTGTTCACGAACCATGGCTATAAAGCCTGGGCGGAGTTCATAGCCAGAAGCTGTGATTGGTTTTGATGACTGTGGTTGCTCGTAGAACTCTGCCCGTGGAGCGGACATATTATGGATGATGGTTGTTGGCTCCATATGTAGGTGTAACTAAAAAGAAATAAAGATAGAATGCAAAGGATACATGGGCGAACTAGGTTCGGAGACTAAGAGCGACAACCGTTCCCCGGCAACGACGCCAGAAATGCTTGTTGGTATTTCTTAGCGTAAGCAGAAAAGTCCGCAAGTGCACGGAAGTACCGTTGTAGCACTTCACCCGGAAGTATTATCAGGGTATTGTATTTTCCACAGGGAACGACATGCTATAGTCTCTTGAGTTAGATCTCTGGCTTAGGGTGAGAAGAGGAACGACCTTAGGGTAACGAGGTTTACTCTAGGTAACGTATTCCTTAGCGATCTAGTTCTAGCTAAACGTATTCTGCTTCAGTCAACAGGTGAAGTTGGTTTCCCAACCTATGCCGATACAGCTCTATCTGGAATCCCGAACGTGGGTGGATTACAAAGGACGGACAGGGCTGTCACCACCTGCCGCCTACCTCCTCAACCGTGGAGACCAGGCACCCAACCTGTGAACATGTAGCCTAAACACCACGTTTACGCTAAGAGTCACTACTTCTAGCGGTAGCTAGGGCTTGCACCCTCTTACTAAAGCACCCACCCGAAGGTGAACGACCGGTCCAACTGATTACGTAAGCAATAAACTAGAACACGATAAGAATGCGTAAACGAAGATAAACATGAACCTTAATACTCCAAATAGTATGTCGATTCGTCGAGGTACAAGTGAAGTCATACCGGTGATTCTGGTATTCCTTCTGCTAAGTGTAGGATTACACTTGAGGATGTAGCCGACAGCCCCGGCACTTCTTCGACTAGCACGAACTCGAACTCGCTCCTCTTCTAGATAGCTACTAGAGCTATAACACTTGAGGCACTACTCTTCTCTAGAATTGGATCATTTACAAGGTGGGAATGGACTAATCTAATGCTATGAAGAAATGCTCTACACTTCCATGATTTGAAGAGAGCTCCACCCATGCTTTTATAGTGGATTGAGGTCGGTTTTTGGGGGTGATCAACTTGGAAACCTCCCTGCACCGCCTCAGCATGCCGCCATGCAACCGACCCCGGAGGGTGGCCCAAGGGGAGCCAGTGGCGGTGCGGCCACACCAGGGGTGCGGGCACACCCCGGCCACCGCCTTCGCGTGGTGGGTTGCTGGCTGGGCCCTGATGTCGGTGTGTGTGGGTTCCAGCTGCAGATACATGGGTGTATGCCGGATCTTGAGATGATGAGTGATTGTCAACTGGTTTGATGCGCATGTTCTTTGGCTTGTGTTGTGTAGGTGTCGAGCTCGGAGATGGTGATCGAAGGCAAGGTGAAGGCCAAGTAGAGACGTGCCGTGCCGATGGACCTGGAGCGGTGAAGGGCGGACGCGAGGCTTGGACTGACGGACCGGTGGCCTGAGGATCAGCTGTGGTGGCTGACAGTCTGGGACAGCGACAAGTGAAGACTTGCGGGTGGATGGGGTGCACGGGCGGTGCATCCCCTCTACAGCTTTGTTTGGAGGTGAGCCCAAAAAAACCACGGGGGATGGTTTCCAGGTTTGGGCCTCAAAACCTGGGTGTTGGCGGTTTTCGAGTTTGGGCCTCAAAACTCAGGCTGAGGATGGTTTCCAGGTTTGGGCCACAAAACCTGGGCGATGGCGGGTTTCTGAGTTTGGGCACAAAACTCAGCCTGAGGACTGGTTTCCCGGTTTCAGCCTCAAAACCGGGGGGAGGTCAGGAAAAAGGACGGACGGTGAGTGGCGGCATCAGGTGAGGTCGTGTCGAGGTGAAGCTACCAGATGTGCGGGCCGTCAAATTGACTACACTTCGAGTTGGACAGGAATACCCTTAGGGTTAGCCTGCTCGCTCATTAGCAGTAGTGGTAGAAGGGGAATAATTGTATTAGGCTATAGTAGGAGAGGCAAACCCCTCCCTCCAAACTATCTCAGTCATTTGCTATTCTCCTCCAGGGTTTCTTGCTTCCCATTCCCTGCTGTAGCTACTGAGATCCGCAGAGACGGCTAATCATACCTCTGTGTATTTGGATTTTGCGAAAATTGAGATTGTGATTCACGTTCTTGAGTTGTTCTTCGCGTTTTGCTTTTTGTCTCAATTTCCCTGTCGCTCGATCTCCCTCTATGTTGCGTCTTTTTGAAATCCACTTGAATCAACTTGTTCTTTGAAGTGAGGAGAACATTTCCACGAAGGAATTCAACTCCAACCTCACGAACAAGTACATGGGTCGATTTGAGTTTCGTAGCAACTTTTTCATTCTTGCACCCTGAAGGACCGAGAAGCTACCCGAAAGCGACCAGAGGGGGGGTGAATGGGAGCTTCAAAATTTCCTTACGGAAACTAGATGCCACTGTCCCAAAATCAACCCCAAAAGCGAAACCTAGAGCTTGCTAATGTCCACGACCCTAGATGTAGGGTGGATGCTTCCTAGAAGCACAGCGGGACACTAGACAACCCTAGAAAGCCATCCAAAAGACGGAACTCGAATCCGATCAAGAACGAACGAACCGCGAACGAAAACGCGCAAAACTGCAGTGACCGGACTCTGGCCTGCGTCCGGTCAGGGAGGACCGGACGCGTCCGGTCACTCAAAACGCGTTCTGGGAACTCTCTGTGTTCGACCGGACACACTGAGCTCTAGCGTCCGGTCGTTCACCCAGCGTCCGGTCAGGTCAAAAACAAACGCGATGAACAGTGTACCCTTCGCGTCGGTCAGCGTTCGGTCGGTAGCGTCGGTCAGGTTTACGAACTAACCGGACACACCAGAGCGTCCGGTCGCTTGACACCGGACGCGTCCGGTCGCTGAAAAACCGGTTTGGAACTCTCTGTTTCTGACCGGACTCACTGAAGGGAGCGTCCGGTCGTTTGTACAGAGCGTCCAGTCAGAGTGCGTCCGATCAAAAACAAAAACCGAGCTCAGCAAACCTTCAACCACCGGACGCTCGACTGGTGCGTCCGGTCAACCCGAGGCAGCGTCCGGTCACCCCGCAAATTCACTGTTCGTCCACCGATTCGACTAGAACTCACCCAAAACAAATCCTCTAGGGATCAAAATTGGTGAGTGAAGTCACAAGGAGGTTAGTGAGCTATCTCTAAGAGATCATGGCCGAACCTAACTCCAAATCGGTGAATCGAAGAATTTCGGGGGAAGGGAGGAAAAGTGACCCGAAACAAAAAATCGATCGATCTCCTAGACCGTGTGAGGTTAGAGGATGATTCCTTCGGTGGAAAGAAGTGCCTTACGATCTAGAACAACTTGGTTCAAAACGGAATTGCAAAGATGAACCATGCAAAGAGATCAAACGACGGGAAAACTCAAGGCACAAAGCAATCCGCGAAGAACATGATGAACATGAAATCAAAAACGCGAATTGACACCAAGAGATGGGATCCAAGGTGAGGATACGGCCTCACTTCCTCGAATCAACAGTACACAGAGTGGAGTCTCTCTGCGGATCTCAACTAGCTAAAGCAGGGGATGGGAGAGTGGAAACCTAGGTGCTAGGAAGCAAATGACTGCGCTAACTGAGATAGCTAAAACTGAGATGGGGAGGAGGGTGTCTCCTCTGGGACTACTTATACTAACCTAGCCTAAGTCTATTTCCTACTCCCCCTCTCTACTCTAATTACAGAGCGGGCCAGGAAAACCCTAAGGCTAATCTGGTCCACCCGCTGTTGGTAGGTAGATCCGACGGCCACGCCCGCACGGTCTTCCGCGTCGCCTCCACGCAACCTTCAGATCGCCGCCACGTGCCGCCACCACTCTGCACCCCCGGTTTTGTGGCCCAAACGGGGAAACCAGCCTTTTCCATCAGCCCCCGGTTTTGAGGCCCAAACCGGGAAACCAGCCTCCAGCCCGATTTTGTGGCCCAAACTCGGAAACCCGCAGCGCCCGAGTTTTGAGGCCCAAACTCGGAAACCGGCCCACGCCCAGGTTTTGAGGCTCAACCTGGAAACCGTCACACCCAGGTTTTGTGGCTCAACCTAGAAACCCAGCACCCAGGTTTTGAGGCCCAAACCTGGAAACCGTCCACCGTTGGTTTTTCCCGGGCTCTACCAACAAACCGGCGTCGTAGAGGGGATGCACCGCCTGTGCACCCCTTCCACCGACATGATCGCACTTCTCCGCTTGTCGCTGTCGCAGGCTGCCAGCCACCACAGCAGATCCTCCGGCCTCCAGTCCATCAGTCTAAGTAAAACATCCGCCCTTCACCGTCCGATACATCGGCATGGCACGTCCGCCGCACGGCACGCCCATCCTTCATCGCGCCCGGTCCGTCGGCACGGCACGTCGCAAACTTGACCTTCACCCGCCATCGACCACTGTCTCTGTGCTCGACACCTGCACAACACAAGCCAAAGAACATGCGCATCATCTCCGTTGACAATCACTCATCACACAGAGACTCGGCATACACCCATGTATCCGCAATCTCCCCCTTGATGAGTGCATTGTCAAACTCCACAACAAATCATGAATAAGAAGAAGGAGGTGGTAGGAAGGAGTGGGAAGAGAAAACCCAACCAAATGACCCAAAAGCCTAACAAAAGCCAAAGAAGGTCAAGTGATGAAGCGAAAACTTGGTCCCCAAAGACATGGGCACAGCAGCTCGACGCAACCAAGCAAAGCAAAGTAGCCCTCAAGAAGAGTAGAACAGGCTCAACACCACTAGCAGATACCAATTGAAGATCGGAGGACAACAGAAGCAAAATGCTAGTCCCTCAAGATAGAGGACAGAGGCTCAACACAACTAGCAAGAAAATCACTCCGAACCAATTGGAAATCAACCCAAACCAAATGGGAAAGCACACCAGACGATACCGATTGAAAGCCAAATGAAAAAGCTTATGAAAGCTCATGAAAAACTAGGAACGTTTGCTAGTCCCTCAAGACAGAGGCAACGACTACAAACTACGCAAACTCCCCCTCGACAAATGCAGCAATAGGACAAATGATTCTCCCTTAGTTGATCAACCAGGAGCATATGATTTGCGTAAATTTCTCCCCCTAGTTGAAAATGCACTTATCAAGGTCAAAAGGTATCGGAGAGAGAAGCAAAACTCCCTTCACATAAACTCCACCTGAACACAAGATATCCTTCCAAAATGCATATGAAGTCAAATGCAAGTTAGGAGCTTTAAAGTATATAGTCAAAGAGTGCAGAAGATGCTCTAATCAGTATAGCTCCAACATCTCAATTAAGCACTCAAATAGCAAAGGCTCAGACTGATCACTTATACGAAATATGAAGCATATGAGCATGTGAGCAGTTTTAAGCCAAAAGGATAGTCACCATCAAATAGCACTAGACAAGTATAGAAGGAATCCAAACAAGTGCTAAGCATATATACAAGGTGAACTACCCCTAGCAAAGTTCAATCATCATGCATAGGAATGAAGCATATACTTGTGATTTCAAATTCATATCGGAGTTGCAGCGGTAAAAGAATTCACAAGTTCATTTTTAGCATGTGATTGCGAGAGGTTGAAAGCTTGTCATCGCCTAACTTTTCAACCGTGCGAAGCCTATGCCGAAGCAATCAGAAGCTTAAAGCAACGTTTTCGGTCATACACTACATGGCTCAAGTTTAACTCAAAGTGCAATGAGAAACAGTCTCAATACCATGAGGTGTTGACAAGCAATCCCATCTCGATCTTTTCAATTCAACAATACTTGGTTCAGATTTTAAGCAAGTTATGAACAACCAAGCAAGTGAATGACTCAGAACTAGACACAACAACCTAGCATATATGAAAAGCAGGAATGGACTCAACACACCCTACACATGCTAGTTGCATATCTCAATGGTGAACATTTTCAGATTTATATACATTAGGCATAATTCACCATTCCAAAAATAGCTCGCTCATAACATGTAACAGTGATCAGAAAGAGCATAGGCTACAAGCATCATCATAAGTATCGGAGCAATACTAACAAGAGCATAATTACTTCTAGTGAATATAGACATGAAGCTCAGAATGTAAATGCGTATGCCCGACACAAACTGAAAGAAAGAAGATACCAATTGGAAAGACTCAAGAAACTCAAAGAAAAGAGCCTCAAAATAAAAGAGTCAGTCTGATACATCTCAAAATGCTTCCCCCATCTAAAAGGGGAAACACACACCAAGCTCACCCCTCAACCTATTAAAGGTTGATTCGTCTAAAGGCTTGGTGAAAATATCAGCCAATTGGTGATGAGTATCGACATGGCGAAGGTCGATATCACCCTTCTTCTGGTGGTCTCGCAAGAAATGAAAGCGCACATCAATGTGTTTGGTTTTCGAGTGAAGCACGGGGTTCTTAGCAACGCTAATGGCACTCGTGCTGTCACAAAGCAAAGGAACTCGAGTAAAGCTCAAACCAAAATCACGCAAAGTGGCCATCATCCAGAGTAACTGGGAACAGCAGCTAGCCGCAGCAACATATTCAGCCTCCGTGGTAGACTGAGCGACACTAGACTGCTTGCGAGAAGACCACGACACAGAGAAGATCCAATAAACTCTGGCAAGTCCCAGAAGTGGACTTGCGCTCAATGCGACAACCAGCAAAATCAGCATCAGAAAAGCCACAAAGCGAGAGGGTGGAAGAAGCAGAATACCAAATCCCGAACTCAGGCGTGAAACGAAGGTACCTGAAGATGCGCTTCACGGCCTGACGGTGAGAAGTGCGTGGCGAAGCCTGAAAGCGCGCGCACAAGCACACGGCGAACTGAATGTCCGGCCGTGTCGCCGTCAGGTAGAGCAGCGATCCAATCATGCTGCGGTACTCCTCTGGTCCACTGCTTCTCCATCCGTGTCGGCATCCAGGGCAGTCGTCGTCGACATGGGCGTCGGAAGAGGCTTGGCCTCACCCATGTCGAACCGCTTCAGCAAGTCCCTCGTGTACTTGCCCTGGTGCACAAACGTCCCCTCTCGGGATTGCTTAATTTGCAACCCGAGAAAGAAAGTCAGTTCGCCCATCATGCTCATCTCGAACTCCCTGCTCATAGTATCTGCAAACTTGGCAACCAAAGCGTGAGAAGAACCACCGAAAATGATATCATCCACGTAATTTTGGACCAAGAGAGTATCTTTGCCTTGCTTGAGGAGAAAGAGCGTTTTATCAACACATCCCATTTTAAAACCCTTAGCTAGCAAAAAGGTTTTTAATCTCTCATACCAGGCTCTAGGGGCTTGTTTCAAACCATACAAAGCTTTGTGGAGTTTAAAGACATGGTTTGGAAACTTGGGATTTTCAAAACCGGGGGGTTGCTGGACATAGACCTCCTCCTCAATGTAGCCGTTTAAGAAGGCACTCTTGACATCCATTTGAAAAAGTTTGAAACCCATGGATGCAGCATAAGCCAAGAGTATCCTAATAGCCTCCAAACGAGCTACAGGAGCGAAGGTCTCCTCATAATCTATCCCCTCTTTCTGACTATAACCTTTCGCTACAAGCCGGGCCTTGTTTCTCACAACATGGCCCTCCTCTCCTTGCTTGTTTTTAAATACCCATTTTGTCCCAATAGGTTTACAGTCAGGAGGTGGTGGCACTAGAACCCAAACCCGATTTCGCTCAAAGTTCTCTAGCTCCTCATGCATGGCATTGACCCAATCCGGATCCGTCAATGCGTGTCCAACATCTCGGGGCTCAAAATTAGCAACAAAAGCAGAATGAGCGAAGTGGAGATGTGCTGTGACCTGGAGCGAGTAACTCGCTCGTCGATGTCGCCGATCATCTGTTCAGGGGGGTGCTGGCGCTGGATATGTCGTGGCGCCTCCCGGGAAGAAGTGACCTCCCCCTCAACAGCAGCTGGTTCCATCCCGGTACAAAAGGTACCGCACGAGGTGGATCCCACGGCCCCCAGGAAGAAGAAGTGTCGGGGCCGTGAGTCGTCGTCGAGCCGCTCCTTGCGGCACGGCAGGCGGAGGGGGTGCTGGATCATCTATACCTTCAGCACCCTCGTCCTGTCATCGAAAAGAGGCTCTCCAACCTCATGATCACCTGCACGCTCAAAACGAGAAGAGGGACAAACAAGAGTCTCGTCGAAGGTGACATCTGATGTCTCCATGACTCGGTTAGTGTCAAGGTTAAGTACACGATAAGCTCGAGTGTGAGTGCCATAACCCAAAAACACACCGTCAGAAGAACGAGACTCAAACTTGTCCAGGTTGCCTTTTTTCAAATAAAACAGTGGCAACCAAAGACTCTAAAATAACTCACCTTGGGTTGGCGACCAAACGCAACTCATAAGAGGTCTTCTTCAAAAACGCTCTCAGAAAAATGCGATTCGAAATGTAGCATGCAGTGTTCATAGCTTCGGCCCAAAAGCGCCTAGGAGTCCTATGCTCATCAAGCATCGTCCTGGCCATCTCAACAAGGGTCCGATTCTTCCTCTCTACAACACCATTTTGGGGTGGTGTATAGGGGGAAGAAAACTGATGCTCCAAACCAAGGCGGTTACAAAACATCTCAAAATCCGAATTCTTAAACTCGGAACCATTATCACTTCTAATAGCTCGCATTGAGTTCAAAGGGAACTCGTTCTGAAGACGCAAAATCAGATTGCGAGCGAAGGAGAAAGTCTCGGTCTTCTCAGCTAAAAAGAAGACCCACGAATATCTCAAAAAGTCGTCAACAACAACCAAACATACCACTTGCCCACCAACCGAGCTCACCCGAGCCGGACCAACAAGGTCCATGTGTAAAAGCTCTCCGGGTGCGAGGTCATGACCTTAGTCACCGGATGGTGGGGAGCAGCACCATCTTCCCATGTCTGCAAGAATGGCAAACTAGATCCTTCTCCATCGAAAGCTTAGGCAATCCTCGGATTAGGCCAAGTGAGCTAAGTCTTGCAAGCAAGTCGAAGCTTAAATGACCGAGCCTCCTATGCCACTTCCAAAGATCGGAGGAAGAAGGACTAGCCAAAAGACAGCGAGAAGAACCAAACGACTCCGAAAAATTCGCGCGAAAGACTTTCCCAAAGGGCGAAATCAGACATACAAGATCGCCCTGAGGATCTAAGATGCGACTAAGGTTCGGTTTGAAACGAATCTCATAGTCATCATCAAAAAGTTGCGAAACAGAAAGCAAGTTAAAATGCAGGTTAGAAACAAGAGCGACATCGCGCAACACAAAGTGCTCATTAACCCGCACAGTCCCACGGGACAATACTTTACCTTTACTATTGTCGCCGAAGGTGATGTACTCCTTTCCGGCGACCGGGCTAAGGCTGGAGAACCACTTGGTGTTTCCGGTCATGTGCCTCGAACAACCGGAATCCACCAACCAAACGTCCTCCAACCGTCTTACCTACATCAATAAAAAGACATAGGATGAACATACGGTCCAACACTGGGGTTAGTGAAGTAAGGGGAAAACCAGTGTTGGGCCGGCTGCTCAAAGAAGAGTTAGGATAAAACTATTCCTAGCCTGTCCGCGAGGGTAGCGATCACCACGCACAGGAAACGTGGTCCGCTAGGGAAGAAGCGCTCACCGCGATACCAAACTGCGGTGGGGAAAGCGCTCAACAAAGCCTCCGCCACGGGTCCGTTACCTGCAAAAGCAGGACCCCGTCGGCACGCTCTCTACGAGGTCTACGCCTAGGAGCCTGCTGCTCAACTCTAGCGTCTCTCCTTGGAGCTCTCTCCTGCCTAGGCCTAACAAACTGAGGTGCTGGACCTCTAGGCCTAGTCTCCCTCCTCGGGGCTCTCATCTCCTGCTCGCTGTCTAGGCTGGGAACGCTTCCCTCCAGACCTAGCAGCTCTCCCCTGAGGCTTCGGAGCATGTCCACCACGAGCTGGGTGAAACATGTCCGGGTTCTGCATCTCCCTAGCACGGCGCGCCTCTCTCTTGCGCTTAAAGCAAAACTCACTCAGGTGACCATCCCGCCCACAAAAGTCACACTGAAACCTCACCGCGCGCAAAGGGGGTGTTGGTTTGCAGGGATGTGGGTATGGTTCACCTTGCCCTTGCCCTTCTGTGGCAACTCCTCTCGGATGGTGGCATTGTGTCAAGCTTGTTCTTTAGGTGATTGGGCTTGGGTTGCCATTGTGATTCTTGGGTGGAGCCTTGGGGGTTCAACTACAACTCCATCTTGGTGACAGGCTTGGCAGGCTCTTTGGGTGGAAGCTTGGTTAGTTTGGGAGTAGTGGTGGAGTTGGGCTTCTTACGGATCAAGACCACTAGACTCTCCAATCTTCCCAAAGCGGAAAGATCAACACCCTGCGCAAGCCTAAGCCTGGACCTCCAGCAGCTCGCTTGAATTGGGAGATCATCATCCCGAGCTGAGGCTCACCACAAGACACCCATGACAAGACGGTCCGAAGGTATGTGTTTTCCTCCTCGGTACGCATCTTGTCATGCCTTACATTGGCCATCTCCTGCTCCAGGCCCTCACACAAAGCACACCTCTTGACACAAGTGCTATCCGAGCCGGCCTTCTCAAAAGACTCAAGCTTGGCATTCTTCTCTGCCAACTCGGATTGCAAGACAGGACAAGTCTTGCACGCACCCAACAGCTGCGGTCTAGCTCGGAGCTCATCCACCTCATCTACCAGCGCAGCATGCTTACTCCTCAGAGTGAGAAGATCCGTCATGTGCGCGGCGCAACTCTCGCACTCTAACCTCCTCCGACACAACCACGGTGGAACGAGCGAACTCACTCAGCTCCTTCACCGTGTCCTCCCATTTCTGCCTGAACTCCTTTCGCTCTCTAGCTGCGCGCCTAAGCAACTTGTCTTGGCTAATCAAGGCAGCGGTCAACTTCTACCTCAGAGGAAAGCTCGTCGTAGGTAGAGATACCTGGGAGGTGTCGTCGTCGTCGTCGTTGTTGTCGTTCCGAGGCGTGTGCTCCAGCTCGCCTCCGACCTCATCACCGAGCGCCATGGTGCAGAAGCCGTCGTCGTCGGCGAAGAAGCATAAGCCGTTGAACTTGTCCTCCAGCTTCTTCTTCTCGGACTCGTCATCACTCGATCGAGCGGAGTCGTCATCCGAGCCGTCGACGTCGCTGAGCGCGGCAAAGAATGCCCGCTTCTCAGCCTGAGCCTTCTCCAAGTACTTCTTCTTGATGTATTCTTTGTTGAAGCCGCCCTTCTTCTTGTGCGCTGGGGGACGTGCTTCTCCTTGTACTTGGAGTCGTACTTGCGCCCATGATTGCCCTTGCCCAAGTGCTTGTTCTTCTTGGGGCAGTTGGCGATGAAGTGGTCAGGGTCGCCGCACTCGTAGCAGCCCGTGCGTCCTCCTCCGCGACGGCGGTTCATGCGGTTGTTGTGGAACCGCGAGAACCGGTTGGCAAGCAAAGCCAACTCGTCGTCCCCCAAAGTCTCCAGCTGGTCCTCTGTGACAGAGAAAAGACATGAAAGAGCAAAGCTGGGTGAGGGGTTAGCAAGAAGACCCAGAAACCAAAGCCATGGACGGGCGAGAAGGATTTTCGAAAGAAGCCCTCGCCATAGCATCGATCTCACTGGACTTGAGCTTACTGAAGAGCTCGTCGCAGGTGAGAGTCTCATAGTTCGGGGATTCGATGATCGCCTGAACTTTGGAGTCCCACACCGAACGATCAAGAGTGTGCAAAAGCTTCAAAGCACGCTCATGATCATCAAAAGGCAACTGCTCTCGGTTAGCCGCATCCTGTTGACAATCACCTGAAAGCGAGCGAATAAACTCTCTATGCTCTCGCCAGGCTGATGTCGGAAGTTCTCAAACTCTCTCTTGAACGACTCGTAGAGTCGGGTTTTGACTTGAGAGGTGCCCTCATGAAAACGCATGAGGGTGTCCCAGATCTCCCGAGCCGTAGAGAGGTGAGAAACACGATCAAACTCACCCATGCTCAAACAAGAGAAAAGAGCATTACGGGCTCGGCTATTGGCATCGTGCTCATCGATCTGCTGTTGAGTCACACGAGCAGCCAAGACCACGTAATCAGGGGAGTTGCAAATATCCCAGATAGAAGCGCCCAAGCTCTGCAATATAGGCCGACATACGTATCTTCCAATACGCATAGTTCGTCCCATCGAAAAACGGCGGTTTGCCCACGCCGCGATCCATGTCGCCTTCGGTGGATCTGGAACCGGCTAAGGTGGAAGATCCTTAACCCGCTCCGATACCAATTGAAGGACCGAGAAGCTACCCGAAAGCGACCAGAGGGGGGTGAATGGGAGCTTCAAAATTTCCTTACGGAAACTAGATGCCACTGTCCCAAAATCAACCCCAAAGCGAAACCTAGAGCTTGCTAATGTCCACGACCCTAATGTAGGGTGGATGCTTCCAAGAAGCACAGCGGGACACTAGACAACCCTAGAAAGCCATCCCAAAGACGGAACTCGAATCCGATCAAGAACGAACGAACGAACCGCGAACGAAAACGCGCAAAACTGCAGTGACCGGACTCTGGCCTGCGTCCGGTCAGGGAGGACCGGACGCGTCCGGTCACTCAAAACGCGTTCTGGGAACTCTCTGTGTTCGACCGGACACACTGAGCTCTAGCGTCCGGTCGTTCACCCAGCGTCCGGTCAGGTCAAAACAAACGCGATGAACAGTGTACCCTTCGCGTCCGGTCAGCGTTCGGTCGGTAGCGTCCGGTCAGGTTTACGGACTAACCGGACCCACCAGAGCGTCCGGTCGCTTGACACCGGACGCGTCCGGTCGCTGAAAAACCGTTTGGAACCTCTCTGTTTCTGACCGGACTCACTGAAGGGAGCGTCCGGTCGTTTGTACAGAGCGTCCGGTCAGAGTGCGTCCGATCAAAACAAAAACCGAGCTCAGCAACCTTCAACCACCGGACGCTCGACTGGTGCGTCGGTCAACCCGAGCAGCGTCCGGTCACCCCCCAAATTCACTGTTCGTCCACCGATTCGACTAGAACTCACCCAAAACAAATCCTCTAGGGATCAAACTTGGTGAGTGAAGTCACAAGGAGGTTAGTGAGCTATCTCTAAGAGATCATGGCTCGAACCTAACTCCAAATCGGTGAATCGAAGAATTTCGGGGGAAGGGAGGAAAAGTGACCCGAAACAAAAAATCGATCGATCTCCTAGACCGTGAGGTTAGAGGATGATTCCTTCGGTGGAAAGAAGTGCCTTACGATCTAGAACAACTTGGTTCAAACGGAATTGCAAAAGATGAACCGTGCAAAGAGATCAAACGACGGGAAAACTCAAGGCACAAAGCAATCCGCGAAGAACATGATGAACATGAAATCAAAACGCGAATTGACACCAAGAGATGGGATCCAAGGTGAGGATACGGCCTCACTTCCTCGAATCAACAGTACACAGAGTGGAGTCTCTCTGCGGATCTCAACTAGCTAAAGCAGGGGATGGGAGAGTGGAAACCCTAGGTGCTAGGAAGCAAATGACTGCGCTAACTGAGATAGCTAAAACTGAGATGGGGAGGAGGGTCTCTCCCCTGGACTACTTATACTAACCTAGCCTAAGTCTATTTCCTACTCTACCCCTCTCTACTCTAATTACAGAGCGGGCCAGGAAAACCCTAAGGCTAATCTGGTCCAACCGCTGGTTAGGTAGATCCGACGGCCACGCCCGCACGGTCTTCCGTCGCCTCCACGCAACCTTCAGATCGCCACCACGTGCCGCCACCACTCTGCACCCCCGGTTTTGTGGCCCAAACCGGGAAACCAGCCTTTTCCATCAGCCCCCGTTTTGAGGCCCAAACGGGAAACCAGCCTCCAGCCCGAGTTTTGTGGCCCAAACTCGGAAACCCGCAGCGCCCGAGTTTTGAGGCCCAAACTCGGAAACCGGCCCACGCCCAGGTTTTGAGGCTCAACCTGGAAACCGTCACACCCAGGTTTTGTGGCTCAACCTGGAAACCCAGCACCCAGGTTTGAGGCCCAAACCTGGAAACCGTCCACCGTTGGTTTTTCCCGGGCTCTACCAACAAACCGGCGTCGTAGAGGGGATGCACCGCCTGTGCACCCCTTCCACCGACATGATCGCACTTCTCCGCTTGTCGCTGTCGCAGGCTGCCAGCCACCACAGCAGATCCTCCGGCCTCCAGTCCATCTAAGTCCAAGTCCACATCCGCCCTTCACCGTCCGATACATCGGCATGGCACGTCCGCCGCACGGCACGCCCATCCTTCATCGCGCCCGTCCGTCGGCACGGCACGTCGCAACTTGACATTCACCCGCCATCGACCACTGTCTCTGTGCTCGACACCTGCACAACACAAGCCAAAGAACATGCGCATCATCTCCGTTGACAATCACTCATCACACAGAGACTCGGCATACACCCATTTATCCGCACACCCACCTCTTCGATTTTCCAGAGTTTGAGTTGATTTGAGTGGATGATTTCTTAGGAGTAGTCTTCCAACTACCAAGTGATCATCTTCTCCAAGTTTGGGATCAAGGGATTTTGGTTTGGATCGAATTTGGGGAGTTTTGGAAGAGAGGCGACTGGAATCGCCCTCTCTGGACAGTCGCAGACAGTCCGCCACTGAGGGCGCGGATAGTTCGGGCGTCAGGGTCGAGCCGAACCAGTGGCTGTTTGCCTCGGCGTGTTTGGCTGGATGGACAACGGTGGACAGTCCGCAGTTGTGAGTCGCAGACAGTCCGGGCTCGAGCAGGGAGACTTCAGTGACTCTATTGTTTCAGACTTTTGGCCGGTGGATAGTCCGCCACTGATTCGCGGACAGTCTGGCACAGGGCGGACAGTCCGGGACCGTCCCATGGACAGTCCGAGCCCCTGTTGAGTGTTGAGTTTTAGTGCGTTTGCTCTCCCGGCTTTTCCGCTTCATTTCCGGACTTCTCGTTTGCTTCTAGAGTTCATCAAGGAACCTCTCTAGGTATCTTTGCCACCCATTGGTATAGGTATTTGAGGATTCCCAACGTAGCCTTCCATCTACGTTCAGGGAGTAGGTTTTTGGGAAGAACTCTACTCGGAGTTTGTGAGTTTTGAGTTGCTCATTCTTGTGGTGCCTCGCTGTGATCCTAGGGATCATCCACCTTCTTTCTGTGAGTCGTGGGCATCACGTTTGCGTTCGAAGCACATGGGGTTGATTTTTGTGGGATAGAGGCCAGAGTTTTGAAAGATATTTTTAGGCTCCCATTCACCCCCCCTCTGGTCGCCTTGGTATAGCGTTCTCGGTCCTTCACCAGCCCAGTTGCAAGGTGTGATGGCCCTTGGGCTTCATTCTCTTCATTTGGATGGGCCCAAAGTTCTCTTGGACTATAATATGTTGAATTTGGTACGCACTTTTGGCCCATCTCAGATATAGTTTTTCCATGTTTCCTGCAAAACAGTTGATATATCCAAAACTCATGGAAATTAAGTCTAATGCCTAATCCTATGTTTTGGTTCTTAATATGGCAGGTTTTCAAAGAAAGTTGGCGGCATAAAATGTGAGTTAAGAACCACCAACATTGTCGACGTCGCTGAGTGTGGCGAAGAAAGCACGCTGCTCGGCCTGGCTTTCTCCATGTACTTCTTCTTGATGTAATCCTTGTTGAAACCACCCTTCCGCTTGTGCTTGGCGGGGATGTAGTTCTCCTTGTGCTTGCGGGAGTCGTACTTGTAGCCATGATCGCCCTTGCCAAAAGCTTGCTTGTTCTTCTTCATGCAGTTGGCGATGACATGATCGGGGTCGCCGCACTAGTAACATCCAGCTCGTCCTCCTCCGCGGCGATGGTCATGTGGTTGTTGTGGAACCGTGAGAACCGGTTGACAAGCAAAGCCAACTCGTCGTCTCCCATGAACTCCAGCTGCTCCTCTGTAACAGACAAAAGAGAAGAAAGTGCAAAGCCTCCAGAGGGGCTAGCAGAAGAACCAGAAACCAAAGCCATAGATGGGCCAGAAGGATTCTCATAAGCAACCCTTGCCATGGCATCAATCTCACTGGACTTGAGCTTACTGCAGAGCTCGTCGCACTTGAGAGTCTCATAGTTAGGTGATTGGATGATCGCTTGAACTTTGGAATCCCACACCGACCGATCGAGAGTATGAAGAAACTTGAGAGCTCTTTCATGATCATCGTACGACAATAGCTCTCGGTTAGCCCTCATCCTGTTGACAATTACCAGAAAGCGAGCGAATAAACTTTCTATGCTCTCGCCAGGCATGTGTCGGAAGTTCTCATACTCACGCTTGTGTGACTCGTAGAGATGGGTTTTGACTTCAGTGGTTCCCTCATGAAAGCGCATGGGAGTCGCCCAAATCTCCCGAGCCATGGTGAGGTGAGAAACGCGATCAAACTCAGTCATGCTCAAACACGAGAAAAGAGCATTACGGGCTTGGCTATTGGCATCATGCTCATCGATCTGCTGTTGAGTCACATGAGCAGCCAAGACCACGTAATCGGCGGAGTTGCAAATCTCCCAAACCGAAGCACTCATACTCTGAAGATAGGCCAACATACGTATCTTCCAATACGTATAGTTCGTCCCATCGAAGAACGGCGGTTTGCCCACGTCGTGATCCATGTCGCCTTCTGTGGATCTCGAACCAGCTAAGGTGGAAGATCCTTAACCTGCTCGGATACCAATTGAAGGACCGAAGGTGCTACACAAAGGCGACCAGAGGGGGGGGAATGGGAGCTTGAAATTTCTTTTCATAAACTTTTAGCCTCTATCCCAAAAATCAACCCCGAGTGCAAACCTAGATCTTGATAGTATCCACAACCCTAGATGTAGGGTGGATGCTTCCATGAAGCACAGCGGGACACTACACAACTCTAGTAACCCAACGCAAAAACCCGAAACCAAATCGGATGTCGGACGAATGATCTGCGGATGAAACAACGCAGAGTTCACAGCATCTGACGCTGGTCAGCGTCCAATGTGAATCTGGCGGATGTGTCTGATGTAAAACAGGTAGTGAGAAAACCTTACTGGACAGCCATCGGACGTTGCTCAGTGTCTGATGCTCAGGCCTTAGAGCGTCCGATGCCTAGCCACCTGCTGCGTCCGATGCAAAATGAGCGTTTCCAAAACCTCACTGCATGACCATCGGACGCTGGACTATAGCATCTGATGTCAGTGTCCGATTCTCCTTTAAAAGCACAGAAACTGACACGCGCGGCAAAGGTGCGTCCGATGTGATGAACACAGCGTCTGATGCCGCCTTGCTCAGCGTTCGATGCCCCCGTGCTCAGCGTCTGATGCCCCCAAAACTGTGCAGTTTTTCCACGGATTCAATCCGATCTCCTCCGAATCAAAAGCTCTAAGGCTTAGACTTGGTATGAGGAGTTCCAAGGAGGTCAGTGAGCTACTGCTAAGAGATCATGGCTCTAACCTAACTCCAAATCGGTGAATCGGAAGAATTTGGGGCAAAGAAGTGAAAAAATGATCCAAAACGAAAACCAACAGATCTACTTGTTCATGAGGTTTGAGTTAAATTCCTTTAGTGAAAATGATCCCCTCACAGTGTAGAACAAGTTGATTCAAATGGTTTTGCAAACGGAGCAACGTAAAGAGAGATCGATCGACGGGAAAAACGTGGAAAAAGATGAACGTGAAGAACAACTCAAGAACGCGAATCACAACCATGAATTCCAGCCAAAAATCGTCCCCACGAGGAGACAATGGGAATCCGGTCCCGTTTCCACAAATCTCCAAGTACACAGAGGTATTGTGCCGCTCTGCGGATCTCAGTAGCTACAACAAGGATGTGGGAAGACAGGAAACGCTAGAATGTAAATAGCAAATGGCTGAGATATTTGGGAGGTGGGTGTCTCCCTTCTACTTATCCTAAACATTATTCCCACTCTACCCCTAATGATACAGAGAGCGAACCAGCTAAACCCTAAGGCTATTCTGGACCAGCCCAAGGTAGATTTTGATCCGACGGCCACGCCCGCGCAACTGGTATCTTCGCCTCGACGCGACCTCACCCGATGTCGCCACGTGCCGCCACTCGTCCACCGTCCATTTTCCTAGACCTCCCCCCGGTTTTGAGGCTGAAACCAGGAAACCTGTCCACCGGCTAAGTTTCGTAGCCCAAACTCAGAAAACCTCAGCACCCAGGTTTTGAGGCCCAAACCTGGAAACCGTCCTCAGCCCGAGTTTTGAGGCCCAAACATGGAAACCGGCCAGCACCCAGGTTTTGAGGCCCAAACCTAGAAACCATCCACCCGGTGGTTTTTCTGGGGCTCTACCACCAAACCGAAGCCGTAGAGGGATGCACCGCCCGTGCACCCCGTCCACCTGCAAGTCTTCACTTGTTGTCCCAGGCTGTCAGCCACCACAGTTGATCCTCAGGCCACGGTCCATCAGTCCAAGCCTCACGTCCGCCCTTCACCGCTCCAGGTCCATCGGCACGTCACATCTCTACTTGACCTTCACCTCGCCTTCGATCACCGTCTCCGAGCTCGACACCTGCACAACACAAGCCAAAGAACATGCGCATCAAACTAGTTGACAATCACTCATCATCACAAGACCCGGAATACACCCATGTATCCGCAATGAGAAACAGTCTCGATACCGTGAGGTGCTGACACATGCAATCCCATCTCGATCTTTTCATTTCACTAGACTTGGATCAAATTTTAAGCACAAGGTAAATATGAACAATCCAAGCAAGTGAATGACTCAGTGCAAGAGACATAGCAACCTAGCATACAAAAGATAGCTCAAGTGATCTCAACCATCCTACCCATGCTAGATGCCATCTCTCATGGTGAACAAATTAAAGGTTTCATAGTTGATTAATCAAGTTCACCAATTGCAAAAATAGCTTAGCTCATAACATGTATCAAGTGATCAAAAAGAGCCTAAGCGACAAGCATCATCATGAATCAACAGGACATACCAAAAAGAGCATAATCTCATTCTCATTACTATATAGATGAAGCTCTAAAATGCACTAAAATACATGATGAAATGTATGCAAAAGCTAGTCTATTAGAGCAAGCCTACAAGTATTGGAGCAAACCTATGTACATCAAACTGTGCTTCCCTCAACTAAAAAGGGATACACCTACCAGGCTCACCTCTCAACCTAGCAAAAGTTGAGAGATCCAAAGGCTTAGTGAAAAACAGGATGCGACAACAACAAACTCAGCCTTAGTGGAAAGACCAAGACACAGGAGAAGAGCCAAGAAACGCTCAAGCCAGCAAAATCCACAATGGAAAACCACAAAGCGAGAGGGTCAAAGAAGAATAGTACCAAAACCAAACTCAGAAGTGTGTTGGAGGTACCTCATGAAGCACTTGACCGCCTGCTTGTGTGATACCCGAGGGGACACCTGCCATGTCGAAGTCGTCTCTGCCTCGCCAGATGTTGTCGCTCCCACAGGTGCAGCTAGTGCTCGCTGGAGATGCTGCTCGAACGGAACCCCAAGTCATGGAAGAAGTGGGATCGGGTCCATGAGCCGAAATTCTATCTCCAAGCTCCTATTCTCCTGCAAACTCAAAACCAAAAGAACACAAGGCATCGTCTCGTCCAGTGTGACATCAAGGTCTCCACAAAAAAACTATAAAAAAGCTAGCATGACATATGATATACAAGGTAACACATGCTAGACAAAACAAAACATGATACAAAAGGAAATGTACATGCAAGAGCTATACATGTGAGCACATGAAGGACCATCTCATACCACAAGAAATAGATCATGGATGTACAAGGTATGAGTGTATATGAAAGCTGACAAAACTGCAAAACCTCTTTGGAGGCAATTCTAAATGGGATGTAGAGAACCATCAAATCTTGATCACATCTAAAAGACCAAGTTCCACCAGGTGCATGTTCTCCACCCCGCGTCCTCTATATCTACACACAAGAGGACAAAGCAACCCGAGTCTTGGATCCCGAAGGTTTAGCAAGCATGTACTTGGGAACCCAAGACTTGCTCACACATCTCAAAGGAGCACTCAACTTATCATGTGAGTTAGCATGATGCAAATGTTGGTTCAAATGCAGTTTTGAAACATCCTTAGAAGCATTCCTCAAAAGGACAACACGAGGAGAAGAACGAGTTGTACCACGAGCAAAGAGGCAAACATCTCCCAAGGTTTTTTGAGGAACCAATAGAAGCACCATGAGAAGCATGATGTGGACCGACACAAGAAGCATTAGAAGCATGTCCACGACCATGACCTAATCCACTAGAAAAGGAGTCATAAAACCCATCAACAAAGATGGGCTTCTTACTAGGAGCACAAGCGTTCATGCCATGAGAATGGCTATGAACCACCAACTTCCTAGAAGAGCGAGCTTGGCACAAACGTTTGGCACGCCGATAGCAAAAGCTTTCTTGATGCCCATTTTTCTCACAAAAAGAACAATGGTACAAAGGCCTATCGGAAGGCACACCATTCTCCAACAAGTGAGAAGTCCCTTGGACTTAGAACAAGAACATCAACATTCAACTTGGTGCCAACACTAGGAGCACACGTGCTATGGGAAAGGCTATGTGGCTTCCTAAAGCCTTAGCTCGAATACGTCGCTCGTGTTTGACACGGCGAAAGCAAAAAATCGAATGAATGTCCATCTTTCTTGCAAAAGGTGCAATGAAATGTAGGATTGGGAACACGAGTTCCAAAATGTGAGAAGCACCCTTGTCATGAGAAATCCCTTGGACATCACTCGAACAAACAACAAGGTTAGGAGTAGCTATGAAAGAGCTATCTGAAACCTTGGTATAAGTGCTATCATCAAAAGACTTATGTGCAACACAAGACTCACTCAACTCCGGTCACAAAGAAGCAAACTTAGAACCATCAACATCGGAGTTGCAAGAAAAGCGTGAATCAAAAGACTTAGCACAAAGACTCTTGCATCTTTTAGCTAAAACCTCATTCTCAAACATGAGGCAATCACAAGTAGCACAAGGAACATTTTTCATGTTTTCCATCTCCTTTTGCGGATACATGGGTGTATGCCGAGTCTCTCTGAGTGATGAGTGATTGTCAACTGGGATGATGCGCATGTTCTTTGGCTTGTGTTGTGCAGGTGTCGAGCACGGATGCAGTGATCAGAGGCAAGGTGAAGGTCAAGTAGAGACGTGTCGTGCCGATGGACCGAGAGTGGCGAAGGGCGGCGTGAGGCTTGGACTGAGGGACCGGTGGCCCGAGGATCAGCTGTGGTGGCCGGCAGCCTGGGACAGCGACGAGCAAAGACTTACGGTCATGTGTTGCCTGAGTCGTGGACTTGGGGACACGTGTCGGTGGACGGGGTGCACGGGCGGTGCATCCCTTCTACAGCTTCGGTTTGGTGGTAGAGCCAGAGAAAAACCATCGGGTGGACGGTTTCCAGGTTTGGGCCTCAAAACCTGGGTGCGGACGGTTTCCGAGTTTGGCCACAAAACTCGGGCTGAGGACAGTTTCTAGGTTTGGGCCTCAAAACCTGGGTGCTGCGGGTTCGCTGAGTTTGGGCCACAAAACTCAGGCGCTGGTGGGCTGGTTTCCCGTTTTGGGCCTCAAAACCGGGGGTTGGTCGTGAAGGCTGGTTTCCTGGTTTGGGCCACAAAACCGGGGTGCGACGTCCAGGAAAGGACGGCAGAGCGGTGGCGCCACGTGGCGGCATCGGGAGGTTGCGTCGAGGCAACGCTACGAGTTGTGTCGGGTGTGGCCATCGGATCCACCTACCATCGAGTTGGTCCAGAAACCTTAGGGTTTAGCTGGTTCGCTCTGTAAGTAGTTAGGGTAGAGTGGGAATTAGGAATAGTTAGAATAGGATAAGTAGGGGGAGACACCCACCTCCCTTCTATCTCATTTCATTTGCTCTTTGCTTCTAGGGTTTCCTGCTCTCCCAATCCCCTGCTGTAGCTAGCTGAGATCCGCAGAGAACCATACCTCTGTGTACTGGAGATTTTGAGGAAGTGAGGCCGTAACCTCACTGTTGTAGCGTGTGGTAGCCACACGGGTTGCAGATCGATGACTTGATTCGCGTTTTGCTCGTGTTCTTCGCGTTCTTCGTTTCTCCGCTCGCGATTTTCTCGTCACTCAATCTCCCCTCTCTACTGCGTCTTTGCGAAATCCATTTGAATCAACTTGTTCGTTTTTGAGAGGAGGTCATTTCGACCAAAGGAATTCATCTAACTCCTCACGAACAAGTAGATCGGGTTAATTTTGTTTTCGTGGCGCTTTTTCGTTCTTGATCTTCCCCTTTCGATTTCCCGACGATTGAATCAATTTGAGCGGATGATTTCTTAGGAATAGTCTCCTAACTACCCCGTGATCATCTTCTCCAAGTTTGGGAACGTGGGATTTTGATTTGGATCGAATTTGGAGAGATTTGGGGAGAAGGCGACTGAAATCGCCCTCTCTGCGCACTCGCGGACAGTCCGTGGTTCTGACCGGCGGACAGTCCGCGCGTCGGGCTTCGACCGAGCAGTGGTCATGTGGCTTGACTGTTTTTGCCTTGGGAGACCTGCGGACAGTCCGCCGTTGTCAGGCACGGACAGTCCGGGCCCGAGCAGGGAAACTTCATTCAGCAACTGTGTTGTTTGGGGATTTTGTCGGCGGACAGTCCGCCATCCCCCCGCGGACAGTCCGGGATCGTACCGGCGGACAGTCCGGGATTCAGCTGTTTGTTCCGTTTTAGTGCGTTTGCTCTCCTGACTTGTTCGTTTGGTTTCCGGACTTCTCGTTTGGCCCTAGAGTTGACCAAGGAACCTCTCTAGGTATCTTTGCTACTTGTTAGCATAGGTATTTAGGGATTTCTCGATGAAGCCGTCTATCTACGTTCGGGACTTGGTTTTCGAGGGACGAACTTGTGCCGGTTTTTGCCGTTTGGTTTGCTATCGCTTTGTGGTGCCTCGCTGTGATCCTAGGGATCATCCACCCTCTTCCAAGGGTCGTGGGCATCACGTTCTCGGTCGTAGCTTTTGGGGGTTGATTTTGGGACAATCGGCCAAAGTCTCGAAAGAAATTTTTGAGCTCCCATTCACTCCCCCTCTGGTCGCCTTGCTAGTGCTTTGTCGGTCCTTCACCTTTTCGATGCACTCGACATATGTGGTACGCAAGAGTTCAATCTCTTTCTCAAGGTTGTCACTCATATCATTGTGCTCAACCAACTTGCCGCTCATCATCGCGCAAAACTTTCAAAGCCAAAACTTCTTTTTCCAAATCAATGAATGATGTGCAAATGAAACCGGTGGAAGAACATCACCATTCACATCAAGCAAAGAATCATGATTAGCACAAGAAGTAAGGCAAGCATTTGCATTCAAAGAGCATAAGCTACAAGGACTAGAATTTATTTCAACAATTTCAGCCCTAGCATGCTCAAGTTCATCTACACATGTGGTGTGAGTCAATTCTAGTTTATTAATTGCAACAAGCAAAGACTCACAAGAAACACATGGTAACAAAGCATTTGACTTAAGCAAGGCTATTTCAGTTTTAGCACAATCAAGGTCATTGCACAAGTCAATGCAAACTAGACATGGTTTGAAAGCATTGGATTTCAACATTTCATTTTAAGATTTTAAGTTAGCAAGAGAAAAGCATAGCTCATCATTCTTCCTAACCAAGTCAACACAAGAGGTGCAAGGCAAAGAAGCACTAGACTTCAACCTAGCAACGGAGCATTTCAATTTCTCAACCTTTCTATGCAAGGTATCACAAAGCTCATCATTCCTAGTGCAAGCATCATATAGATTGTGCAAAGTCACAAGACCATAAGCAAGTGTACCTCTCCTGGCCTTCCCAAGTTCACGTAGAAGGACCTCTAGCGAAAGCTCATCATCATGTAGAAGGTTCAACAAAGCATTCACCTCGTGATTCCTCTCATCAACTGCACTCCTCCTTCTTCCCAATGTCGTCCTTGATAGCATTCAACCTTGAGGACAAAGACAAACTAGAAGAGGAACTTGGTGCCATTTCTAAAAGCATTGTTAGTGTTAGCAAGGCAAAAGGTCGCCTAGACACACAAGGTCGGAAGAAAACCACTCTTAAAAGGTCACATTCACGGATCTGGAACCAGTTAAGATAGAGAGATCCTTAACTGGCTCCGATACCAATTGAAGGACCTAAAACGACGACCAGAGGGGGGGTGAATGGGAGCCGTAATTTTTTTTCAAAATATTTAGACCACTATCCCAGAAAATCAACCCCAAAATCTTAGAGCCACAATTATGATGACCACAACCCAAATGACTGGGTGGATGTTCCCTTAGAACACAACGGGTCACCACAAAGTAGGACAAGCAAGCTCCTAGAACAATCAAACCTCCGATAACGGAACACCCCACTCCTATGGAGAAGAAGGAAGTGTCTGACCAAAACTACTTAGGCCAACTAGTGGAAAAAGTACCTTGGAAAGATCCTTATGAAGTTAGGAAACTCAGCAGCAAACAGATCTCAAATCAGAGCTCGAACGCAAAAGATACAAATGCTAGAACCGACGAAACTCCGAAAGCGAAACACCTAACTCCTATGGAGAAGAAGGAATTGTCCGACCAAAAATACTTTGACCAATGGTGGAAAAAGTACTTTGGAATGATCCTTAAGAAGTTAGGAACCAACACAACAAACGGATCTCAAATTAGAGCTCGAATGCAAAAAGATACGAACGAAACAACAAAACTGTGCAGTGGCGGACTGTCTGCTAGTGAATAGCGGATTGTCCGCTATAGAACACCGGACAGTCCGGGAATGAGGCCCGGACAGTCCGCCGTTCAAAAATTAAATCGGCAACAGTGCATACCAAATTTTTCCGTGAACAGCCCCGACCCCCGGACAGTCCGGAGAAGAGTGTCGGACAGTGCGGGAATGCCCAGACTGCACAAAAACAGCCCATATCAAACTCAAATTCGATCGGATCTCGACCAAATCAAAAGGGCTTGCAACCAAACTTCACCCAGGTGATCTTGCACATGTTGGTGAGCTATTCCTAAGAAATCATGGCTCAAACCCAACTAAATCAAGAGATATTTCAGATCACGTAAAAAGGGGAAAGTTTGGAGAACGAAAACGTTTTTTGTCCGATCTCTATGCTCATGAGGTTTCTGAGAAAATCCTTTGGTGGAAAGATGCCTCTCACGTCCTAGCACAAGATGGTTCAAACGGAATTGCAAATCATCCCTCAAATCTAAAGAACTCGTGAAATCACAAAGTGGGGAAGAGAGAAACGCGAAGAACAAAACGCAAATTCAATCGAAATTTCAGCCAACAAAGAGGAGCACGAATTTGATCCTTGGATTTCAACAAGATGAAGGATTGTATTAGCTCATAGTGTTGGATTACAAGCCAATCCTTGCAACACAAAGCTCGGATGGCAAAAAAACTCAAGAACAAGAGCTCTCCTCTCCTCTAACCCTAGCCTCCTCTCACATGAACAAAAATGAGAATGGCACACCTCCAAGGATGGCTGCCCTAGCAGCCCCTTCACATATATTATATAGGCACACGTCCAAAGACAAAAACGCCCTTACATGAAGTACTCAGCCCAAATACCCCCTAGGGGTAAAACCGTCCAACTCTGGTAGTTTTCATCCGACGACCACGCGCCTTGTCATCCTTCGCTTCGCCTCGATGCAAGCTCCAGGATGCCGCCACGTGCCTTCACGTCAACCGCCGCGCCTTCTCACCGATAGCTTCGCTGCAACGCAAGCCTCTCGGTGCCACCACGCGTCGACCGTTCCGCATAGGACCCTCCACCCAGTTTTGAGGCCCAACCGGTAAACCTGTCAGCCCAGGTTTTGAGGCACAAACCTGGAAACCGTCCACCACCCCGAGTTTTGAGGCCCAAACTCGAAAACCCGCACCCCCGAGTTTTGAGGCCCAAACTCGGAAACCGTCGATGGTAGCTTTTTGAGGCTCAGCTACCGAACCTGCACCGTAGACGGAGTGTGGGTCTCATACCCCGACCACTGGCACCGATGCCGATGCATGTCCAGCCTCCACGCCAGGCACAACGCCTTCGCCTTCCTCCTTGACATGGCAGATGGCACTTGCGCCGCACGCAAGCCCGTGTCCGACCTCCCACCAAGTGCCACGACGCCATCGTCTTCCTCCCGACTAGGCCGATGCCATCACACATCCTCATGTGCTCTTGCTCATCGAAGCCAAGTGTCAGCTACCACAACTGGTCCTCCGCCCTCCGGTCCGTCGGTCCAAGTCTCAAGTCCGCCATTCACCGCTCCGGGTCCATCGGCATGGCACGTCCGCCGCGCGGCACGCCCATCCTTCACTGCTCCCGATCTGTCGGCACGGCCCGTCTCTACTTGACCTTCACCTCGCCATCGACCACTGTCTCCAAGCTCCACACCTGCACAACAACACACAGCCTAGAACAAATGTTGCACACGCCACCCAACATAGGTAACATGCCACAACTCAACAACACCACTGGTTAGTCATAAACATTAAGCGCATAGAGAAATATGGACTTAACCGGGAAAAGCCTCAAACCTTCCTCACAATTGTCAATCATTCATCATTCACACATGGGCACTTATCAACCATGTCACATGGGATCTTCTCAACCAAGTATCTTAATCGCCCATGTGTTCTCACTATTCATGCTAGTAAGTCATTTTAACAAATTTGTTCTAACACTAGCATTCACCACATACGCATGAATATCAATAAAATAGCTTATGCAATTCATTCAAGCATATGAGTATGCGCATTTCAAATGCAACATATAGTTTATGAGCTTGCTCCTCTATTTGTATGCACAAATTTATTTTTATTTTTCAAGCTCTGATCCACTTGAAAACCTTGAAAACTTTTAAACCATTTGAGACTTATCCCCTTTATCTTTGTTTTACATTGTCCTCCCCCTGTTTTACATTGTCCCCCCTTTCACTAGCATATCTTTGTAGCACTTTCTCCGCCTTTGTCAACAATATATAACCCCTATAAAGCAAAACTCCACTAGAGGATTTCTCTATAATTCTACGAAGCCACATCATCAGCCATGTTAGGTTACCAATCCCCTTTGCATGCCCTTTAAATCACATGCACATGACCGAAAAGTCTCTTGTGCTTCACCTTCTACTACCACTGCAAGCGCTCTTTACTCACTGTGCTGCACGTCCAAAATTGAACCGCCAATCCAATCATCCCACTATAAAATGTACAATACACAACATTACGCCAAGTTTAGGCCCGATCCTTCCTGGCTCCTCAGTTGCATCACGAGTTGCTCGGTCACGATGACCGCCGCCATCCCAGTATGACGCCTGCGAAGGGTGGCAGGGCTCCTTGGCGAACGTCATCATCCCTTAGACTACGCCTATGATGGGCCTCAAGGATGTGAGGGGCAACGACCATCGACGCCGACGCATGGGAGATCAACGCCACGTACAGGCGGCCGGCCCTTGGCGCTCGCCGAGTCGCCGCCCACCCTCCGCGCGCTGCCCTGCACCCTGCCTCCTCTAGCAAGGACTTCTCATCCGCGTCAATGGCCTGCTCCACATTCTATGACTGCTGTAATGGGATGTCGCTCTTTCTCTTTGGTGTTTGGATCCGTATGTTGAGGAAAGCATCTTCGATGGAAACAGAGAGTGAGTTGCGAGACAAGAGTAAAAATCATTGGGAGGCAGCAGATACAATGCGTTAGGTTAATTGTGGTGAACCTTTTTTAAGGTACAACAATGATCTTTGTTTAGGGATGGAATCATGGATAGATATGTTATACCTACTCTCGGTACTTGGAAATATTCATTTTAATATTTTATTAGCCTATTGCCGACGAATACATGAGCTCCCATGCGGCCACGCCTATATATAATGACAAAATCGGAGTATTGTCGAGTTTCATACACTATTTCAATGTTTCATGTCCTATTTTTAACTAAATTGTGTCATGAGTTTACATGTTGGTTCTTCTAAAAGGTAACTATAAAATAGGTGTTACTTTTTATCATATCCACACTTGCATTGTTTATCTAAATCTGCCCCTTAAATCCTATGGCAACACAATATAGTGTTGATGTTAAATCTATCAATTTTCCCTATACAAATTCTTTCCATGTATAGTTTAATATAAAATTTCCGCAGCAACGCGCGGGTACCACCTAGTTATCATAAAAAGGTGGGGCACATTTTAAGAGAAGGAGGCAACTTTTAGTCATGAGATACACAAAAGGAGATCAAACTAAGTCAAGTTGTGGCTCAATCTAGCACATGAGCATAAGATATTCAACATAGTTTGCTCTAGAGTAAGCTTCTTCACACATCTTGCAATGGTTATCTTACTCACGTTGGTTAAACACTTATTGCTCACTTACTAGATCAAACACTTAGAGTTACAAGCTCACAAACGAGTTATATGCTACCACTAGATCAAGTCAAATATAGAAGCAATAGTGGTACCACATATATACTCCAAATTCATTAGATTTACCATGAATGAGCCTAAATAAGCAATGTAATGGCTATATGAACTAGAACACAACCTAATAAGAATGAATGCACATGCCAAACAATTTCACCTTTGCTTTCTTGGGGACAGGCATGTCATATGTGGGGGGTGCATTCAACTCATATTGGAGAAGTCTAGGATATTCAATTCATTCCTTAGCTTGCAAAACCTTCTTTCATCTAGTGGCTTGGTGAAGATATCGGCAAGTTGATCATCGGTGCCTACACTCTCAATAGATATGTCTTTCTTGGCTTGATAATCTCTAATGAAGTGATGTCTTATGTCAATGTGCTTTGTCCTTGAGTGTTGAACCGGGTTGGTGGCTATTTTGACGGCGCTCTCATTATCACATAGCAATGGGACTTGTCCAAACTTGACACCATAATCCTGCAATGTTGCTTCATCCATAGCAATTCTGCACAACAACTACCCACGGATATGTATTCGGCTTCGGCGGTAGAGAGTGCAACACTATTTTGCTTCTTTGATGACCATGAGGCAAGTGATCTTCCAAGCAATTGACAAGTGCTCGATGTGCTCTTCCTATCCACCTTGCATCCCACATAATCGGAATCCGAATATCCAATCAATTCAAATTGAGAACCCTTGAGATACCATAGTCCAACATTTGGAGTGTGCTTCAATATCTTAATATTCTTTTGGTTGCCTTCAAATGACTTTCTCTTGGTGAAGCTTGGAACTTGCACACATACACACACTAAACATGACATCCGGCCTTGATGCGGTCACATAGAGTAGGCTTCCAATCATTGACCGATACAACTTTTGATCCACCATGTCACCACTAGAGTCACTATCCAAATGTCCATTTGTGCCTATTGGAGTGGTTATTGCTTTACCTTCATCTAACCCAAACTTCTTGAGCATGTCCTTGATGTACTTGCTTTGACTAACAAATGTGCCTTTCTTCATTTGCTTGATTTTAGTCTGTTGTTTCGGGTCCGAGACCTCGAAATAGCGGGTTGTCGCACGAACGAATGCACAGAGCGAAAGCGGAAGTAAACGGAAGAGAGTGAGAAGTTGGGTGAAGTGAACAGTGCTCTCCTCCCCGTCCCTGGGAGGCTGAGAGCTCTTTATATTAACCCCGATCAGTTTGAAAGTACAAGAATGCCCTTCCAACCACTCCGTTACAATTACAACGACGCCCTAGTCAACTACTCCATGGCTTCACGCTGCTTCTCCCGGCGTGAGGGGCATCATCGTAACTTTGCCCCCTGGCGGGCCCATCATCCCCTGGCTCCTTTTCCTGACCGGTGGGGCCGCTCTCTCTGACCCAGGCTTCCGGCGTCCTGCGAAAACCTGTGAAAAACTGAGGTCATGAACGACAAAAACTCCCGTCGGAAGCGCCGGGCTCCTTTCGCGCGAATGCCACCATCCGCACGAATGCTCCGTCTTCCACTGGTCCGCTTGCCGAAACGCGTGCTTCCGCGCGGATGCCCTCTTCCGCCCGAAAGCCCCGCATCCCTTAACCTGCGAGCCAAAACGCGTGCTTCCGCACGAATGCTCCCTTTCGCACGAAAGCTCCGCCTTCCCTTGGCCTGCGAGCCGAAACACGTGCTTCGCGCGAATGCTCCCTTTCGCACGAAAGCTCCGCCTTCCCTTAGCCTGCGAGCCGAAACGCGTGCTTCGCGCGATTGCTCCCTTTCGCACGAAAGCTCCGCCTTCCTTTCGGTACCGCGGGTTGTAGGCGCCTACGGTCTGGGTACCGTCCCAACAATAGCCCCTCGCGGTCGGATTCGTAAGCTTGCGACATTCGACCGTGTCCTTTCGCTAGGCGCCTACGCCCGCCCAAAAAACCTTCGTTTCGTTTCGAAGCCAAGGTTTTTTTTTGACCGGATGGGCCCTTTGTCACCCTTAGCATCGTGTTACGCCTGTCAAGCGCGCCGTTTTGACGCTTTGTAATCCTTTCCCAGGTGTCTTTTCCGTCTTCCTCGGAAACCGTGTGTCATGATGGGATGCCTTTGCGACGCTTAGAACTCCGCGCCCAAACGTCTTTTTCGTTTTCCTCGGGAACCGTGTCCTGGCCGCTCGTATATAAACGACGGTCTTTGGGATGGGGAGGCTTCCAGGCTTGTTGACGCGTCCCCACTCCCATTGCCTCTCGCGCTCAAAGCCTTACGCCATTCGCTTTCGGCGAAAGTTGTCGGTGTCTTCTTCGATCATTCGCTGGGCGATAAGTGTGGTACGTAGTTCTCTCCTCTTGTTTTTGTTTCTTTTCGTCTTATGTCCTGCAAATTGGTTGTCTAAGTTTGTTTGGTTGCGCGTCTTCGCTCCCCCTTTTCTTTCTTCCTTTCGCGTACATTGTTTGTTTATTTGTCTTTCGCGCCATGTTAGATGGCGTCTTCCAGCTCGACGTCGACCTCGGGCTCATCTAGCAAAGTACGGGCGCTTCCGAGTCAACTTACCGCGAACGTAGCGCCGAAGTGTCCATTGGATCTGGAAGTGCTCCACGAGTTCCGGGCCACAGCGGAAGTTTGTCTAATGATGGCGACTCTGGCATGGTTTCGGTCCCTACCGATTGTTCTTTTTACCTGGGAGCATCGCGAATGACGGCCGCCGTCTTGCAATCATTGGTCGAAAAAGGGCCTCTAAGGAGAGATCACCTCACGAATTGCCGCGTCCCCGGAGACGAAGAGGTGCCCATTCCGCGGCCCAACGAAGCCATCGTCTTTCGCGATTACTTCATAGCCGAGCTTGATTTTCCTCTAGAAGAGTTCGTCTCAGACGTTCTTTCGGGGTTCGAGATACAGCTCCATCAGTTGACACCGAATGCGTTTCTTAGACTCAGCGTTTTCGCTCATGCAATGAAGATGTTAGATTGCACACCGCGGGCAGACGTTTTCATTCGATTTTATGATATTCAACGTTGCCCGACGAAAGTAAACGATCCCTACCTGGGAGACGAGCTACCCAGCGAAATCGGATGCATTAATTTCGTTCCGCGGAAGACACGGAGTAGTGTTTCCATTTCGCTCACGTATCGGAACAAGTGGCCGGATTGGAACCGGTTCTGGTTCTACTACCGCGTGTGCTCAGACGAAACCGTCGCCGCTGAGTTGAGTAAGGGAAAGAGAAAGGGGTCTCCTCTTGTGTCGGTTTTGGATAAATGTCCTGGGAAGCACCTTCCGCCCGTTGTGCTGGGCGACAAGGAGGCAATTCGCTGTGGGGACGCATTCGCACTCACAGCACGATTTTAGATCAGCCGGGATCTGGTCAACGAATGGATGGCCATTGGTATGAACCCGCTTGCAGTGCGACTTCTTTCGAAGATTTTTCTGACAAGGATGGGTATCGGGGCCCCCTCCTACTGCTAGAAAGACCTGCGGATTTCTCTGATGATGATAGCTATGTGAAACACGTCGAAGCTGAGACGAAGAAAATATGCGGTCCGTACTTGCGAAAAGAAAGCGAGTTTCAACTCGGCAATCTCGGCCGGAGCCGCCGCTTGAATCGGGCTTTCGATGCTATGGGCGTTAAGTACGCCGAAAGGCCCTTAATTGACGAGGGCAAGGATGAAGCTGGAGGTTCGAAAACGAAAGGAAAAGGCGCGGCCCGGCGTGGTGGTCGTAGCGGAGTGATCCCTCAGGAAAACCACTAAGGTTGGGGACATTCGCATCGGTCGTCTTGTTGCGAAGCCGATGCTTACAAGTCAAGGAATAGTGATGGAGTCGATCCCCGACGTTGATCCTTTCGATCATCCGAGGGTGGTTAGTTTCTTTGCCTCTCTTTTGCTTTGTCTTTCGGTTTATTCGCGGTCTTTGCTTTTTCTTTTCGCTAGAACAGTTCCTTTATGATATTGATGATGCGCGCGTGACCTGTCTTATCTTGTCATTTGTTCTGCAGAGCTCCACTCTCGCTGCTGGGATGGCGCTGAAAAAATCGAGCATACCTCTTTCGCGCGCAGCCTTCGATGATGATGCTTCGGTTGCTGAAATGCCAATATTCGCGAAGGTCGGCGCCCGGAAGCCCTCTGGTTCGCCGAACGTGGCGGAGCGTCCGGCGAAAAAAATGAAAGTTTCTCGCCCCGATACCTCTCTGCGCGGGCGTCAGGCGACAAGACCGCTGCTGGCGAAAAGGAGAGCGCGTCCCTGAGAATGCCTGCCCCTTCTGCTGCTAACAAAGGTAAGCTATGCCTTTCGCCGCGCTGCATTCGTCTGACCCAGGAAATGGTGGAAGGGCAGCTCTTGGGTTACGGGCGGCTAGATCTCAATGGGTTGCCCTCGGACTACGAGAACCCGTGCTTATATACTGGCTTGAGCTCATCAAATGATACTGACGAGGCGAAAGAGGAATCTTATCGTGTTGCTCGTTCTTTAGGTGCGCCTTCGGACGCCCAACTCGCTTGCCGTCTTGACTATTGTCGGGCTGGAATTCTTCCTGGCGGCAGCGAGGAGGCCACTAAGTTTGTGGAATTCTCGCAAAAAGCTTTCGTCGCGCCGGAGATCGAAAGGGATCTCCTGAAAGTTGATTGTCTGAAACTCGACGACGCCATGTCTTTTCACCTGGCAAGCGTGAGTGTTTGATTTCGCTGCAAGTTTTGTAGCTCTTTCGATCTTTATTTTCACCGCTGCTTCGCTTCTATACACAGGCTGCCGTTGTCGCTCGCAGCCAAAGCAATCAGCGGGATCTATATATTCGCAAGCTCGAGCGTGAGAAGCAAGAGCTTGACACTCGAGTGACAAATTTCGACACCCAAGTGAAGGAGCTTGCCGCCGACCTTGAGCAGCAGACCAAGAAGGCCGACGCTGAGCGCACCTCGAGGAAAACAAGTTAGAAAGAGGTGGAAAACCTCAAGAAGGAGCTTTCGCAGCTGCGGGCCACCCAAGCCGAAAGGGAAAAACTGCTTTTAACCAATGCTGAGGAGGCCGCGGCTCACTTCCGCGAATGCCTTTGCAGCATCGGCGTCGAGGCGGATGGTCCCTCAGAACGTAACGTCGATAGCCTGTTGGCTGGATTCGCTCCGAGATGGAGTCGCTGGAGGGGCACATGGCCCTTGGCCGAGACTACGCCGCCGTTACCGGCATCAAGGCGATCGGTCATAGCCTTGTGGACGCCGGCTGCTCCCATATCACGGAGCTTTCGGTTAAGGAAGTTGACTACTATTGGCGCACCCCCGAAGCGGCGAAAGTTCTAGGGAAGAGATTTTTTGATGAGTTCTGGCTGGCTGGCTGGGAATGATATGTCACTCATGCAATCCGCAGTGGCTCGCGGAAAGGTGTCTTCTACCGACCGCCTGAGCTTTCGCTTGACTTCTGTATTAGCTATCGCTTTTTCTGCAGCATCTTGCGGCTTAAGTGGTGCTTCTTCTGAGATTTCGCTCTTTTGTGCAGACTCCGGAGGAGAAGACGCACATTCGGCAGGTGTTTTGGAGTACATTTCTGAAAAACGGGCGCGCGAGGCCGGGCCGGAGGACGAGGCGAGCCCGCCCCAGCCTAATGATGAAGCCCCCGAGAGCTCGGCCGCTGCTGCTGATCGCGATGCGAATGCCTCTCAAGACACAGCGGTAGACGAATGACTTTTCTAGGGCCCGTTTTTATTGTGCTGGTAGCTTGTTCTTGGTCCTTCTGTAAACTTTGGGACTTAAGTTCGAATGTTGTATATTGAACAGGGCGCGGGTGCGGGAATGCCGGACGTTCTCGACATCTGCCCGTTAATGATTAAGTCAGGCGATATCTGTGTTGGCGGTGACTTGTGGAGGAGTTTTCGCTCTAGGTTTCTGACGGCGTCGCTTTCAGCTTACATGAAAAAACGTGCTAAGAAACTTAGGCGCACAGAAGAGCAGCTACGCGCTTTTTATGAAAACTTCGATCGACGCGAACTTGAGTCGAGACGAATGAGGCGCGAGGCTTCGCGCGCGCCGCCAGGCTTCGGGGGTGCCACATTCGTTAAGTTGGAGCCTGAAGACGCTGTGCCTTCGCCAGATGAAAGGCGATACATCATTTTCCTTGGCCGCGGAAGTAGTTCGCGGCCCTGAATTGCGTTGTACAAACTTTACCTCTCAAGTCCGGTGTAATGAAAAAATGTCGCAGTGGGTTCTATCTTTCGGTGTTGATCGTTATTTGCGAATGCGTGTTTTTTTTCATTCTTTCGCTTGATTGTCACTTGGACGGTCGTATGTTTTTCTACCTCGCGCGGATTGCTGTTTTTATTGTGTCTTTCGCACGACATGAGGCGGGAATCTTGCGCCGAATGATTTAGTCGCTGTCATCCTACATGTTCGCGCGATAGTGCTTTGGTTACGGGCCCTTTTGGCCGATAGATTGGAGCGATGGAGCGATGGAGCGATGCAAGCCCTCGGCCGATAGCAAAAACTCGCCTGCCCCCACTCACTTAGGCGAGGAGCGATGGCATTCGCGTGAGGGAGCTTTCGGTGCGAGCCCCTCGGCCGATAGCAAAGACGCGCCCGCCCCCACTCACTTAGGCGAGGGGCGATAGCATTCGCGCGAGGGAGCTTTCGGTGCGAGCCCCTTGGCCGATAGCCAAGACGCGCCCGCCCCCACTCACTTAGGCGACGGGCGTTAGCATTCGTGCGAGGGAGCTTTCGGTGCGAGCCCCTCGGCCGATAGCAAAGACGCGCCCGCCCCCACTCACTTAGGCGAGGGACGATAGCATTTGCGCGAGGGATCTTTCGTTGCGAGCCCCTCGGCCAATAGCAAAGACGCGCCCTCCCCCACTCACTTAGGCGAGGGGCGTTAGCATTCGCGCGAGGGATCTTTCGGTGCGAGCCCCTCGGCCGATAGCAAAGACGCGCTCGTCCCCACTCACTTAGGCGAGGGGCGTTAGCATTCGCGCGAGGGAGCTTTCGGTGTGAGCCCCTCGGCCGATAGCAAAGACGCGCCCGCCCCCACTCACTTAGGCGAGGGACAATAGCATTCGCGTGACTTCGCTCGATAATTCGGTTGACGAAATGTCTTTATGAACACAACATCGGGAGGCGTACAATCGACTATGATTATGATATTGCCCCTGTTGTCATCTAGTAGCATGCTTGCTTTCGCTCGTCTCCTAGCCGCAGCTTAGGATGGATGTGTTACTTGATAGGGCCTTCGCCTAAAGTTACTGGATTGGTGACGGTAGCTAGACGCGACGCCGGTGACACAATCGTCAAAGCGAAACCCCGGTTCCTGGTGCCTCCTATTCGCATTTTGCTTTTGAGCCAACTTTTTGGGACTGATATTTGAATAGAATCGGTAGCTTTGGATGGCTGGGAGGCTTACAACTTGGCGTTTATTTATATCACCCTGCCCCTGGTATGAGAGTACTGCGTTTAATCCCTTGGCTGTACTTCTGAACGCTTGGTAGGTGAAAAGTTAGCATGGCGTTTATGCTTTTGCAACTACTGGTGCCTGCCATGTGTCTTTGCTGACGTTGTGGACCCCATTGTGTTTTCTCGGCTTAGCTTTTACCGTCCTCCCGTATTGTTGGAGGGACGGTTTGCTTTGCCCGCAGGCTTTCGTTCCGCCCTCTCGTTTTATTGGAGGGTCGGTTTGCTTTATAGCCCGAAGGCTTTCATTCCGCCCTCTCGTTTTGTCGGAGGGTGGGTTTGCTTTATAGCCCGTAGGCTTTCGTTCTGCCCTCTCGTTTTGTCGGAGGGTCAGTTTTTCATAGCCCGCAGGCTTTCGTTCCGCCCTCACGTTTTGTCGGAGGGTCGGTTTGCTTCATAGCCTGAAGGCTTTCGTTCCGCCCTCTCGTTTTGTCGGGGGTCGGTTTTTTCATAGCCCGCAGGCTTTCGTTCCGCCCTCTTGTTTTATTGGAGGGTCGGTTTGCTTTATAGCCCGAAGGCTTTCATTCCGCCCTCTCGTTGTTTGTCGGAGGGTGGGTTTGCTTTATAGCCCGTAGGCTTTCGTTCTGCCCTCTCGTTTGTCGGAGGGTCAGTTTTTCATAGCCCGCAGGCTTTCGTTCCGCCCTCACGTTTTGTCGGAGGGTCGGTTTGCTTCATAGCCTGAAGGCTTTCGTTCCGCCCTCTCGTTTTGTCGGAGGGTCGGTTTTCACTTAGCCCGCAGGCTTTCGAGATTGTCGCTGGATGTGAAGGGTCTCTTTTGCCCAACCTCCGCGACATTCTCTTTTCAACACATTTTAATGACGAATGTCTCAACCTTATGTTTGGTTGACTTCGTCTTTTACCGAGCCACGCGATGTTTTGGGGGAATTATGTTTGCTTTCGCGATGTAACGGTTACATTCGGCTGCCTCGTTAAAAAACCTCGCACCCCGATGAAGGGCTTCCCCAGCGAGGAAAAAGAGTGCAGCCGACCTTTGATTACAAGAATGGTGAATGATGGAAAGGAAGTTTACATCGAAGTTCAAAAAGATAAATTACGGGTAAAAACGGCGCAGATTGCTCGCATTCCATGTGTGGGCTATTCTTCGCCCTTGTCATCCAACAACCGGAATACACCGGGTGCTGCCATACTTGCCACGATGAAGGGGCCTTGCCATTGCGATTGCAGCTTACCTTGCTTGACTGGCTACCGAGTGGTGACCATGTCTCCAGGCTTGATATCCTTTCGGACTATCGTCTTGTCCCTGTGATGCTTTGTTTCGGCATGGTACTTTTCGAGATTATCTGGAGCCTTCAGTCTTACTTCTTCAATAGTGTCGAGTTCGAGGTGTTTTTGTTCTTGGGTTGTTGGGGCCAACTTGGTTCGAAAGGAACCCAGCTTTACCTCTTCCGGTGTGACTGCTTCCTCGCCGTAAAGTAACCTAAATGGGGTGAAGCCAGTAGCTCTGGACCGTGAGATGTTGTGTCCCCACACAGCCGTTGTTAAGGTGTTGGCCCACTTGCCTTTCGGCGAGTTGTATAAGGATTTCGAAATTGCCGAGAGATTAGGCCATTCGCTCTCTCGACAGCCCCGTTTGCCTATGGATAATTTACTGAGGCGAAGTTAAGCTTTATGCTGAGCTCATCACAGAAACTCCTGAATTCGGCGCAGTCAAATTGCTTCCCATTGTCGCAGGTGATGAATGACGGAACACCGAAGCGACAGATTACCCTCTGCCAGACGAATTTGGTTAAGGAGGTGGAAGTTATGCTAGCAAGAGCCTTCGCTTCCACCCACTTGGTGAAATACTCGAGAGCAATTGCTGCGAAACGCAGGTTGCCCGGAGCTGCCGGTAGCGGGCCGACTATGTCGATCCCCATCTTTGCAAGGGCCAGGTCGGTACTATCGGCGTGGTTTCATTTGCTGAGGCTTTCTGATTTTTGGCAAACATTTGGCAACCTTTGCAACATTTTACCCCAGCTCCCTGGCGTCTGATGCGGCGGAAGGCCAATAAAATCCTTGCCTCATTGCTCTATGCGCTATTTCGTGAGGCCCTCTGTGCGCTCTGCACATTCCGGCGTGCATTTCTTCTTCGAGTAGTTGAATGCCTTCGCGCTTGCTTATGCATTTCAGAAGAGGAGCTGTTATCCCATTTTTGAACAATGCTCTCCGATGATTGAGTAACCTTTCGCTCTGCTGGCCATCCTTTCGGCATCCTTCCTAGACTCTGGTCGTATGTCCCGGATAGATAGACGAATATCTGCGACCTCCAGTCATCACTGGCGATAGCATGTACCGAACTTGGATGTTCTTCCTCCTCTTTCACTACTTTGGCCGAAAGCACTTGATAGAAGACGTCTGGTGGAAGTGGTAGATTTTGTGCTGCGGCTTTGGCCAGTTCGTCTGCCTCTGTTTTTCGGCCCTTGGAATGTGACGTAAGGTGAAACCAGCGAAATACTTCTCCATTCTTCTGATTGCTGCCAGATACTTGGCTAGCTCTGGTTCTCTTGTTGTGAAATCCTTTTCGGCGTGACCAACACGACTTGGGAGTCCGACTTGACTATGCATCTTCTCGCTTCGATTGCTCGGAGCTTTCGTAAACCCAACAATACGGCTTCATATTCGGCGGTGTTGTTTGTTGTTAGGAATTCCAGCCTTGCGGCAAATCTGACCTTCGGTCCTCTTGGTGGTGTAAGGATCGCCGAGACTCCGGCTCCAGCCATTCCCCATGCGCCGTCACAGTTCATTGTCCACACGGGCTCCTCGAATTCAAGTGTTGTGTCGAAAGCGGCGGGGTCCAATCTGCTATGAAATCCGCCAATGCCTGCGACTTGATTGCGGATCGGTGTTGGAAGTCGATCACATATTCGTTTAGCTCCGCTGCCCACTTGCCAATTCGGCCGATAGCTTCGTTGTTGCGGAACAGGGCTTCCAATGGCTGAGCCGAAAGAACTATGATGTGGTGAGACTGAAAGTAGTGCTTTAGCTTTCTAGAAGCCATTACTACTGTGTAAGCTATCTTCTCCAGCTCTGAGTAATTCAGTTTTGCACCTGAGAGGGCCTCGGAGACGAAGTATATTGGGAACTGCGTCATCTTGTTTGCATGCTCCTTCTCTTCCACCAGTACTGCGCTAACGGTGGTGTGCGATGCTGCGAGATACAACAAGAGTGTCGCTTCCGGCGACGGCTTGGATAGCGTGGTCAGTTTTGTCAAATACTCCTTAGTTGCTGAAAAGCTTGCCGCTGCTCTCGTCCCCCCAATCGAAAGGGTCGGAGCTACGCAGAGTTCAGAAGAAAGGCAGCCCTTTTTCAGCGGACCTTGCGATGAATCTATTCAAAGAAGCCAGCCTGCCTGTCAACTTTTGCACTTGCTTTCGGTTTGAGGGCGGTTGCATGTTGATGATTGCCGCTATCTTGTCGGGATTAGCTTTAATTCCTCTTGCCGATACCAGGCAACCGAGGAGCTTGCCTTTCTTGATGTCGAAAATGCACTTGTCACGGTTAAGCTTCAAACCACTCTTTCGGAGATTGCCGAAAGTCTCGAGCAAGTCTGCCTGATGATCTTCCTGTCTATCGCTCTTGACCACTATATCGTCAACGTAAGCCAACAAGTTTTTTTTTGCTTCTGGTTTCGAACACCTTGTCAGTCATCCGCGAGAATGTTGGGCCTGCATTCCGCAGCCCTTCCGGCATTCGTCGGTAGCAGTATGTACCCGTAGGGGTGATGAAACTGGTTTTCTCCTCCTCATCGTCGGGATGAAGCCAAATCTGGTGATAGCCTGAAAAATAATCTAGCAAGCTCATTATCTCGCAACCGGATGCAATGTCAACAAGCTTGTCGATACGAGGCAAAGGATACGGATCCTTCGGGCAGCATTTGTTGAGGTCGGTGAAATCGACGCACATTCGCCATTTTCCATTCTTCTTTTTCACCAAGACAACATTCGCCCGCCATTCGGGGTACTGGACTGGTCGGATTACTCCTGCATCGAGTAATCTTTCCACTTCGGCTTTCGCCGCGTCTGCCCTTTTGTTTGACATCTTTCTCAGTTTTTGCTTTCTGGGCTTAGCGCCGCTTGCGATGTTCAAACTGTGTTGGGCGAGATCTCTGCTAACGCCTTGCAAGTCGCTTGCTGACCAAGCGAAAATGTCATTGTTGTTCGCAAGGAAGGATGCCAAAGCGTTCCTTTTCTCTCCCGGCATGCTTGACCCAATGTGCACGGCTCTTTCGGGCCTGGAGGCCGCGAGCGGAATTCTTACCGTTTTCTTCGGCTGCTCCAACCTTGCATTCCGACGAGCTGACGATAGCATGCTCTTCGGTGGTTGTTTGCATTTCGTCTTTATTGGCCACCTCATTGATAAGGCTGTGTAGACTGGGGTTGGTTTTCCCTCAATTCTTCTAGAAGCTTGTTGATCTCCATGTATAGCGATAATGCCGAAAGGGGATGGCATCTTCATGCACAGGTAGCTTTGCTTGATGACAACGTTAAACTTGTTGGTGAAACCTCTGCCGAAAATGGCAGTATACGGATAGTCCATGTTTACTATGTCGAATGTTAGTGTTTCGGTGCGGACTCTTTCCCCTTCGGCGAAGGATACAGGGATTGCTTTTTGCCGATAGCATTGATCTTTCTTCCTTCGAACCCGTACAGTGAATTGCCAGCGGGGTCCAAACTGCGCCTGTCGAATCCCATCGCCTCGAAAGCTTTGACGAACAAGATGTCTGCTGAACTTCCGGTGTCAATCAGAATGTTATGCAAGGTGTGCGGATACATGGGTGTATGCCGAGTCTCTGAGTGATGAGTGATTGTCAACGGGTTTGATCGCATGTTCTTTGGCTTGTGTTGTGCAGGTGTCGAGCACGGACGCAGTGATCGAAGGCAGGTGAAGGTCAAGTTGAGACATGCTGTGTGTCGACGGACCGGGTGCGGTGAAGGATGGGCGTGCCGTGCGGCGGACGTGCCATGCCGGGTACCGAGCGGTGAAGGGCGGACGTGAGGCTTGGACTGAGGACCGGAGTGCCTGAGAATCAGCTGTGGTGGCTGGCAGCCTGGGACAGCGACGAACAGAGACTTGCGGGGCACGGTGTTGCTCGGGTCGAGGACCTGGGGCACGTGTCGGTGGACGGGGTGCACGGGCGGTGCATCCCCTCTACAGCTTCGGTTTGGTGGTAGAGCCAGGGAAAAACCATCGGGTGGACGGTTTCCAGGTTTGGGCCTCAAAACCTGGGCGCTGCGGGTTTCTGAGTTTGGGCCACAAACTCAGGCGTTGGACTTGGAGGCTGGTTTCCCGTTTGTTGGGCCTCAAAACCGGGGGATAGCTGGAAAAGGCTGGTTTCCCGGTTTGGGCCACAAAACCGGGGGTGCAGAGCGAGGACGGCACGTGGCGGCAATCGGAAGGTTGCGTGGAGGCAACGCGGACGAGTTGTGCGGGCGCGTGGCCGTCGATACACCTACCACTCGAGTTGGTCCAGAATAACCTTAGGGTTTAGCTGGTTCGCTCTGTAATTAGTTTAGAGAGGGGTAGAGTAGGAAATAGACTTAGACTAGAATAGGATAAGTAGTCGGGAGACTCCCTCCTCCCACCTATCTCAGTTTTCAGCCATTGGCCTTTGCCTTCCTCTAGTTTTTTTCTGTGCTCCCACACCTCTTCTGTAGCTAGCTGAGATCCACAGGAACTTGTTCTCTGTGTACTGTTGAGGAAGTGAGGCCGAATCACTCACTGTTGCAAGTACCACGCTCGTTTCCGGTTCGTGTTTTTGACCGTGTCCGACGCGGTGTTCGAATCGTGGTTCGCGCTTTGGTTGCTTCGGTCTGTGTTCGTTGCGTTCTTCGTTCCCTTCAGCTTTTCCATCGATCGATCTCCTTCTCCTGTGGTCTGCGAAATCCGTTTGAATCAGTTTGTTCAAACCATTGAGGAGGTCATTTTGACCAAAGGAATTCATCTAACTCCTCATGATCGAGTAGATCGGGACGATTTCGTTTTTGCGACACCTTTTCGTTCATCCACTTTCCCTTTTTTTTTTTCCTCGTGTTTTGGTTGTCTTGAGAGGATGATTTCTTTGAGGATAGTTTTCTAACTACTCTGTGATCTTCTTCTCCAAGTTTGGAAACTTGGGATTGTGATTTGATCGATTTTAGAGAGATTGCTTTTCGGGAGAACGCACCCAGGACTAAGCTTCTGCGCGAGGAACAGTTCGCAGTAGGCTCGGGCGAATCGGAGCGTGCCGAGGCTCACCTTCGAACGGTGCCCTCGAGCGAGCCGAGGCCTCCCCTCGGACGAACAGGAGTTTTTCCCGAGGCCTTCTTCGAGCCTCGGGCGAGGCGGAGTTTTTCCCGAGGCCTCTCTCAAGCCTCGGGCGAATCGGTGTTTTCCCGAGGCCTCCCTCGAGCCTCGGGCGAGGCGGAGTTTTTCCCGTGGCCTCTCTCGAGCCTCGGGCGAATCGGTGTTTTCTCCCTAAGGCCTCTCTGGAGCCTCGGGCGAATTGGAGTTTTGCACCGAAGCCTCGTGACTCAGTCTTTCGGTTCGGCGGTTTCCTTTGTTGCGTTCTCTGTTCAGTATTGCCTCGCTTGATCTCAGGGATCATCCACCACCTCCTTCTTAAGGTCGTGGCATCACTTCAAAGAACAAAGTTTTTGGGGTTGATTTTATTGGGACTGAGGCCGTGGTTTCTGTGAACAAATTCTGAGGCTCCCATTCACCCCCCCCCCCTCTGGTCGCCTTGGTTTGGCACTTTTGGTCCTTCAATTGGTATCGGAGCAGGTTAAGGATCTTCCACCTTAGCCGGTTCCGGATCCACCGAAGGCGACATGGATCGCGGCGTGGGCAAACCGCCGTTTTTTCGATGGGACGAACTATGCGTACTGGAAGATACGCATGTTGGCCTATCTGCAGAGTTTGGGTGCTTTGATTTGGGATATTCAACTCTGCTGATTACGTGGTCTTGGCTGCTCGTGTCACACAGCAACAGATCGATGAGCACGATGCCAATAGCCGAGCCCGTAATGCTCTCTTTTCTTGTCTGAGCATGGGTGAGTTTATCGCGTTTCTCACCTCGCTACGGCTCGGGAGATCTGGGATACCCTCATGCGTTTTCATGAGGGCACCTCTCAAGTCAAAACTCGACTCTACGAGTCGTTCAAGCGTGAGTATGAGAACTTTCGACATCAACCTTGCGAGAGCATAGAAAGTTTATTCGCTCGCTTTCAGGTGATTGTCAACAGGATGAGGGCTAACAAGGAGCAGTTGCCTTTTGACGATCATGAGCGTGCTTTGAAGCTTCTGCACACTCTTGACTGGTCGGTGTGGGATTCCAAGGTTCAGGCGATCATCGAATCGCCTAACTATGAGACCCTCACCTGCGACGAGCTCTTCAGTAAGCTCAAGTCCAGTGAGATTGACGCCATGTCGAGGGCTTCTTATGCGAACCCTCTGGCTTGACTATGGCTTTGGTTTCTGGCTCTTCTCCTAACTCTTCTGCTGGTTTTGCTCTGTCTTCTCTCTTTTTCTGTTACAGAGGACCAGCTGGAGTCTTTGGGGGACGACGAGTTGGCTCTGGCTTGCCAACCGGTTCTCTCGCGGTTTCACAACAACCGCATGAACCGTCGCCGCGGAGGAGGACGCTCAGGATGCTATGAGTGCGGCGACCCCGACCACTTCATCGCCAACTGCCCCAAGAAGAACAAGCATTCGGGAAGGGCGATCATGGGCACAAGTTCGACTCGGAAAGCATAAGGAGAAGTACGTCCCTCCGAGGCGCAAGAAGAGGGGCGACTTCGACAAGGAGTACATCAAGAAGAAGTACTTGGAGAAGGCTCAGGCTGAGCAGCGCGCGTTCTTCGCCACGCTCAGCGACGTCGACGGCTCGGATGACGACTCCGCTTCATCAAGCGACGACGAGTCCGAGAAAGAAGAAGGGATCGAGGACAAGCTGAACGGTCTCTGCTTCTTCGCCGACGACGACGGCTTCTGCACCATGGCGCTTGGTGATGAGTCAGAGGCGAGCTGGAGCACACCCCTTAGAACGACGACGACGATGACACCTCCCAGGTATCTCTCACTACGATGATCTCTCTGCCGAGGTTGAGAAGCTTACTGCCACGCTCCTTAGTCAGGACAAGTTGCTTAGGCGTGCGCTAGAGAGCGCAAGGAGTTTAGGCAGAAGTGGGAGGACACGGTGAGAGAGCTTGAGTTCGCTCGGTCCACCGTGGTTGTGTCGGAGGAGGTTGAGTGTGAGTCGTGCACACAACGCACATGACTGACCTTCTCACTTTGATAGGAAAGTATGCTGCGTTGGTTGGAGAGCTGGATGAGCTGAGGGCCAGACCCTCTTTGCTAGGTGCTTGCAAGACCTGTCCTGGCTTGCAAACCGAGTTGGCAGAGAAGAATGCCAAGATTGAGTCTCTTGAGAAGGCCAGCTCGGGTAGCACTTGTGTGACTAGGTGCGCTTTGTGCGAGGGTTTGGAGATGGAGATTGCCAATGTGAAGCATGGCAAGATGAGCAAACCAAAGAGGAAGAAAACACATACCTTCGGACCATCTTGTCATGGGTATCTTGTAGTGAGCCGCAGCTCGGGATGATGATCTCCCAATTCAAGCGAGCTGCTGGAGGTCCTGGTGTAGGTTTTGCTCAGGGTGTTGATCTTTCTGCCTTTGGAAGATTGGAGAGTCGAGTGGTATGAATCCGAGTGAGAGCTCAACTCCACCACTACTCCCAAACTTACCAAGCTTCCACCTAAAGAGCCTCTCAAACCTACCACCAAGGATGGGGTGTTGAAGAAGAACCTCTGAGAGCTCCACCAAGAACCAAGTGGGCATCCCAAACCCAACCACCAAAGAACAAGCTGGATACAATGCCACCTATCCAGGAGGAGTTGCCACAGAAGGGCAAAGTGATCCACACCCACAGCCATGAGTACCAACAACCCCCTTTGCGTGCGGTGAGGTATCATTGTGATTTCTGTGGGAGAGATGGACACTTGAGCGAGTTCTGCTTTCGGCGCAGAGAGAGAGAGGCGCGCCGTGCTCGGAGATGGACAACCCAGAATGTACCACCCTTTCCATGTGTGGTGCATGTGCCGAACGTCCAGAAGAGAGTGCTAGGCCCAGAGGTCCAGAACCTCAAGTTCCCAGGCCTAGGCAGCAGAGAGCTCCGAGGAGAGATGCTAGGCCTAGAGGCGCAGTGCCTCAAGTTGCTAGGCCTAGGCCTCGTAGAGAGCGTGCCCGACGGGGTCCTGCTTTTGCAGACTACGGACTCCGTGGCGGAGGCTTTGTTGAGCGTTTTCTCCCACCGCATTTGAAGTATTGCGGTGAGCGTTTATTCCCCAGCGGACCATGTTTTCCTGTGCGTGGTGATCGCTCTCTTCGTAGACAGTCTAGGAATGGTTTTTCTGCTAACCGTTCTTTGAGCAACCGGCCCAACACTGGTATTTCCCTTACTTCACTAACCCCAGTGTTGGACCGTATGCTCACCCTATGTCTTGTTATTGATGTAGGTAAACGGTTGGAGGACATTTGGTTGGTGGATTCCAGTTGCTCGAGGCACATGACCGGGAACGCCAAGTGGTTCTCCAGCCTTAGTCCTGTTGCCGAAAAGGAGTACATAACCTTCGGCGACAATAGCAAGGGTAAGGTATTGTCTCGCGGGTCAGTGCGAGTTAATGAGCACTTTGTGTTGCGCGATGTTGCTCTTGTTTCTAACTTGCATTTTAACCTTCTTTCTGTTTCGCAACTTTTTGACGACGACTATGAGATTCGTTTTAAACCGAATCTCAGTCGTATTTTGGACCCTCAGGGCAATCTTGTATGTTTGATTCGCCCTTTGGGAAAGTCTTTCGTGCGAATTTCTCGGAGTCTTTTGGCACTTCGCTGTCTTGTGGCTAGTCCTTCTTCCTCTGATCTTTGGAAGTGGCATAGGAGGCTCGGTCATTTAAGCTTCGACTTGCTTGCAAGACTTAGCTCACTTGGCCTAATCCGAGGATTGCCTAAGCTTTCGATGGAGAAGGATATAGTTTGTCATTCTTGTAGACATGGGAAGATGGTTGCTGCTCCCCACCATCCAGTGACTCAGGTCATGACCAAGCGCCCTGGAGAGCTTTTGCACATGGACCTTGTTGGTCCGGCTCGGGTGAGCTCGGTTGGGGGGAAGTGGTATGTACTTGTTGTTGTTGATGACTTTTCGAGATATTCGTGGGTCTTCTTTTTAGCTGAGAAGACCGAGACTTTCTCCTTTGCTCGTAATCTGATTTTGCGTCTTCAGAACAAGTTCCCTTTGAACTCGATGCGAGCAATTCAGAGTGATAATGGTTCCGAATTTAAAAATTCGGATTTTGAGAGGTTGTAACTCTTTGGGTTTAGAGCACCAGTTTTCTTCCCCTTACACACCGCCTCAAAATGGTGTTTGTAGAAAGGAAGAATCGAACCCTTGTTGAGATGGCCAGGATGATGCTCGATGAGCATAGGACTCCTAGGTGTTACTGGGCCGAGGCTATGAACACTGCGTGCTACATTTCAAATCGTATTTTTCTGAGAGCTTTTTGAAGAAAACCTCTTATGAGTTGCGTTTTGGTAAACAGCCCAAAGTGAGTTATTTTAGAGGTCTTCGGTTGCCATTGTTTTATATAAAGAAAGGCAACCTGGACAAGTTTGAGTCTCGTTCTTCTGACGTGTGTTTTTGGGTTATGGCACTCACACTCGAGCTTATCGTGTACTTAACCTTGACACTAACTGAGTCATGGAGACATCAGATGTCACCTTCGACGAGACTTGTATGTCCTTCTTCTCGTTTTGAGCGTGCAGGTGATCATGAGGTTGGCGAGCCTCTTTTGATGACAAGGACGAGGGTGCTGAAGGTATGGATGATCCAGCACCCCCTCCACCTGTCGCGCTGCCAAGAGCGGCTTCGACGACGACTCACGGCCCGACACTCTCTTCCTAGGGGCCGTGGGATCCTCCACCTCGCGCGGTACCTTTTGTACCCGGGGTGGAACCAGCTGCTGTTGAGGGGGAGGTCACTTCTTCCCGGGAGGCGCCACGACACATCCAGCGCCTGCACCCCTCTCAGCAGATGATCGGCGACATCGGCGAGCGAGTCACTCGCTCCAGGTCACAGCACATCTCTCACTTTGCTCACTCTGCTTTTGTTGCTAATTTTGAGCCCCGAGATGTTGGACACGCTTTGACGGATCCAGATTGGGTCAATGCCATGCATGAGGAGTTAGAGAACTTTGAGCAAAATCGGGTTTGGGTTCTAGTTCCACCTCCACCTGACTGTAAGCCTATTGGGACAAAATGGGTTTTCAAAAACAAGCAAGGAGAGGATGGCCACGTTGTGAGAAACAAGGCCAGGCTTGTAGCAAAGGGTTATAGTCAGAAGGAGGGGATAGACTATGAGGAGACGTTTGCTCCTGTAGCTCGTTTGGAGGCTATTAGGATACTCTTGGCTTTTGCTGCATCCAAAGATTTCAAACTTTTTCAAATGGATGTCAAGAGTGCCTTCTTAAACGGCTACATAGAAAGAGGAGGTTTATGTTGAGCAACCCCCTGGTTTTGAAAATCCCAAGTTTCCAAACCATGTTTTTAAACTCCACAAAGCTTTATATGGTTTGAAACAAGCCCCTAGAGCCTGGTATGATAGGTTGAAAACCTTTTTGCTTGCTAAGGGTTTTAAAATGGGATGTGTAGATAAGACGCTTTTTCTCCTCAGGCAAGGCAAAGATACACTCTTGGTCCAGATTTACGTGGATGATATCATTTTCGGTGGTTCTTCTCACGCTTTGGTTGCCAAGTTTGCAGATACTATGAGCAAGGACTTCGAGATGAGCATGATGGGCGAACTGACATTCTTTCTCGGGTTGCAAATTAAGCAATCCCGGGAGGGGACGTTTGTGCACCAGGGCAAGTACACCAAGGACTTGCTGAAGCGATTCGATATGGGTGAGGCCAAGCCTCTTCCAACACCCATGTCGACGACGAATGCCCTGGATGCGGACGTAGATGGGAGAAGCAGTGGACCAGAAGGAATACCGCAGCATGATTGGATCGCTGCTCTATCTGACGGCGACACGCCCGGACATCCAGTTCGCGGTGTGTCTGTGCGCGCGCTTTCAGGCGTCGCCGCGCACTTCTCACCGTCAGGCGGTGAAGCGCATTTTCAGGTACCTTCGTTTCACTCCTGAGTTCGGGATTTGGTATTCTGCTTCCTCCACCCTCTCCCTTTGCGGTTATTCGGATGCCGATTTTGCTGGTTGTCGTATTGATCGCAAGTCCACTTCTGGGACTTGCCAGTTTATTGGTTCCTCTCTTGTATCGTGGTCTTCTCGCAAGCAGTCTAGTGTCGCTCAGTCTACCACGGAGGCTGAGTATGTTGCTGCGGCTAGCTGCTGTTCCCAGTTACTCTGGATGATGGCCACTTTGCGTGATTTTAGTGTGAGCTTTTCTCGCGTGCCTTTGCTTTGTAACAGCACGAGTGCTATTAGCGTTGCTAAGAACCCCGTGCTTCACTCGAAAACCAAACACATTGATGTGCGCTTTCATTTCTTGCGAGACCACCAGGAGAAGGGTGATATCGACCTTCGCCATGTCAATACTCATCACCAACTGGCTGATATTTTCACCAAGCCTTTAGACGAATCAACCTTTAATCGGTTGAGGGGTGAGCTTGGTGTGTGTTCCCCTTTTAGATGGGGGAAACATTTTGGATCTTATATAGATTGCCTTTTTCGTTTGTCTTTCTTTCCTTTTGCATTTTGGCATACGCATTTACATTCTGAGTTTCATGTTTATAATCACTAGAGTGTAACTATGCTCTATTTTAGTATGCTCTGATGCTTATGTTGATACTTGTAGCTTATGCTCCTTCTGATCACTAGTACATGTTATGAGCGAGCTATTTTGGAATGGTGAATTTTGCTTATATATATAAAATCTGAAAATGTTCACCATTGAGATATGCAACTAGCATGTGTAGGGCGTGTTGAGTCCATTCCTGCTTTTCATATATGCTAGGTTGCTATGTCTCTAGTTCTGAGTCATTCACTTGCAGTGGCGGACGGCTCGGTAGGGCAAGGTAGGGCGCTCACCCTACCTTGGCTCCAACGTGCACCTCGACCCCCAGGACTGCCGACCCCAAGCAATTGAGGATTCCGGCGGCCGCCATGACTGCAGGCTGCTACTGTCGAACGTGGTGTGGTTCAAGTATATGACTGAATAGCTAGATATATTATATGTTTGATGAATCGTTACTTTCCCTTGGCCTTGGGCCGTTCCTGGACATTGGGCTTTGAACGTTTAGTGGTTCAGGTAATCAGGTTGTGGGCTGGGCAACATTGATATAACATATTGCCTATTTGCCTTCCACTTTTCTAATCTGCAACTACAACTACTCGACTCGACGCATTGCCTTCCGCCGCCGGCCGCCGACTGTTCGTTGTTTCAGCGACTCTGCGTTCAGGATCAGGATCAGTCGTCAGTTCGTGAGTTGCCTGTTCATCTCGTGATATATCAAAGCGTTCAGCGTTCAGCCGTGGTTGGTTCTGCGTTCAGCCAGTTCGTCAGTTTGGCGTTCAGCTGTTCGGCCGACGATCAGGATCAGTTCACCCGTTCGGCGATCCGGATCAGTTCACGAGTTGCGGCTTCGGCGTACGGCGTGGACGTTGTTGTAACTTGTAAGTCATCCAACTCGACACTGTTTTACTTTTTTCCATTATTGTTATCCAATCTTTTACTTAAAAATTATTACTTACTAATTAATTTGGTTTATTTAGTTTTGAAGCACATGGATGATGGCTTCAGTGATGGCTTTGACTCAGATGAGTTTTATCAAGCTGTCACTGCAGTTGAAGAGGAGATGGAAAATGGTATGGCGGGATTACAAGTTGAAGAGGAGAATGAAATTGATGGGGAGGTATTATAACTGAGTTTAATCCGGATCACATTATCACTGATCCGGGGCTTCGTATACGATTGATCGATTTTCTATTAATATTAGATCTGAAGTTAGAAGAGCTTTCATAGATAAGGGTCCAACTCAACCAATTGGATATAAATTCCCAAATCAAGTACTAAAAGATCCTTTCAGAAAAATTGGTTCAAGGAACATTGTTGGCTTGAATACAGTGTGGAGAAGGATAGGGCTTATTGCTTTTATTGTTATCTTTTCAATCATGATCGAATGGATGACAAATTTGGGTATGATGTCTTTACATCATTGGGGTTTAATAATGGGAAGAATGCATATTTGGGCTTCGTAAACATAATGGAAAACTCCATAACCAATGTAGGACAGCATATGAGGATTTCAAAAATCAAAGAACAGGTGTCAAACATAAGATTGACAAACATACAAAAGATGCACAAATCAAATATGAAACTCGATTGGATACATCATTGGGTATTGTGAGTTTGCTCACATTGCAAGGTGAAGCTTTTCGTGGACATGATGAGTCCCTTGCTTCTTTGAATAAGGGAAATTTCCTAGAGTTTCTTGATTGGTATAAAGAAAGGAATGAACTAGTAAAACTTGCATTTGATGAAACATGTCCAAAAATGCCAAGATGACTTCTCCAACAATTCAAAAAGAACTTTCAGAGTGTTGTGCAATAGAGGTCACCAAAGCAATAAAGAAAAGAGATGGCGGGTTGTCGTTTCTCCATTCTTATAGATGAATCTCGTGATATATCTGTCCAAGAACAGATGGCCGTGGTTGTGAGGTAAGTAATGGATTTTATAAAGGTCAATGGTTATTGTATTATCATTTTTTTGTCAAAATAGCTAATTATATTATAATATCTATGTTGCAGGTTTGTAACAAGAAAGGAAAAGTAATTGAAAGATTTTTAGGTATTAAGCATGTGAAGGAGACAACCTCACAAGCACTGAAGACAGCGGTTGTTTGAAGTACTTGGTGAGCATGGGCTACACATTGCAAATCTGCGAGGGCAAGGTTACGATGGTGCTTCTAATATGAGAGGAGAATTTAATGGCCTTCAGAAGCTTATTCGTGATGAGAACCCATATGCTTTCTACGTCCATTGCTTTGCTCATCAATTGCAGTTGGTAGTTGTTTCCATCTCAAGATGTTGTTCATCTATTGAGGATTTTTTTGAATATGTGGCCTTGATTGTGAACAACAGCTCATCATCTTGCAAGAGGAAGGATATATTGCTAGATAAGCAACGCAGAATTCTTTTAGGTAAGTTGGGCAGTGGAGAGATTTCCTCGGGTAGAGGGAAAAATCAAGCAACATCCTTGGCTAGACCTGGAGATACAAGATGGGGTTCTCATTTTAAGACATTACTGCGTATTGAATCAATGTGGGATTCAGTAATTGAAGTTCTACAAATTGTGCATGAAGATGAGCGTAATCCAAGTAGGGCAGGAGGTTTAGTGCAAATCATGGAGTCATTTAGCTTTGTGTTCATCATGAAGATGATGTTGCAAATCTTGCGCATCACAAATGAGCTCTCTCTTGTCTTGCAAAGGAAGGATCAAAACATTGTTCAAGCCATGTCTTTGGTTATTGATGTGAAAACACGTCTGCTGAATTTGAGGAATGATGGTTGGGAGCCACTATTGCAGGAAGCCACAAAATTTTGCAGTGAAAATGATATCCCAATACCAAATATGAATGAATCAGTAACAAGATTTGGAAGATCAAGGAAAGGGGGCAAGAACAACATCACTGCTGACCATTATTTTGTCGTGTTGATACCTTCTATGCTGCTATAGATGCTATTACCACAGAGTTTGATCATCGGTTTAATGAGGTATCTTCAGAGTTGCTTGTTTGCTTTTCTTGTCTTGACCCTGGAGACTCATTCTCTAAATTTGATGTGCACAAGCTAGCTCGGCTTACTGAGATATATTATGATGATTTCTCCTATTCTGAAAAGAAGGGTATAAAAGATCAACTAGAGACATTTATTCTTCATGTGAGAAGAATTGATGAGTTTAGAGATTGTCATGATCTGGGAAGCCTAGCTGCAAAAATGGTTGAACTTGAGAGACATACTCTTTTCCCATTGGTTTATCGTCTAATTGAGTTGGCATTGATATTACCAGTAGCAACGGCAACGGTTGAAAGGGTCTTTTCAGCTATGAAGATTATCAAAACAGAATTGCGCAACAAGATGTCTGATGCCTGGCTCAATCACTTAATGGTGTGCTACATTGAGCGAGAAATATTCAAAGGAATTGATCTTGAGAAGATCAAGAAAACATTTCAAAACATGAAAGATAGACAAATGCAATTGCCTAGACGTAATTGAAGCTTCATCCACATGGTTAGTAGTTGACTTTGCATGTATTTTCTTTAATTATTTATATCCTAAATGCTTGTACTTTATGCTTGACTATCACTAGTGAACTATTTTGGGAGAGATTACTTTACCTATTGATCTCGCCATACCTTAAATTTTTTTCGTCCTCCGCCACTGTTAACTGAACTCCAAAAGGTTAACGAACAAAACTGCTACGTATGTTCTTCAAAACCACTGAAAATTGAGAACACCACCGTTGCTTGCACCTCTCATCTCCCTGTACTGTTGCGGCTTGGATCATACACTGTCTGCTGCCGTGGGCTCAGCCTACTTCCAAAGTCGTACGTAACCATTCGCTGCAACATCATGTCACATGTTCTTGCCTAACAAAACCGAGAGATGTCAATTATGGCTTATGGAAGTGTTCGGTACAGCTTGCAGCAGCTGCGGGTACAGTTTTACAATTGTGTGTTACTGTAGCGGCAACAAGTGCAGCTGCACTGCAACCACTGCTAATACGGATCATATATTAACAAAATGAACCTAATTGAGGTCTTGTTTAGTTGGGATATAAAAAGTTTTTTCATGTCACGGATGTTTCTATGCTCATTTAGTATATTAAAAATAAACTAATAAGAAAACAAATTACATAGTCTGCTATGAAACCCTGAAACAAATTTATTAAGACTAATTAATCTAATATTAAATATGTTTACTGTAGCACAACATTGTCAAATATAAACTTATTAGAGCGTCTCCAATAGTTTCCAAATAACTAGTCTAGAAGACTTCTATTGGCTATCAAGTAGAGAGATTAAATAGCTAGTCACTCTTAAATAGTTAGTCTAGCACGATCTCTCATAAACAACTCTCTTAGATCTCACGTAACTCTCCACTACAATATCTTTTGTTTATTATTTTTAAGTCTCATATTTGCAATTTGCCATTGAAGACGCCCTTAGGCTTAACTTCTCATAAATTACACGCATCCTGTATAATTAGTTATTTCTTTAGTCTACGTTTAGTACTTCATACATGTGTCTAAACATTTAATGTTGCGGTGGGATGTAAACAAGGCCTAAGTAAAGCAGATACTGATCAACAATCTGTCGTGTATTTGAATAGTACCGTGGGGGAAATGAGGCCGACAACCTCCCGTTCTCATCAGTAATGGCCCAATGAACAGGCGCCTATTCATTGCTTCATCGACAATTCAACAAAACATATAAGAAGATTAACCAAAGTTGATAGTCATAAGCATGACCTGCAAAGATGTGCATTCCTGTAAACACATCCAAATCCATCAAGATGCATTCCTGTAACGATCAGGATACAAGATTTACTTCGAGCTGAGTAAACACAGGCCACGAAAGACTCAGAAACCAGGAACGGATAAACTACAAAAAACTGCAAAAAAAATACCTGGTTGTCCACCCTTGAAGAAAAAAATACATACGAAAATACCATACATGGAAATGACTCCATGAAGCTGCTGCTGAATTCAGACTTCAGAGTTGACCTGAATGCAGATTAGGAACACTGAGCTTTGGACAACCATATACCTTCAATTCTTTTAGATATGTTAGTCCAGCAAGTCCATCACAGAATTGCAGATTAGGGCAGCTCAACTTTAATGATACTAGTGATGGAAGATTTTGGGGTTCCACAGAAAGGCGCTCAATGGAATCAGAAACAATTAATATATTCTCCAAAGATGGGTGGCAGTTTGTCAAATGGTACAGCAGCTCATTTCTGAATCCTCCTTTGACATGGATGCTAGTAAGTGATGGGAGGTGAACAACAGTAGTCAGGTTTGGACAATCTCGCAGTATCAGAACCTTAAGTAGTGGGAGGTCAGGAAGCCGAGCCATGCTGATACACTGACCTATGTCCAGTCTTTGAAGCATTGGGAACACAGGGAGTTCAGTTAAACTATCACACTGACGTAAATCCAGTTTAAAGAGCAAAGGGAGACGAGGAATTCTGACCAGATTTTTGCAATACCTCAGTTTCAGTTGGGCCAAAGATGAAGAAAGTGCACATGGCAGGGATCTCAGTTCAGAGGCATGCTGAATGCTAAGAGTGCGTAAGCAGGTAAATGAACCATCACCCACTCCGGACCACTGTAACCATCTGGGCATACTGTCAAATTCCAGGGTCACCAGTGATTTAAATCCTGTTGTCTTTGGATTGAGGCTGCAAAACTCTGGTCCAATGCTTTTTATTCTCGACATCTCAGCAATTGTAAGATACTGCAAGGCCAACAATTGACCAAGTGGTGGCATGCATTCAAATTGACAATATTCCAATCTTATCACGGTTACCTTTGAAAAGGAAGTGTCACCTAACCAACTAGGATATCTACATGATCTGCAGACTTCTATAGAAAGTTCAGTGAGGTTATTATGTGGTTGCAAGTTCTCTAGTATTTCCTCATGAGAAGCTGTAGTTGGTGCAGGCTCCTGGCCATGTTTGCAGTATTGCCAATCTCCATCAGGAAACAAATTTAAAGCTCGGATATGTTGTTTACTGCACAAATTTGCTTCTTCTGCCTCACCAACACTGGTCACATTATCTAATCCGTTTAAGCATAGCTTTCCACTAAGATTTTGCAGGTCCTTCAGGTTCCTCAGATTACAATGCCAAACACCTCTTTTAACAGTGATAACAGGCAGCGTGTGCAGATTAGTTAGGCGTCCAATTCCATTTGGAATGCATGCTGGTTTCAAGTTACCAGAAGTAGTCACATCTAAGGTCTGCAGGTTAAAGAGCTGGCATATAGAGATAGGGAGCTCTAATCCTCCTATGTCTCGAAGAACCAGATGACGTAGATGCTTCAAGTTGCCCACTGAATCATGTAATGATGGTCTTGCGAGTGAAACCCCATCCAAAACAATAGTACGTAACTGCTTGGAGTGAACAAATAGCTCTTCAGATATTTCAATTGGACCACCAAGCCCCTCCATTGAACTCAGTATGACAGCCCTTAGAGCACTAGACCCATGAAAATGTTCTAATTTGAAGTCACACATGTCCATGGTAAGAATATGGATATATTCCGAACATCCTTTGATATTTGAGCTGGTATATCATTCTCAAGTCTAAGAAACTCTTCACCTGCTACACAGCATGCAAGATCATGGATAAGATCATGCATGGTGTATGCATGTTCATTACATTGAATAATAGATCGCTTAAGTAAATCAGAAAGATATAACTTTCCAGTTCTGTCTTTATCCCATACATCATCAGTATGAAGAAGACCTAGTGACTTCCACAGGAAAATTATCTTATCTTGAGAAAAATGATAATCTTTAGGAAACAACGATAGGGCCATAAAACACTTTTTCAGGTAAACTGGCATGTGGCTGTAGCTTAGTTCCAGTGCTGGGACAATATCACTCTGCTGTGGATCCAAGTCCCACAGATCACTCTCCAAGACATATTTCCATCTCTCCTCGTCAGTTTCATAACGCAACATACTTCCTAGGGTCTTGATTGCAAGTGGCAAACCTTTGCACCTCTCCACAATCTCCTCACTGATCTGTATGAAATTTGCATAAGCAGCAGGATCTTGACCTTCAAATGTGATTTGTTCAAATAAGGACCAACTAGCAGCTGAAGTCAAGCAATTCAAGGAGTAAAAAGGCATTGTTTGTACAAGTCTTGCAACAGTCTCACTGCGAGTAGTAACAATAATCCTACAGAGTTCTGTAGTCATCATTGGGGCACAAAGGGAATCCCAAGGGGCTCTCTGCTGATTCCATACGTCATCTAATACAATTAGAAGTTTCTTTCTCTCTATTTGCTCTATCAAAGCTTCCTGAAGATCATTCAACTCCAATGCTTCATACTTCTTCTTCTGGAGTGAACTAATAATATTTCTAGTTATTATCTTCAGATCAAATTGATCAGACACACATATCCAGGCAAGTCTGTCAAAATACTGACGTACACTTTGATCATTAAACACCAGTTGAGCCAGTGTTGTCTTACCAAGTCCTCCCATGCCAACAATAGCCAGAACAGACATAGGCCTCACTTCTGACAACAGCATTTTGATAATATTATTTTTATCTACCTCTCTTCCATGTATACTTGGCTCATGTACAATAGTGTTGGAACTAAGGTAGGATCAATCGTCGCTGGAACGCTCGCACTTACACTCAGTCTCGACGAACACGCGAAGAACACAGGATGAACTCACGATGAACTCGGTGGACAGGTTTTTTTTAGTGCAGCGCTCGAACTACTGCGTTTTCTGTTTTTCCTCCCTTTTATTGACTCGATTACATGCTCGTCATGATCCTGCATGTCCGCTCACGCCCCGATTTAGCTGCGCCATCCCACAGCCACGGAACGTGGGCGCCATAGCCGGAACGAGCTCCACTGATTACTAACAGACGCGCACGACGCGCGGACGCGGACGACGCGGTGCTCCCAATCCTAGCTACTGATACAGACTCACGCAATACACACACACAACGGAAGTGGATACAACAAACTCCCCCCTACTTCTGTTGTGTTGAACCAGTGTCAATGATGCCGCTCCGGCTACGCAACTCTTGCAGACGATCGCGCGGAAGCGGCTTGATGAGCAGGTCCGCCAGCTGGTCTCCCGTCTTGATGTAGTCCGTTTCGATCACCCCTGAACTGATGCAGTCGCGGATGAAGTGAAACCAGACGTCGATGTGCTTGCTCCTGTCGTGTAGCACCGGGTTCTTGGCCAGCGCCAAAGCGGACTTGTTGTCGATGTAGATCACCGGGGCGACAACCTTGGCGTTCACCAGATCAGAGAGTAGGCGCGACAGCCAAACTCCCTGGCACGCCGCGATCGCGCCAGCGATGTACTCCGCCTCGCATGTTGATAGCGCTACCACGCGCTGCTTCTGTGATTGCCAGCTCACGGGACTCTGACCAAGGAAGAAGAACACTCCCGAGGTGCTCTTCCGGTCGTCGCAGTCACCGGCATGATCAGCGTCGCTGAACCCAATCAGCTCCATAGCTCCGTCCCCCCGCCGGTAGACACACCCGTAGGACCTCGTCCCGGCAATGTACCTCAGCAGATGTTTGACAGCACTCCAGTGCTCAGTGGTGGGCGCCTCCATGAAACGACTCACATAACCCACTGCGAAAGTAATGTCAGGGCGTGTGTGTGAACCAGGTACCTCAAGCTGCCAACGATGCTGCGGTACAGAGTCTTGTCCACCAGGGGATTAGAGCTCGCCTTGCTCAATTTGAGGCGCGGCTCCATCGGTGTGCTGCACGGATTGCACCCGGTGAGCCCGGCCTTCTCGATGATCTTGTTTGCATAGGCGCCTTGACACAGTGTGACGCCCTTTGAGGTCTGATGAACTTCGATGCCGAGAGGTAGTAGTGCAGTGGCCCGAGGTCGCTCATGCTGAAGAGGCGAGCCATGTCTGCCTTGAACCGATCGACCTGTGTGTGGTTTGCTCCAACCACGACGAGGTCATCAACATATACCCCGACGAGCAACAGGTTGCTGCCGGAGCCGCGCATGTACACCGCGTGCTCTCAGTGGCGGAGGACGAAAAAAATTTAAGGTATGGCGAGATCAATAGGTAAAGTAATCTCTCCCAAAATAGTTCACTAGTGATAGTCAAGCATAAAGTACAAGCATTTAGGATATAAATAATTAAAGAAAATACATGCAAAGTCAACTACTAACCATGTGGATGAAGCTTCAATTACGTCTAGGCAATTGCATTTGTCTATCTTTCATGTTTTGAAATGTTTTCTTGATCTTCTCAAGATCAATTCCTTTGAATATTTCTCGCTCAATGTAGCACACCATTAAGTGATTGAGCTAGGCATCAGACATCTTGTTGCGCAATTCTGTTTTGATAATCTTCATAGCTGAAAAGACCCTTTCAACCGTTGCCGTTGCTACTGGTAATATCAATGCCAACTCAATTAGACGATAAACCAATGGGAAAAGAGTATGTCTCTCAAGTTCAACCATTTTTGCAGCTAGGCTTCCAGATCATGACAATCTCTAAACTCATCAATTCTTCTCACATGAAGAATAAATGTCTCTAGTTGATCTTTTATACCCTTCTTTTCAGAATAGGAGAAATCATCATAATATATCTCAGTAAGCGAGCGAGCTAGCTTGTGCACATCAAATTTAGAGAATGAGTCTCTAGGGTCAAGACAAGAAAAGCAAACAAGCAACTCTGAAGATACCTCATTAAACCGATGATCAAACTCTGTGGTAATAGCATCTATAGCAGCATAGAAGGTATCAACACGAAAATAATGGTCAGCAGTGATGTTGTTCTTGCCCCCTTTCCTTGATCTTCCAAATCTTGTTACTGATTCATTCATATTTGGTATTGGGATATCATTTTCACTGCAAAATTTTGTGGCTTCCTGCAATAGTGGCTCCCAACCATCATTCCTCAAATTCAGCAGACGTGTTTTCACATCAATAACCAAAGACATGGCTTGAACAATGTTTTGATCCTTCCTTTGCAAGACAAGAGAGAGCTCATTTGTGATGCGCAAGATTTGCAACATCATCTTCATGATGAACACAAAGCTAAATGACTCCATGATTTGCACTAAACCTCCTGCCCTACTTGGATTACGCTCATCTTCATGCACAATTTGTAGAACTTCAATTACTGAATCCCACATTGATTCAATACGCAGTAATGTCTTAAAATGAGAACCCCATCTTGTATCTCCAGGTCTAGCCAAGGATGTTGCTTGATTTTTCCTCTACCCGAGGAAATCTCTCCACTGCCCAACTTACCTAAAAGAATTCTGCGTTGCTTATCTAGCAATATATCCTTCCTCTTGCAAGATGATGAGCTGTTGTTCACAATCAAGGCCACATATTCAAAAAAATCCTCAATAGATGAACAACATCTTGAGATGGAAACAACTACCAACTGCAATTGATGAGCAAAGCAATGGACGTAGAAAGCATATGGGTTCTCATCACGAATAAGCTTCTGAAGGCCATTAAATTCTCCTCTCATATTAGAAGCACCATCGTAACCTTGCCCTCGCAGATTTGCAATGTGTAGCCCATGCTCACCAAGTACTTCAACAACCGCTGTCTTCAGTGCTTGTGAGGTTGTCTCCTTCACATGCTTAATACCTAAAAATCTTTCAATTACTTTTCCTTTCTTGTTTAAAACCTGCAACATAGATATTATAATATAATTAGCTATTTTGACAAAAAAAAATGAATATACAATAACCATTGACCTTTATAAAATCCATTACTTACCTCACAACCACGGCCATCTGTTCTTGGACAGATATATCACGAGATTCATCTATAAGAATGGAGAAACGACAACCCGCCATCTCTTTCTTTATTGCTTTGGTGACCTCTATTGCACAACACTCTGAAAGTTCTTTTTGAATTGTTGGAGAAGTCATCTTGGCATTTTTGGGACATGTTTCATCAAATGCAAGTTTTACTAGTTCATTCCTTTCTTTATACCAATCAAGAAACTCTAGGAAATTTCCTGTGACGGAACGACCCTAATCCTATGGCCCACGTGTCCCTGTCAACCTCTGACAGCCGAACCACCATGTTCCATGTGATTAAGACCTGTTCGCCACCGGGCTACATCAGCGCCCAATGTCCGCAGGATCATCTCACAATTCGGTTACAGCATTGCATACTTTTACAAATAACATCGGAATAAAGAGCGGAAGACTTAAATAACATTAGTTTTACAAAACGAGGTTTCAAATGAGGTAAGGAGTACGGTTATTACAAACCATTGTTCGGGTGATTCAAAGTAGACAACGTAGCGGAAACATTAACATAACGATACATGTAACACCCAGCCCGAGGGTGCACGTTTACTCATCGGCCTCATCGGCCTCTTCCTGGATGAAGGTCACGCAACAGGGTGCGAGACACATCGGGGTTTCAGGCATACCTGCAACATGGGTAACAAACCCTGAGTACTGGGGTACTCAACAAGACTTACCCGACTAAAGAAAAAGGGAGAAGACTCAGGAATGAGAGGCTTAGGGTAGTCAAGGTAAGGCTTAAGCAAGATCAAGTATTTTGCAGAAAAGCATTTTTTTGTAAACCTTATTTTATTTTTGAAAGATTCAGTATTCCTCAATTCTTCATCATTCATGATTCATTTTACATTTCAAAACATTCCTAGTTGAGAACCACTCTCCGTTGACAGTCAGTGGACCAAGTCTCCATAACCGAGGAGCAACGTTAATCCGGATAAATAATACTCAGCTGAGGATCCCTATCCACACTGCATATGTAGCACCCAAGCTTGCATATGCCAACTCGTCTACCACGATTCCTCCAAGATTGGGCCCGGTCCTACGCCACCCGGAAGTACAGTACACCACACCAATCCGGGACTTTAACCCACGTGGGTACATGCTACTTCCGCCATCTCTCCACTCCCAGTGCGCGGTTGTCGGTCCAACAAAGGATTCCTCGGAGCCAGAGCTTTCCGTAGTATGTGAATAGTTGCAAGTCTTGGCCAGCAGGGCCCCATACGGATGGTCCCTAATTTTCCAGCCAGAACTATACCTTGGTCATATCTCACCCAAGCGTAATAGTTCTGTCAGTTTTTCAACCCTATCCCGGTCGGTGTCAACTGTTGAGTCCCGGACTACAACATGACGGCACCGTACGCGCGCGGACAACCTCTTCTCGACAATGACCACATGCTAGCTAGGCAAGCAGTCATCGAACGAGAAGTAAAGCCAAATTCCCATAAAGATTCTTTCAGTGATCACACTTTTGAAAATGGCATTTTATTGCAAATCTATAGTATAGCATCACTAAGCATTTTGCAAATAGTTTTAAAGCAGGGCTGGTGGATCTTCTGGTGGAGGTAAATAATGCAGGTAATAGGTCATCACACAACTCCTATAACCTAATGCAGTAGTTTAACTCAAAAGCATTTAAGGAAAACATTTTATAAAACCAAGGAAGGGTTAAATGCACCGGGGCTTGCCTTGGATGGCAAAGAGAGCAGACTCGGGGTAGGTATAGGTGTTGGAGCTCGGGGTCGCCTCGGGAGTTGGTTCGTCAACAGCGGCCTCGACTCTGGTACCTTCTTCGTCAGCTATACGGATGCAATGATGAATGCTCATGAGAATGATGATATGGACTTATGGTGCAAGACAATTCCACTGAATCTAGATTACTCTTAGGCAAGGCATAATCGAAATCTAGGTTGAGCATAAAAGGTAACCATTCTTTCTTAAGCATTATTGATGTTAGGCCTTATTATAATTATCCTAAGTATTAACCAAACATATCATCACAAACATCATAGACCAAAGGGTAGGGGTCTATGAACATCAATCAATCCAAAGATCACATCATTAAACACTTATTACCAACCCTAATCCATCTTTTCTATTTTTCTTATTTTATTTAAAAGGTCATTTTATAGAAGTTGCTCCAAAAATTACCAAATTAATCACATAAGTTCATTATGGTGTAGATAGATGGCAAAACAAATCTCATAATTTTTGGAGGTCATTAAGGTGTTCAAATAATTCCAGACATTAATTAACAAAAGGCACTATTTAACAATTAAAGATAAATGCTCAAAAATCAACTTGTTCTAAAAGACTTCAAATTTTACCAGAGGTTCAGCATGTTATAACAAGGTCACAAAAATTTATCTCAAGATTTTTTGAGTTATAAATGATTTTCTAAAAATCCAAAACTATCCATTTATTAATTAAAAGAGGGATTTTACATTTTCAAATTCTTGCAGAAAAGTCAAGTTTCATATTTTTATAAAATACTACACAGTGCAAGGAGCATACCATAATTTTCTCAGGATTTAAGGAACAACAGATTAATTCACACAAAAAAGAGAAAACAGCACACTATTCACAAACTCCCAAAAAGGAAAAAAGAGCACTGTGCTCCTTCTATGAAGGGCTCGGGCGAAACGGGCTCGGGCGAGTCGGAAAGTGAGTGCTCCGTCCGAGGCCTGGCCCGGAGGCTCGGGCGAAACGGAAAAGCAAGCGTCCGTCCGAGGCCTAGCTCGACGAAGCGGAGGGTGCATGAGTCCGCTCGAGGCTTGGGCTCGGGCGAGACGGAAACGCGTGCTCGAGGCTTGGGCTCGGGCGAGACGGAGTGGAAGCAGAGGCCGGAGGCCTCGGGTGCTTACCACGGATCGGAGGCAGGGCTCGAGGTTGTGGCTCGGCACGTGCTCGAGGGTGAGGCTCGAGGAAGGAGGCTCGACACGTGCTCGAGGGGCGGTGGTTCCGTGGAGCTCCTTCGGCGGCGAGCGGCGAGCGGCGCTCCGACGACCGTGCGCAACACACGAGACCGCAAGGGCCTGGTCAGAGTCGCACAGAACCAAGGAACACGACACGGGGTCGGTGAGGGATGATCATGGCCGGAGACGGCGAATTTCACGAACCCGAGCTCGCCGGGTTTCTGCCGGAGATGGGAACGGCGAGCTTACGCGAGCGATTGAGGGCGGTAGAGATGAAATTGAAGGGTGGGAAAGCTTCACGAGCTCAAGGCGGAGCTTCTGAGCTAGGTGGTGGAGCGGCGGAGGCACTGGACTGGCCTGGCCACGGTGGCGGAGAGGATGAGAAGCTCGGGGCTCGGCGGGGCTTTTATAGGCGCGTCCTGAGGCCGGTAGAGAGCACGGCGAGGCGCGGATAAGATCGGCGGGAGCGTGCGCACTCGATTGCGCTAAGGCGGAGGGGCTGGCGTGCGGCGGGGCCGGTGCGCAAGCTTGGCCGGCAATGGCCACGCGGCGGCGGCGCGCTGGACACTGTAGGGGCCGAGAGCGAGGGTCAGCGCTCGCGTGCGGGCGCGGAGGAGGGAACAGGGAGACAGCGGCGGCAGGATAAGGGCGCGTGGGGAGCAGCCGTATGCGCTGCATGCGCAGCGCCGGCGCCATGGCCGGGCCCCCCCTCCCCCTGGCTCTACGGGAAGAAGAACAGTGTAGGGGCTAGGGTTTGACTTTTGGCCAGTATCTGTATTTTGCAAAAATCTCCCAAATTGAACTGTGAAACATGCGACAAAAAGTCAAAATACCAAGTTGTTCAGAAAAATGAGATCTACAACTTTGTCAATATGAACATTTTCAAATTTCAAATAGTTTTTGAACTATATTCAAAAACATAAAAGGGGACACTTTTCAAATTTGATTCAAATCAAAATTACTTTGGATTTCAAACTGGAACTTGAAAATTTTCATATAGGAAAGTTGTTCCATTTGACAAAACCTACAACTTAGCTAAAATACACTTTTTGAAACTCAATAGTTCTTGAATTAATTTTGAAAACTCAAAAAGGGACAAAAACTGGAGTTTGAATGAATTTGAAATTACTTCAAATTTTATATAGAACTTTGAAAATCTGTAATTACCAAAGTTGTTTCTCTTGGCCAGATCTACAACTTTGCTTTTGGACCAACCTCAAATTCTGAATAATTTTGAATTACAAAAAGAGGGATAAAAATCCAGGGTTTGGAAATCACGGGTTTTGCAAAGGGAAAATCAAATCAAATCTGATTTTTGAACTTTGATCAATGCAGCAAACATCAGGGCACTAAATTTGAACAAGAATTAAATATAACTAGGCACCAGGTGAAATTACCATTTTTGCCCTTATAGAGAGAATTGGGCTTTTAGGGTTTTTGAAAATAAGGGATCAAGGCATGCAATTAGGCAAATCAAATGCAATCATCACAGGAAATGATTAATGCTTAAGATGATGACATGTCAAGTTAATTACATTTGAACACTAGGGGTGTTAAACAGCCTTCCCCCCTAAAAGAAATCTCGCCCCAAGATTCCACGTCTTAAGAAGGAAAAGGCAAAACCTTACATCTACAGAGATTCGAGAAGTCGGGATAGTTCTTTGCTAAGAAGTCTTCGGATTCCCAGGTGGCTTCTTCTTCAGAGTGTTGGTTCCACTGGATCTTGTACCATCTTGTGGTGGTTCTTCGGGTAACACGATCCTTGTGATCCAACACGCGAACTGGAACTCAGTGTATGACAGATCTGGTTCTAGCTCAACGCCTTCAACTTCAACCACATGTTCAGGTACTCGGAGACACTTCTTGAGTTGGGAGACATGAAACACATTATGAACTGCTGAAAGATGATCGGGCAAACTTAACTGTAAGCACCTTGCCACAACGATCCAGAATCTCAAACGGACCAGTAACGGGGTGCTAACTTTCCTTTGACTCCAAAACGAGTGACTCCTTTGGTGGGTGAGACCTTCAGATACACATAATCCCCGATCTCGAACTGCAGAGGTCGACGTCTCTTGTCAGCAAACTTTTCTGTCGAGACTGTGCGATCTTCATGTTCTCTTGTATTTGCTTACTTTCTCTTCCATATCCTTTACTAGGTCAACTCCAAGAATTCCTTTCTCCGGGTTCAGACCAATGAGAGGTGTACGACAACGGCGGCCGTACATGCTTCAAAGGGTGCCATTTTGATGCTCTCTTGGTAACTGTTATTATAAAGAATTCTGCCAAGGGCAAACACTGATCCCAAGTATCTGCGAAGGTAAGCACACAGGCTCTCAACATATCTCTAACACACTTGGTTGACTCTCTCAGTCTGTCCATCAGTCTGCGGATGATAAGCCGTGCTATACAATAGCTTGGTTCCAAGTGAGCATGGAACGCTTTCCAGAACTTAGCGACAAACTGAGTACCACGATCTGAGATGATGGTCTTGGGTATGCCATGGAGCTTCACTATGTTGTTTTTGTACAAGGTGGCATAAGTTGGGGCGGTATAACTTGTTTTGACCGTAGGAAGTGAGCTTGCTTCGTGAGACGGTCCACTATCACCCAAATGGAATCGAATCCTTTTTGAGTCTTGGGTAATCCATTGATAAAATCCATGCTGATATCCTCCCATTTCCAACCAGGTACTGACAAAGGTTGCAGCTCTCCTCCGGGCTTCATATGCACAGCCTTGACTTTCTGACATGTATCGCAACGAGCGACATGTCGAGCGATTTCGATCTTCATCTTTGTCCACCAGAATTTTTGCTTCAAGTCTTGGTACAATCTTGTTGCTGCCAGATGGATGGCAAATCTGGTTGAGTGTGCTTCATCAAGGATTATCTGTCTCAGCTCAGGTACCTTGGGAACTACCAGACGGTTCTTGAACCATACCACTCCTTCATCATCAATCCTGAAACAGTCAGCCTTTCCAACTTGAACCTTTTCGATGATTTGCTTGATTCCGGGTTATCTTTCTGTGCAGCTATGATCTGTTCTCTGATAGAGGTTTCTACTCTGACATTGCCTAGACTTCCTTGTGGAACCATTTCAATACCCAGCTTCTCTAGTTCATAGCATAGGAAGATTCATAGGATTTCATAACCACAGTTACAGTATGACTTGCGACTGAGTGCATCGGCGACCACATTCGCCTTACCCGGATGGTAATGCACTTCGATATCATAGTCCTTGATTAACTCAAGCCATCTTCGCTGCCTCATGTTCAGCTCTTCTTGGGTGAAGATATACTTCAGGCTCTTGTGATCTGTGTACACATTGCAGGTACTGCCCAACAGATAATGACGCCATATCTTCAAGGCATGAACCACTGCTGCTAACTCAAGATCATGAGTTGGATAATTTTCCTCATGTCGCTTAGCTCCGCCGCGAGGCATAAGCGATCACTCTTCCTTCTTGCATCAACACGCACCCAAACCAGTACCAGATGCATCACAGTAGACATCAAAGGGCTTCTCGACGTTTGGCTGAGCTAGCACTGGTGATGTGGTTAACAACTTCTTCAAAGTCTGAAAAGCTTGTTCACAAGCTGGTGACCAAAGAACTTCACAGAATTCTTCAGCAACTCGGTGATAGCTTGGCGATTCTGGAGAAATCTGGGATGAATCGACGATAATATCCAGCCATTCCCATAAAACTGCGGACCTTGTGAACAGAGGTAGGTGGCTTCCAATCCAGGATATCTGACACTTTTCCGGGGTCGACTGACACACCTTCAGCGGATAGGACATGACCAAGAAACTGTATCTGATCTAACCAGAACTCACATTTACTGAACTTAGCATAGAGCTGATGGTCTCTGAGACGGGATAGAACGATACGAAGATGCTCGCGTGATCTTCAGGGTTTTTGAGTAGACAAGGATGTCGTCAATGAACACGACCACGAATTTATCAAGCTCTGGCATGAAACAGAGTTCATGAGGTACATGAAATGAGCAGGGGCATTGGTCAATCCGAAGGACATGACCAAATACTCATATAGACCGTATCTGGTGGTAAAAGCTGTTTTAGGAATATCTTCAGGACGAATCTTTATTTGGTGGTAGCCGGATCTGAGATCGATCTTGGAGAATACTTTGGCTCCAGCTACTGGTCAAAGAGAAGATCAATACGAGGCAAGGGATATTTGTTTTTGATGGTGACCTCATTGAGTGGGCGATAATCAATGCACATTCTGAGAGTCTTGTCTTTCTTCTTTACAAAGATTGCAGGACAGCCCCAAGGAGACGAGCTTGGGCGAATGAACCCTTGTCCAACAATCTTGTAATTGGATTTTTAGTTCTGCCAACTCTCTGGGAGGCATTCGATAAGCTCTGCGGGATATAGGAGCAGTCCCGGGCTTTAGCTCTATGGCAAACTCAACGTCACGGTCAGGAGGTAGACCAGGTAAATCCTCAGGAAAAACATCAGGGAACTCACAGACTACAGGGATGTCTCGAATCCCTTGATCATAGGTACGTTTTAGCTGTGTAGTTGCTGGTTTTGAAGGCATAGAAGTTGGAGAAGGAGTTTGGCGGTACTGTTAGGAATATCCACTCTCACAACTCTATTCAGGATGTCGATCATGGCTTTATACTGACACATCCAATTCATGCCTAGGATGACATCTATCTCCTGATCATGAAGCACTATCATGGTGGTGGGAAATACATGTTCCCCCAACCTTACTGGTATACTGCGAACCACCTCTTTGGTGATTATACGCCCTCCAGGCGATAAAATGCAAAAACTTTCTTTCAACTCCCCAATTGATATGTCATGCTTAGAGACGAAGGTACGACTGATGAAAGAATGCGATGCACCAGAATCAAACAACACAACTGCAGGATGATTGGCAACGGGAAACCTACCGATCATGACGGGCTCCCCTTCTGGAATATCGCTGACAGTGGTGTAGTAGACTTGCCCGTGCTTCTTGACGAACTTGCCCTTCTGCACTTGCTGCTGTGGAGCACGGTGTTGCTGCTGCTGTGGTCCTCCAGGACCCTTCTGAAAGTTCTGAGCAGGCTTCTTGGGCTTTGGGCACTCGCGAGACCAGTGGCCAAGTTGACCACAGTTGTAGCAGGGATGGTTATAGGCGGTTTGTGGGGTGGTGATACGAACACCTGGGGCGTTCGGCTGAGTGGCACTTTGTGGTTGGCGTTGTGGGTGGTAGCCGCGGTACGGACAACCACTTGCTGGTGAGGGTAAGGTGGACGGTTGTGGTGGTGACTAGGATGATATATGACCCTCTGGCGCTTGTGATTGCCAGAGTGGCTGCTGATCCTGCTTTCTTCTTCTTTCTTCTTCTTCTCTTCTCTTCTGGTACTGACATTACTCTCTTCAAAAGCAACTGCCCGGTCAACAGCCTCATGATAACCCGGTCAGGTGTTTGACATGCTTCTGCGGATCTTAGGGTGCAACCCTAAGGAAACAGTCTCTCTTCTTCTCATCCGTGTTGACATATTCCGCTGCATACTGACTCAGATGGTTGAATTGACCCACATACTGCATCACTGTGGAGTCCTTCTGCTGCAGGCTAGGAACTGATCAAGCTTCATCTTCATCAGACCTGATGGGATGTGGTGTGCACGAAAGCGGTGCGGAACTCTTCCCAGGTCAACTCATGACCTTCAGGCTGGGCAGCCAAGAGTTGGCATACCAAGCACTTGCTGGGCCACGAAGCTGCTGCGAAGCAAACCGGGGCTTCTGGATTTCAGTGCATCGGATGAGACCAAACTTCTGCTCCATGGTGCGGAGCCAATCGTCAGCTTCGAGGGGTTCATCGGCTCTGGTGAAAACCGGTGGACGGGTTTCAGTGAAATCCACATAGGTGGTCTCTTGGTTGTGACGACCACGGTGACCAACATTCTGCTGTCCTTGGTTCTGAGCCATCAGATTGGCAGCGGCGGCCAGGGCTGCAATGGCATCTGCTAGGGTAGCTGGGACAGGTGGAGGTTTGGGATGTTGGCATCATCAGAACCTCCAGCTCCGGTACGGGTGTTCACAGGCATCTGTATAAGCAACTCGGAACTCAGCATATATGGACAAAGGTTCTGAAACGACCGATTGATAGCTTCATTGATACAAAGATAGCTGGCTTGATAAAGATGACAACAGACTGATAAGGAAAAGGAAAAGATCGAAAAGAAAGATACATGCCAGACTTGGCAACAGACAGACTAACGCCCCCAAACCTAGACTAAGGTTTTAGGTAAGCAGATGGTACAGACACAAGGAGTCTAGTCGTCATCGATGAAGATCAACTCTTCGTCATCATCATCATCCTCGATGATAAGCTCAGGCTCTTCCTCCTCATCTTCATCTTCAACGTGGACATCTTCAGCAGGTTCCACTTCCTCATTCTGATCGGGCTCGTGTCCACTTCACTTCAGGTTCCTCCACGACTCCGTCTTCGGGTCCTCAACAACTGGTGGAATCACGGGGTGAAGCTGGTTGTGCAGCTGGTGTACTTCCTCATGAAGCATATCATTGAACTGCTCGATCTGGGCGGTGTACTGCTGCAGTCCATGGAGCTGGGCTCTGGTGACATCCTCTCGGATCCATGTTGCATCACGCTGCTGGATAGCGCGAACCACATTCTGGTTAGCTTCCTCAAGAGCGGCTCGTGCCTCGTAGAACTCCAGGCGGGAAAGGTAGAAGTCATGCTCCATGTTCTCTATCTCAGCCTTCAGATTCTTGATTTCCTCCTTCAGGTTCTTGCGGGTGCGGCGGGGAAAACGACGACCATTGGAGGATTCTCCAGTCTCTTCTCCGGTGCGTGGCGCCAGCTGGTGACGCGGCACACCGTTCGGTCCAGTCGACTTGCGGGCGGTCAGCTTGATGCGAGCCATATCTGGACAAGAGGTTATAGATGAGAAAGGCTAGCAAAAAGGTATAGGTACACTATCCCAACGAACTCATTTATTACTTAAGTGAATATGACATGATGCATGAATCGTTCCTACGGAACAAGGCAATGCAATACTTAACATATATAGGGCTTAAAACATGTTGTTCCACTAGCTAGTGTTGCCATAAGAGGGACAAGATGAGAGAAGCAATTTGGACTCAAAATAGTCAAGTTTAAATTTTGTTTGGACTCAAAAGAACTTTTGAAGTTTTCGCAAAAGAACACTGCAACGTTAAAGTGAGATGCTCCGATACCACTCTGTGATGGAACGACCCTAATCCCATGGCCCACGTGTCCCTGTCAACCTCTGACAGCCGAACCCATGTTCCATGTGATTAAGATCTGTTCGCCACCGGGCTACATCAGTGCCCAATGTCCGCAGGATCATCTCACAATTCGGTTACAGCATTGCATACTTTTACAAATAACATCGGAATAAAGAGCGGAAGACTTAAATAACAATAGTTTTACAAACCGAGGTTTCAAATGAGGTAAGGAGTACGATTATTACAGACCATTGTTCGGGAAATTCAAAGTAGACAACGTAGTGGAAACATTAACATAGAGATACATGTAACACCCAGCCCGAGGGTGCACATTTACTCATCGGCCTCATCGGCCTCTTCCTGGACGAAGGTCACGCAATAGGGTGCGAGACACATCGGAGTCTCAGGCATACCTGCAACATGGGTAACAAACCCTGAGTACTGGGGTACTCAACAAGACTTACCCGACTAAAGAAAAGGGAGAAGACTCAGGAATGAGAGGCTTAGGGTAGTCAAGGTAAGGCTTAAGCAAGATCAAGTATTTTGCAGAAAAGCATTTTTGTAAACCTTATTTTATTTTGAAAGATTCAGTATTCCTCAATTCTTCATCAGTTCATGATTCATTTTACATTTCAAAACATTCCTAGTTGAGAACCACTCTCCGTTGACAGTCAGTGGACCAAGTCTCCATAAACGAGGAGCAACGTTAATCCGGATAAATAATACTCAGCTGAGGATCCCTATCCACACTGCATATGTAGCACCCAAGCTTGCATATGCCAACTCGTCTACCACGATTCCTCCAAGATTGGGCCCGGTCCTACGCCACCCGGAAGTACAGTACACCACTCCAATCCGGGACTTTAACCCACGTGGGTACATGCTACTTCCGCCATCTCTCCACTCCCAGTGCGCGGTTGTCGGTCCAATAAAGGATTCCTCGGAGCCAGAGCTTTCCGTAGTATGTGAATAGTTACAAGTCTTGACCAGCAGGCCCCCATACGGATGGTCCCTAATTTTCCAGCAGAACTATACCTTGGTCATATCTCACCCAAGCGTAATAGTCTTGTCAGTTTTTCAACCATATCCCGGTCGGTGTCAACTGTTGAGTCCCGGACTACAACATGACGGCACCGTACGCTCGGACAACCTCTTCTCGCTATTAACTAGGTACGGATCAGATACCTAGCGAACAGCCGGGGAGTAAGACCAAAATTCCCATAAACATTCCTTAAGTGATCACACTTTTAAATTTGGCATTTTATTGCAAAGTCTAATTCAATAAGCATTGCTAAGCATTTTTCAAATACTTTTGAAAAGCAGGTATCGGGTGTATCAGTGGTCAAGGTGGATAGTGCATCAATTAGGATAGCACACAACTCCTATAAACCTAATGCAATAATTTAACTCAAAAGCATTTAGGAAATCATTTTATAAAATTCAAGGAAAGGGTTAATGCACCGGGGCTTGCCTTGAAGAGCAAAGACAGCAGACTCGGGGTAGGTATAGGTGTTGGAGCTCGGGGTCGCCTCGGGAGTTGGTTCGTCAACAGCGGCCTCGACTCTGGTACCTTCTTCGTCAACTATACGGATGCAATGATGAATGCTCATGAGAATGATGATATGGGCTTATGGTGCAAGACAATTCTACTGATTCTAGATTACTCTTAGGCAAGGTATAATCGAAATCTAGGTTGAGCATAAAAGGTAACCATTTCTTTCTTAAGCATTATTGATGTTAGGCCTTATTATAATTATCCTAAGTATTAACCAAACATATCATCACAGACATCATAGACCAAAGGGTAGGGGTCTATGAACATCAATCAATCCAAGATCACATCATAAACACTTATTACAACCTAATACATCCTTTTCTATTTTTCTTATTTTATTTAAAAGGTCATTTTATGAAGTTGCTCCAAAAATTACCAAATTAATCACATAAGTTCATTAAGGCATAAACAGATGGCAAAACAAATTTCATAATTTTTGGAGGTCATTAAGATGCTCAAATAAATCTAAACATTTAATTAACAAAAGGCACTATTCCTTAATTAAAATAAATGCTCAAAAATCAACTTGCTCCAAAAGACTTCAAAATTTTACCAGAGGTTCAGCATGTTATAACAAGGTCCCAAAAATTTATCTCAAGATTTTTGGAGTTATAGATCACTCTCCAAAAATACCAAAACCTTCATTTTTCAATTAAAAGGGGAATTTTACATTTTCAGAATCTTGCAGAAAAGTCAAGTTTCATATTTTTATAAAATACTACACAGTGCAAGGAGCATACCATAATTTTCTCAGCATTTAAGGAGCAACAGATTAATTCACACAAAAAAGAGAAAACAGAACACTATTCACAACTCTCCAAAAAGGAAAAAGAGCACTGTGCTCCTTCTATGAAGGGCTCGGGCGAAACGGGCTCGGGCGAGTCGGAAAGTGAGTACTCCGTCCGAGGCCTGGCCCGGAGGCTCGGGCGAAGCGGATTCGGGCGAGATGGAAGGCTCGGGCGAGACGGAAAAGCAAGCGTCCGTCCGAGGCCTAGCTCGACGAAGCGGAGGGTGCACGAGTTCGCTCGAGGCCTGGCTCGAGCGAAGTGGTGAGGGTCTGTCCGCCCGAGGCTCGGGCTCGGGCGAGACGGAAACGCGTGCTCGAGGCTTGGGCTCGGGCGAGACGGAGTGGAAGCAGAGGCCGGAGGCCTCGGTGCTTACCACGGATCGGAGGCAGGGCTCGAGGGTGTGGCTCGGCACGTGCTCGAGGGTGAGGCTCGAGGAAGGAGGCTCGACACGTGCTCGAGGGGCGGTGGTTCGGTGGAGCTCCTTCGGCGGCGAGCGGCGAGCGGCGCTCCGACGACCCTGCGCAACACACGAGACCGCAAGGGCCTGGTCAGAGTCGCACGGAACCAAGGAACACGACACGGGGGTCGGTGAGGGATGATCATGGCCGGAGGCGGCGAATTTCACGAACCCGAGCTCGCCGGGTTTCTGCCGGAGATGGGAACGGCGAGCTTACGCGGGCGATTGAGGGCGGTAGAGATGAAATTGAAGGGTGGGAAAGCTTCACGAGCTCAAGGCGGAGCTTCTGAGCTAGGTGGTGGAGCGGCGGAGGCACTGGAATGGCCTGGCCACGGTGGCGGAGATGAGTGAGGAGCTCGGGGCTCCGGCGGGCTTATATAGCCGCGGCCAGAGGCCGGTAGAGAGCACGGGGTGGGGTGGATAAGATCGGCGGGAGCGTGCGCACTCGATTGCGCTAAGGCGGAGGTGATGGCGTGCAGCCCGGGGCCGGTGCGCAAGCTTGGCCGGCAATGGCCACGCGGCGGCGGCGCGCTGGGCTCGGTAGGGGACGGGAGCGGGGTCAACTGTGCGCGTGCGGGTGCGAAATGATGGTGGCGACAACGGCGGCTGGTCGGGGACAGACGAGCGGCTGCCAAACGCGTGGCGCGCGCAGCGCCGGAGGCTCGGCCACGACCGGGGCCCTCCCCCTACGCGAGGAAGATGAACAGGGCTATGCCCTAGGGTTTGACTTTTTGGCTGGTATCTGTATTTTGCAAATTACTTCCAAAATTTGAACTGTGTGACAAAAACTCAAAATACCAAAGTTTCTCAGAAAAATGAGATCTACAACTTTGTCAATATGAACATTTTCAAATTCCAAATAGTTTTTGAACTATATTCAAAAACAGAAAAGGGGACACTTTTCAAATTTGATTCAAATCAAAATTACTTTGGATTTCAAACTGAGACTTGAAAATTTGTAAATACCAAAGTTGTTCCTCTCGATCAGATTCACAACTTTGCTTTTTGAACCAACTCAAAATTTTGACTTTTGAAAAAGTTATCAAAAAGGGAATAAATCCAGGATTTGGGATTTTAGGGTTTTGCAAAAGGGAAAATCAAATCAAATCTGATTTTTGAACTTTGATCAATGCAGAAAACATCAGGGCACTAAATTTGAACAAGAATTAAATATAACTAGGCACAGAGGTGAAATTACCATTTTGCCCTTATAGAGAGAATTGGGCTTTTAGGGTTTTTGAAAAGGGAATCAAGGCATAGCAATTAGGCAAATCAAATGCATCACAGGAAATGATTAATGCTTAAGATGATGACATGTCAAGTTAATTACATTTGAACACCAGGGGTGTTACATAGGATCTGGCTCGGGACATGATTCATTCTCAGTATTTAGAGAGTGGGTGATAGGTATGGTTCCTTTAAGATTTTTCCCAAGATGGAAGTTTAAGATCCCTAATTGTCCTTCATGAATGAGTTGCTTAAGTGGTTGGCCTATCAGCAGATTGAACTCTTTAATATCAAAGATATAAAAATTTAAGTGTAGTGGAGTGTTAACTATTGTGACAGGCAGGACATACATGATTCCTGAGCTAGGAATAACATGTCCTAAAGGGGGTTTTTAAAAGTTTAACTGTTGGGGTAAGTGGTATTTGTTTTAATAAATCTTGAGCAAAGGTTTCAGACATAATGTTGATTCCCACAACAGGATTATAGCTTCGAAGGGTTGTTGATGGATTTGACATTGAATGTGTGTAGATGGTGAATTCAAGTGGATCGTATCAGTGGAAAGTTCTGATTCTTCTAACCATTCATGACTTATTATAGAGATTCGTTTCTTCGTAGTCTCTTTTAGGAAAACCTTATCAGTAAGTTCTTCTAAAGATGATTTTTGATTTTGAGGTTTCCTAATTGTGTGATATTTCGAGGTATTACCAAATTCGGTAAGATATTCATCCTCGAAATCAAAGATGTCTCCTAAGATTGAGGTTTCCCTCTCACTAGGAATTAAAACTGAGGTTTGTTCATGATTAAGAATAGATATAGGCTCAGCTTCTAGATTTACTTCTAGTGGTTCTTGTGGTTTAGCTTCAGGAGTAGGAGTGATTTGAGATAAGTTTTGTAACATTTCCCTTGCCTTGGAGGCTGGGGTATGTAGGAATGATCCGTTTCAAGCTAAGTTAAGGTAGTTAGAAGTTTTTCTATTCAGACCATTATAAAAGTGTTGAAGCAAGACAGGATCTGGAATAGATAAGGCTGGACCAGAGCGGACAAGATTATTGAATCTTTCCTAGGCTGCAATTAGAGACTCATTATCCTCTTGGATGACGGACAAAATCTCTAAGCGAAGACAAATAATTTTGGAGACAGGTAAGTATTCTAAGCAAAAGCTAGAGCAGAGTTCTTTCCAATCCCCATTTTTACTTGGTGCAGTTTGAAGGTACCATGTTTTGGCTTTTCCCTCTAAGGAGAATGGAAAAAGTTTCCATCTAAGGGTTTCGTCAGACATGCCTGCGATATGTAGGCACACACAGGTTTGTTCAAACTCATTTAAATGAATGTGTGGGTTTTCGTCTTCTAAGCCAGAAAAAATTTGATTCTTAACCATTTCTATCAAACATGGGCGTAGCTCGTAGTTGTCTGAAAGGATAGGCTTAGCAGATTTGGGCAACTCTAAGTCTACGACAGTGTGATAGGTATACTGGTTCAGTGGAATGGAATCTGTGGAGCTAGTGGTTGGCTCTGAGAAATCCATTGTGAAAAGAATAAAAAGATATAAAAAACAAAGGCGAAATACAAAGTAAAGTATAAAGGTAAAAGGTAAAGTATAAAGATAAAGTATAATACAAGGTTATACTCAAGACGTAAAATGATCTACCGTTCCCCGGCAACGGCGCCAGAAATGCTTGTTGGTATAAATTAATGCACACTCTACTTTATCCGCAAGCGCACAGATAAAATCTACCGATGTAGCACTTCACCGGAGTAACCCAGTTTTAATATCGAACCCAAAGGAACGGATAGCGATGAGTCTCGAGTGTATAACCCCTGAGTAACTAACAAGGACGGAGAAGCTAAAAGTATAGAGGGGATAACTAAGGTTATCTATATCCAACTTAAGAGTGATATGTTTATATTATTCTTATTGGGGAAGTTGCCATAAAAGGTCACAAACAGAGTATGATTCTTTTATGCAAATGTATAATCCTACCGAGCCTACACATGGGTAAGTGGACTATAGAAGAATCAACAAGGCTATAAGAGTCATCCTTGCGAACTACCACTACTACCGGCGTTATAGGAGGTAAATATGAGCTATCAAGTCTAAGCACCACGCTTACACTATCCAACTACTCCAACTCTAGAGCGACTAGAATTAAAGTACTCAAAAGAGAGTCATAAACCTTGAGAACAATAAGAACAATGGCTCAATCTTAAATATAGATGTTGATTACCGAAACAATTGTTGAAGCAAGTCGATGAAGAACTTGAATCCACAGGTACAAGATGAAAAAGTTGATCCGACAGGCCGGAGCTTCCTCTTGATCTCTTCCTCTCTCTCTCTCTCTCTTCTAGTTCTAGAATAAGACTAGGTTCTAATCCTACTAGAGGGATATCTAGTCTTCTACTTGAGAGCTGACTCCTGAAGTCTCTTCTAGGGTTTCTAATTGAAGCGTAGTCTTTTGAAGAGGGACCTTCTGTTTGACCTGGGGCCTGGGGGTCTGTTTATATAGCCCTGAGGGATCAACCGCGACCGTTGGATCAAACCAACTTCACGTAGGGCTGAGATTGATCCTCAAAGGCGGTGGAAGTAGCTTGCAGAAGACGGAAGCCAGCGGCGTCAGGGGAGACCGACCGGTGGGCCCAGGGGACCGGTCGGTCCCACCTGGAAGTGGACCGGGGTGCCTTTCCTCGTGGTGTCTCTAGGTGTTCTCTGGAGTCTTCCGGAAGGTTCCTGACTTGCCGAATGCGTTATCTCCCGTCGGTTTCCTTCTAGGGAAAGGAATCGAAGGCTGTTTCCTGGTTTAGTCCCTGCGGATTCACAATTCACCAAAACTCATGGAATTTGTTAGTTTTAAACCCTATACTAAGGTGGAGTTTATATACTCATCCATTTTCATGCTTAATTGACCTTTAATAATAAGAGTTAATTAGTGTCAACACGCTTTCATTTTCTGTGAGACCACTATGAGAAGGGTGATATCGACCTTCGGCATGTCGATACTCATCATCAGTTGGCTGATATTTTCACCAAGCCTTTGGACCAATCGACTTTTGCCAGGTTGAGAGGTGAGCTTGGTGTGTGTTTCCCCTTTTAGATTGGGGAAACATTTTGACTCTTGTATCATAAACTGACTTTGAATTTTTTAATTGGTATCTTTTCTGCATTTCATCTTGCGTATTTACATTCAGAGCTTCATGAATATAATCTTTAGAATGTGGCTATGCTCTATAGTATTTGCTCCGATGCTTTATGATGATGCTTGTAGCTTATGCTCTTTCTGATCACTAATGCATGTGTTGGTAGTTCTTAGCTACACCTAGGATAGGGTAACTAAAGTAGCTATCTACTAATGCCAAGCGGGGTTGTCAGTCCCGACACTAGTAGGAGCTAGCTAGCGAGAATGCAATCTACCAGGAGGAGATTCTGCAAGCGCACAGAACTATCGTAGTAGCACTTCGCCTGGGAGTACCAGGTGTCGATTTATTTGATCCCAAGGGAAGGCTAGGGTGGTGTATGAGTTGAGTCAAGGAGGGGATGAGAGTCGAAGAAAAGAGAAAAGGGGAAAGAGAAGAGAAAGGATGGAAGGCTAGAAAGAATGTATGGGTGGATAGGTAAGGATGATATGGATGGCTAAGGTAAGGTGGATGGATAGGTAGATAAAAGGGGTAACTAAAGATAACTAACTAATAACTACTAACTACTCCTAGATAACCACAGAGCAAGATAACTACGAAGCAAGATAGTTACGAAGCAAGGTAGGCAAAAGACAATAAAGCAACTAAGTTGAGTATAGTTTTATTCCTATCTTGTCAAGTATCGAGGCGTACTAGCCTTTACCACTTACTTAGGTTGAACGCTAGCACAACGAGCCTTACTGTTAAACTGGGCCAACTACGTGGTGGAATTCAAGGCGCACAGGGCTGTCACCACCTGCTTGCTACCACAGCTATCCGGGGGTCCAGCCGTATCTGAAGGTAAGTCTATAACTAAGCACCACGCTTAACTATATTCTAACTATCTCTACCCTAGCTTTGAATAGAGACACCCTTGCGGACGTCAGAGCAAACACTTGACTTAATAAGATAAACACTAAACTAACTAAGCAACCTATTGGCAAAGATCAATCACTAAGCACACTAGAGATTAACTACTATGGCTAAGTGAATTGAACTGTAGGATAGCTAGGTCACACTCAAGGTACTTGATAAAGTAATACTGAAAGTAATACTGAGAGTAATGCTTAAAGTAATACTGAGATAGCGATACATGTACCTGAGATACAAGAGAGCAAACCAGACCAAAGACGCCGGGAAATCAACCGACCTCCAATGCCAGTCGCTCGCACCCGCTTCTCTCTTAGCAAGCTCTACGCTAATTCTGCCAAGGACTTAGGCTAAGCTGTGCTAAACTAAGGGCCGCGCTGTAGCGAGGGCACTAAAGCTATACTCTCTCTACTAGCTACCCTACTTGCCTAAGCTCTCCGAGCTTCTAACTTGCTCTCTGCTTCTCTTGCTTGTGTGTTGCTTGGTGTGTGTTGGTACTGATGCCTCAGGTGAGTATTTATAGCCCAAATGAGTGAGGGGGGTACTTATAGGGGGCAGCCAGCCGACCTAGGGCTAACCCTGGTGGCGGGCGCCAGCCCTAGGTGGCAGCCGCCACCTCCCTCACCGTTGGATGCACCGCCTTGGCTTCAACGGCATCCAGGTGGTTGTCCAAGGCGGTTTGGAGGTCGGTTGCATGTCCTGGCAACCGCCATTCAGCCTTGATCCACGCCACTCCTCCCTGAGCCGTCCGATGCCACTGACCTAGTGACCAAGGGCCAAGATTTGGCCTTGGGGAGGTCACACTGATCGGTGACGTGGCAGGGAGTGGAGCTTGGGTCAACCCAAGTGGCGGGCGCCACTTAGAGGTGGCGGGCGCCGCCTAGGGGTGGCGGGCGCCACCCCCCTTAGGCCCATTTGGGCCCTGCTGAGTGGGCTTGGCCTCTGGTGGGTCCATATGTCCAAATTTGGTTCAAATCCTGCATTCAAATAAAATTCTATGGACATGTGGAATTCGGTTAGTTTGAAACCTATTTGACTACATTTCATGCCTTTTTGGTGGATTTTAGGGTCAAATGTTGATGGTAAAACAGGTGTTTAAGGACCATCAACAACATGTTGTGAGCTGAGCTATTTTTGAATGGTGAACCTGCTTAATGAATCTAAAACTTGAAACTGTTCACCATTGAGATATGCAACTAGCATGTGTAGGATGTGTAGAATTCACTCGTGCCTTTCATATATGCTAGGTTGCTATGTCTCTAGTTCTGAGTCATTCACTTGCTTGGTATGTTCATATTCTGAGATAAAATTTGAACCAAGTTAAGTGAATTGGAAAGATCGAGACGGGACTGCTTGTCAGCACATCACAGTTTCGAGACTGTTTCTCATTGCACTTTGAGTTAAACTTGAGCTGTGTAGTGTATGACCGAAACTGTTGCTTTAAGCTTCTGATTGCTTCTGCATAGGCTTCGCACAGTTGAAAAGTTAGGCGATGACAAGCTTTGAACCTCTCGCAATCACATGCTGAAATTTTAACTTGTGTAATTTAACCGCTGCAACTCCGATAAAATTTGGATACACAAGTCTATGTTTCACTCTATAACATGATGGTTGAACTGTGCTAGGGGTAGTTCACCTTGTATACATGTTTAGCACTTGTTTGACTTCCTGTCTATACATATTTGTTGCTATTTTGATGGTGAATACCTTTTTGGCTAAAAACTGCTCACTTTGCTCACATGTTCATATTTCGTATTTGGTGATCAGTTTGAGCCTTTGCCAGCATTCTGTGCATTTTAATCAGTTATCGGATCAGCACTTTGTCGAGCATCTTCTCATTCTATTTACTATATTCCTGAAGCTGCTAACTTGCATTTTGACTCATATGCATTTTGGAAGGGGGAGTTCTTTTGTCAAAGGGGAGAAACTTGCTTGATGGTGCATTTTCAACTAAGGGGGAGAAAATATTGACAAATCATGAGTGCCTTCTATGTTCAACCTAAGGGGGAGATAACATTGCAAATCATGTGCTTTTCGAGTTGAACTTAGGGGGAGATTTCTTGGTTGTGTGCATCATTCGAAGGGAAGTTTTGGTTCGGAGCATTTTTGGTAGCTAGTTGTGTTGAGCCTTTGCCTCTTTCTTGAGGGCTAGCTCTATTTTGCTTGATTTTCAGTTGATTTTCAATTGGTATCGAGTTTTCACGCTTGCGGTGTTGAGCCTGTTCTACCTCTTCTTGAGGGCTAGCTTTGCTTTGCTTGGTTGCGTTGAGCCGTTGCCCATATCTTTGGGAACCAAGTTGTTTTGCTCTTTCCACTTGTCCTTCTTCGGCTTTGATGTGCTTTTGGCTCATTTGGTCAAGTTCTCTCTCCTTCTTCTTTCCTTCCTCTATTCTATTATGATTTGTGTTGGTAGTTGACAATGCACTCATCAAGGGGGAGATTGCGGATACATGGGTGTATGCTGAGTCTCTGAGTGATGAGTGATTGTCAACTGGGATAATGCGCATGTTCTTTGGCTTGTGTTGTGCAGGTGTCGAGCACGGATACCGTGATCAAAGGCAAGGTGAAGGTCAAGTAGAGACGTGCCGTGCCGATGGACCGAGAGTGGCGAAGCGCGGACGTGAGGCTTGGACTGAGGGACCGGTGGCCCGAGGATCAGCTGTGGTGGCTGACAGCCTGGGACAGCGACGAGCGAAGACTTGCGAGCACGGTGTTGCTTGGGTCGAGGACCTGGGGACACGTGTCGGTGGATGGGGTGCACGGGCGGTGCATCCCCTCTACGGCTCGGTTTGGTGGTTGAGCCACAGAAAAACCACCGAGTGGACGGTTTCCAGGTTTGGGCCTCAAAACTTGGGCGTTGATGGTTTCTGAGTTTGGGCCACAAAACTCGGGCTGAGGACGGTTTCCAGGTTTGGGCCTCAAAACCTGGGTGCTGCGGGTTTCTGAGTTTGGGCGACAAAACTCATGCGATGGACGGCTGGTTTCCCGGTTTGGGCCTCAAAACCGGGGGTTGGTCGTGATGGCTGGTTTCCCGGTTTGGGCCTCAAAACCTGGGTGTTGCGGGTTTCTGAGTTTGGGCCACAAAACTCATGCGATGGACGGCTGGTTTCCAGGTTTGGTCCTCAACACCGGGGGTTGGTCGTGATGGCTGGTTTCCCGGTTTGGGCCTCAAAACCGGGGGCTAAGTCCGGGAAAAGGACAAGCGGAGCGGTGGCGGCACGTGGCGGCAATCGGTGAGGTTGCGTCGAGGCAACGCTACTAGTTGTGTGGGCGTGGCCGTCGGATCACCAGCATCTTCGAGTTGGTCCAGAATAACCCTAGGGTTTAGCTGGTTCGCTCTGTAAGTAGTGAGGGGTAGAGTAGGAATTAGAATTAGGATAAGTAGAGGGAGACACCCTCGTCCCATTCTATTTCAGTCATTTGCTATTTTCCCTTCTAGGTTTTCGTGCTCTCTCCATCCTCTGCTGTAGCGAACTGAGATCCACAAAGAAGAGAACAATACCTCTGTGCTCGTGAGATTTTGAGGAAGTGAGACCGTAATCTCACTATTGTAGCGTGTGGTAGCCACACGGTTGCAAATTCGTGGTTGTGATTCGCGTTTTGTTCGTGTTCTTCGCGGATTGCTTTTCTCCACGTTTTTCTCGTTGATCGATCTCTTTACTCGGTGCGTCTTTTGCAAATCCGTTTGAATAGAGATGTTCTAGATCGTGAGGCACTTCTTTCCACCAAAGGAATTCTCCTCTAACCTCACGAGCTAGTAGATCGGTCGATTTTCGTTTCAGATCAAGTTTTTCTCCCTTCCCCCGAATTTCTTTGATTCATCGATTTGGAGATAGGTTCGAGCCATGATCTCTTAGAGATAGCTCACTATCTTCCTTGTGACTCATCTCTCCAAGTTTGAACCCTAGAGGTTTCGTTTTGGGAGAGTTTGTGTCAAATCGGTGGACGAACAGCTGATTTTTGGGGTGACCGGACTCTGGCGTCGGGCAGACCGGACGCTGGGGTTGAGAGTCCGGTCATTGAACACACTCTGTGTTTTATTCGCGACTTGACCGGACGCTCTGTTTGTTACTGACCGGACGCACTCAACACACTGTTCATCCGACTGTACTCTTGCGACCGGACGCTTGAGACTTGACCGGACGCACAGGGATAGTGAGTCTGGTCACAAACAGTAAGGGTCCAGAAGTGATTTTCTTTGACCGGACGGGTCCGGTGGTCTGTGACTGGACGTAGGCAGAGTCCGGTCGAGTCTGTCCTGCGCGTTTTCGTCCGCAGTTTGTTCGTCCGACTTACGATTTGAGATCCGCTTGTTGCGTTGGATTTCTGACTTCGTGCTCTACAGAAATCGGGCTTCTCGCTTTACAAAATAGCCTGTCACTAGTTGACCTGCATGAACTTGGGCGAGGGAATTTTTGTGGTGTCCCGCTGTGTTCCTAGGGAACATCCACCCATTCTCTTGGGTCGTGGACATCACGCACATCGATTTTGCTCTTGGGGTTGATTTTCAGGACAGAGGTTTAAAGTTTCTGAAAAGAAATTTAAAACTCCCATTCACCCCCCCTCTGGTCGCTTTCTGGTAGTAGTTTCGGTCCTTCAACTACTTGCTAGAAAAGGGTCAAATCAAGTTGACTTGGAATCATACTACCCCATAGGCCGAAGAGCTTAAGAATAAAAGGTACTGCAAATTTCATAATTCTGATACCCATACTACTAATGATTGCCGAGTTTTCAGAGATATGATACAGAGGGCAATCGTTAAAGGGAGGATTGGCTTAGAAAAGGCCAAAGGCATGGGCGTCAACGACCATCCTTTCCCACAAAACATGGTGGCTCCAACACCTCGAAGTGAAATCAGGGTGTTAACCTCTGATAGAGCTAGGACAGACGGGACAGTTGATCCAAAGAAGCAATTAACAGCTAGAGAGTATAAGGAGATGAAAGGGAAGAAAATCAATGACCAACCTGAGACTTCAAAGGCTGGAGAAGCAAGAAGGCGTCCAACTGTCAGGATTTTATTAAACAAGTGGCAACGTCAGAAGGAGAGGGGCAAAATGCAAAGGGAAAGAGATGAACAAGAATATCAAGAATGGCTCGAAGAAGAAGAGTATAGGATGTCCCGGGAAGAAGGAAGACGCATCAGAGATGAAGAGAAGAATCATTGGGATTGTCCTTTCTTCAGGCATTGTTGGAATGAAGGTTTAAAACTTCCTACTCTTCGCAATTGTCTAGAATGCAGTGATCAATACCAAGAGTATAGGCAGTCGAGAGACAACCGCCGACCTGTACATGAAAGGTTGAGATTTGAAAATACAGATCGGCGCATAAAAAATAAAAATGTTCATAATCGGCTTGGAGCAAGATTAGCCGATCATGATAATCCATGGCAGGAAGGACAATGGTGTCCTGGTGGCTTGACCAGAAGCCAGAAGCGACGGGTTCAAAGGTTAAGAAACGATGAAATCCAAAAGAAGAGATCCAAAGTCTGGCAAGTCAAGCAAATAGCCGATAAGGGTGAGTCATCGGCTAATATCGCTGCTCTGTTCATGCTACCTGCTGAATTTAGATCCTCTGTTCATGCTACCTGCTGAATTTAGATCCTCTGTTCATGCTACCTGCTGAATTTAGATCCTCTGATCATGAAGAAGAATCTGATAATGAGGAAGCTGTTGCTCAATGGATCTATCAAGCAGAAGATGCTACATTTCAAAAACCCGAGAAGCATTCTCATTTAAAGGCTTTGTATTTGAAAGGTTTTGTCGATGGAAGACCTTTGAACAGGATGCTAGTTGATGGAGGGGCAGCAGTTAACTTGATGCCATATGCCACTTTTAGAAAGCTTGGTAAGACCGCAGAAGACTTGACTAAGACCGATATGAGGTTGACCGACTTTGCTGGCAACGTATCAGTTACTAAAGGTGCTATATGTGTTGAGTTGACAATTGGCAGCAAGAGTATGCCGACTACTTTCTTTGTAGTCGATGCAAAAGGATCCTATAGTGTGCTTCTTGGAAGGGATTGGATCCACGCCAATTGTTGCATTCCATCTACCATGCATCAGAATGTGATTCAGTGGATCGGTGACACCGTGGAGGTAGTGCCAGCCGATTCGACTGTTAGTATTGCTTATTTAGACCCTGATGTTTGGAACTTTGATAACATGGAGTGCTTTTCCGGAAGGATTCTCGAAGAAGACTTTCTCAAGACAACCAACGAGAGTCAACAGCCGATCTAAGCAATCGGCTTCAAAAAAATGTTCTAGAGGATTAATGTACTAGCAATGATTCGCATCGATGCCAATGAACTAAGGCCGGTGTTGTGTCAGTCAAGATTAATACCTTTAGAATTAGAGCAAGGAATCAACTTGTTGGATTTTATAGCCGATACTAATGTATCGCCTTTAGAATAAAAATAGCCAATATGTATGTATCGTCTTTTGATTTTAATTGATAGCCGATACTCAGGAAGTATCGCCTTTAGAAGATTCATCAAAAGGAAAAGTTTTGAAAAAGTTCAAGCAATGCAATGCAAAGAAATATTAGGCAAATGATATTTAACAGGATTATTGAGCCTGACAATGCAGGGGCAGACTTGTTGTTCAGTTTGTTCGGCCACCAGGCCGGATACACAAAAGGGACATTAAAAACACACTAATCTAGATGGAGCTTATTCAGAAGGTCTTCCAGGTGTGACACCTCTGTCACTGCCAATCCCAGGGGATGGAATTCTTCCACCAGCTCCCGGAAATCTTCCCTCGTCCAGGCACCAACGAAAGAGGGAGAGACTTCTTCGGAGATCTCCGCGCCACTGAGTTCGGCTCCGACGAGGGCGAAGGTGGCGCCATGGCAGATGGCGTGGAGGGCCAGCTCCCTGACGCGCGTCCCGATGTCATCCAGGCGCGCCCGCAGATTGTCTCCCCGTGCGTTCACGAAGTCGGCAATTGCTGTGGCTCGCCTGGGGAGCCAATCGAGTTGCTGTTGGAGTTCTAAAATTGAATAGAAGAGAATAATTTCTAGAAAGATAGCTGATTCAATCAAATCAGATAACGAATCGGCTAAATATTTAGACAAGCGATTGTCAACAAAGTCACTAATGCTGCTATATTGAAGGTAATCAGAGTGACAAGTTGGGAGATTTTGGAAAAATACCAGCAACTCTGGCGTCGGACGCCTCTAGATGCTCGAGGGCACTGTTGAGGCGAGCACGGAGAACTTCCCGCTCCTCCACCAGGCGGGCGGTTCGATGGCGCTCATCCTCTAGAAGGCGTCGGGTGTCAGCGACATTCCCGATGAAAGCCCATGCGCCATCATCCAATGCCAACTTGTACTCCGACGAAGGTCGGCTAGGGCCTTAGTCGATTGCCGGAGGAGGAGCGCGGTGTGTTTAAGAAGTTGGTGTTTGGCATTTATACTTAAGACTCGAGAAGGTGAAAAGGCATCGGCTCAGGGGCACCCTCGGATCTAGATCCTAAGGTGAATCGACTAAATAAGCCGTTCTGATACTGATCGGCTAAAGGACAAATTGTCTAAATGATATCGGCTAAAGATAACAGATAGAGCTTCAAGTGTTAAATGAAAACAGAGTATCATGATGTCAGTCAACCAATGAAGGTTGTTTACAAAGAGAAGATTGAGGTTGTAAGTCAGATGAATAGGGTTACATATTTAGCACAGATTTTAGTGCATTTAAGGCATTTGAACGGATAGCATCTATTTCATCAATTTCTTTTTGATCCTCTTCAATGGAGCTAGGGATCGTCTTTTTCTTGGCCTTGACATCTTGAAGCTCACCGAGGAGAATTGCTAGCTTTTTCTTGTGTTCACGAAGAATGACTGGGATGTTCTCCAAGCTGTCCTTCTTCAGCTTGATTTGTTCATCGATAACTTGAAGCCTGCTCAGCAATTCATTTCTCTCGGTTTTTAGAGATGACAGGCTGCTAGTAAGAACAGTGGAGTCTGAGTTCAGTTGATCTATGACGTTCTTTTCGGTGACCATGTTAGAGATGCAACATTGCTCATGTGCCGGCAGGTGTGTTTGAGCCTCGCATGCCCTGAGTTTGGCCTTAGCCTTGGAGAACTTTGTTTCAAGGAATCCTATATGAGCAACAGGAGACAAAATCTCTTTCAAGTCTTTGGGTATGTTATCTTTGATCAAATCAAAGATATCCCTGACTCCTTTTGCATCCTGCATCAAGTCGGCTATGTTGACCTCCAAGAAGGGGATTAATGTTCGAAGTTGGGTCTTGATTTCTTCAGGCAGACCTCCTGGGGATCTAGGTACAAAAGCTTCCTCTTCATCCATATAATCATTCAAGTTGAAAAGAATGACAGGGGAAGAAGGCTCTCCTTGCTCCTACACAGATAAGTGGATGAATAATCACAGATAGGAAGCTATTGGGAAGAGAAGGTGATGTTGATTAGAGTACCTGGCCAGAGGGGATGATTTGGAGCTCAGGGAGAACATCTAAAAGAGATTTTTCATCAGCTCTCAAGAACATCCGCTGTAGAAAATCAAGCTGTTAGCTGAAAGGTATACCTGGTTGGGGGAATTCTTGATCAGAATCAGGAAGAGGAAGTGTTTCAGAATCTATATGATGGGTATCCACCTGCTCCTGAGGCAACTCAATATTATGAGTACCAACTTGTTCCTGGGAATTGAAAGATAGAAAGAGTCAAAGATTTGGTGATGAGAACAAGAAAAGACAAGTTTTCATTACCTTTGCATTGACATTTTTTATCAAGGATTGGCTGCTTTCAGAGGTGTCTCTTTTCTTCTTCTTGGATATGACCTTAGCAGTTGGATTGTCAGTTTTTTGTTTCTTGGAAGAGCCAGCTTCTTTTATGAAAGTGCTAAGGGTTTGATCATCTGAGAAATCAGGAGCTTTCGTCTTCATCAGAGTTTTGATTGTGGGGGCATCACAGCCAATCCTTGGATTTGGGCACCATATGTTGTAATTTATTTCTGGAGGATTCAAGGTGACCAGTTCCTGCAAAAATTGGCATATATTAGAAGTGAGTAGTGGTAAAAGTATGGAATTTGAAGACGAATTGAGTTATACCTCGTCGGTTGCTTGGAAGTCTGAATCCAGTTTCAGACAGTAAGTGGCCACACCTTGTTAAAGAGATGGGTGCTCCATTGCTGCCACCAGTCCTGGAAAGAGACTGAAGAGAAGGGTCTACAGTTCCATTCCTTGACCATCTTTAGGGAAATAGATTTTTCCAATTGGAGTATTCTGTCATACTCTAGAGCAGAGTCTACTGCTCCCTTGGCCTGAGTTTGTCAGCAAAATAAGGGATGGGGGCACTTGGCCAAACCAAATTGTCTGGCTGCCATGACAGGATGATAAAATTCATAAGACATAGGAGGCTTTTCTCTGCCATGTCTAATTTCAGTTGGCAGGAGGCAAGGCTTCATGATTTGGCACAAGATTTTCAAACCTTCATCATAACATTCTCTTTGAAATCTGAAAGTATATGGACTCTCAAAATCTGTGATATCTGGATACTGAAACCAACCAAGAATAGCAGTGGGGAATCCTCTATAGAAGATCTTGAAAAGAAGCAAACTGATTCATCAATAGATATCATGGCAGCATCTTCTCCAAATGAAGTGCACCTTCTCACTTTGGCATCGTTGGCCAGTAGCTTTTCTTGGCTGTCTGGGTATAGTTTTGGGAAAGACAAGGATCTCAAGTCTGTGGTTATCAACTTGTTAAGGTGAAGGTTAAGCCATAGTTGAAGCAGCCACCAGGGGCCTGTTATTGATGGGATACCTTCGTTTTCCATCAGACTTTGGGCTACCCTATTCAGCATACTATACAGAGCGCCCAAGAGATATTTTCCCAAGGGTATATCTGAGGTTACAAGCAGTTTTTCTGCCAAAGCCAAGAAATTTGAAGTTGGGCCGCAACTCTGCCGCAGAATAGGTACTTCTCCAACCACAGTATAGGAAAATGATGTGTTCTCGTTCTGAAAACACTGGACTGTGGAGTGTTGAAAGAAGTGATATAGCTGGACCACCCACCTTTTAAGTTTCCAAGCTTAATGGAAGGCTTGATCTGGAGACTATGTGGGTTAGTGAATCCAATGATGTTTAAGCCGGTCAGCATGTGCACATCGGCTAAAGTGGGGGTCATAGGTCCTTGCTTAAACATAAAAGAGTTGAAAGTACCAGACCAGAAGTAGCAAGCAGCCTTCAACATTTGCTCGTTCCTCTTCATGTCGGCTAAGGACAGAGTGATACACTGATCTAGATTGCGAAGAACCCACTCTGATTTTTCTTGGCTTCTACCTTGACCAACCAGTCCCTCCAACCTGGGATAATCGATGGCCAGTTCCTGAAGGGAGTTTTGCCCCAATGCTTTGAAGCGAAATCTGAATTTTTGAAGGGGACTCTCTGAGTTTCGGCAATTATAACTTAAGTAGGATTGAGATTGCCTACTGGACAAGAAATAAATTATCCGGGTTATCCTGAACCGAGATGAGGATCTGGTCGTGAAGTGCCTGAAAATTTAGAATTTGAGGAAGAACGCAAAGATGAAGGTTCACCAGAAGAGAAAGATGATGGGGACCTTAGATTTTACCTCAGGGATAGAATTTTGAGTTGCCATTTGATTCGCGAAGACACTGGAGTTGAGCTCTTGAAAAGATTTTTCTCAAAATCAAGTGGCGGCGGACTTCTTTGAAGGTTAGGGTTTGAGAGCTAAAAGAAAGTGATAACGGTTGGAGACTTCGGCTGATCGTTTAAGAAATGAAGATAGTCAATCGGAACCTTAAAGAAAGAAGAATGACATTTTTGGAATAAAATAAATTTTATCCCAAAATTGGGGGCATGCGTTTACACCAGATTTTGGACTAAGAAGATTGTTATTGTGTAAACATGAATGGCTGATCTATTAAGGAATAAGATCGGCCTAAAAATAAAGAAGCTTATATGGGTCAAGCATAATTAGAAGGATTCGTATGGACCAGCACGATGGGCTTCGAAGACGTGTCGGACTCGACCAGAGAGTTCAAGTTCGGGTCGTCTTGTACATTTACCTTTTTTGTAATCTACTCATGTTAGGGCAGGAGTCAACCGGTTATAAATAGCTAGAAACCCGGATTTTAGAAAGATCCCCAATCAATCAAACACAACCGGCCCTCAGCCAAAACCCTAGGAGTAGGAGTAGAGTAGATCTCGGAGAGACCTTCAATCAGGCACGGCTGCATCGGCATCAACCGACCTCCGGTTTGCTTGTAAGTTTTCACCAATGGCTTGTGTCATCATGTAATAAGGCTGCATTGGCATCGACCAACCTCTTGTTAAGCTATGGCATGGCTAGTTATCGGTCTAAGTTCGTCTTCTGTAAGACTGTCTTGACTCCGATCAATCTCTTACTTTAGTCGATCTTGACTAGTTATCGGCTCTATTAGTCTGGCAAGCTAATAGATTCATTAAGTTATCGATGTTGTTTCATGTTTTAATCTATTTATTTATGTTCTAAACAACATCTTGCCCAATCAAGATTGACAAAGTAGCTTGCGCCTAAAGGATCTTTGTATCGGCTGTTCTGAGATTTATACGCTCATAACAGAGGGAATAGCCGATGTAAGCTTCTCATCGACTATTTTCGTCAATCTTGATTGTTACGTGTTATGCGTTCCAGATATTCGATAAAACCGTGATCTGGTTCAAGAATAGATAGTTTGATCTAGCATATCTATTACGGCTGTATTTCCGAACCCCACTGATATATATGATAGATTGAGTTGTTTGTCTTAGATCAAATCATGCTTCTTTCGGGTAGATCTAGTTCGTGCTTCATGGACCCTGTATCGGTTAAAATAACCGATCCAGTTATGCTCTCTTCATAATATGTTCTTTTAAGTGGTTTGAAATCAATGAATTACTTTATGTACGAGACGTGATCTAGCTTAACCATAATCAAGGCAGCATGGAGACACCCCACTGTTGATGTTTAAGTTATTTTATCGATCTATTTGTTATTACGGCTGCATGGAGACACCCCACTGTTAACGAATAGAACTGCTCGTGCATTTAGTCGATACGTTGGTTTTATGCCGTTTGAACGTACATATAGATCTTTATCTATCAATATCTCTTAAGCTTATCGGTTGTTCGTTTATTATAATATTCATCTCATACATGTTATAGCCGTTATGCTTCATATCTTTTTCATTTTACATACAATCTTATGAGAGTTGATTTTGTAGTCAATATCATAAGACAAATGGCTATATCAGAGCCACATAATTGGAACTGTCTGGCACCAAACCGGCAGGTTCCATGATTTGATGATCTTTTTCTTCTCCTTGTCAATTACATGTCAAATTGACTAGCACACCCGAAGTCGATTCTGCTGAGAATCGGCACCACCGCTTGCTGAAGGTCCAGGAGGTCAGGATTCGCTCCGTACCCCTCTAAGGACCGTGTTCCGAGTGTGTTGGCGTACCCGACCAAGATTTTGAGTCAACAATTTCAAACATCGTACAACATACAGGATCGCATTGTTCAAGTACCACATTCATAAGGATACACAATCGATAATCGAAACCGAAATGAACATCAGAGTGCGAAATCTTAAAAGTTATTACAATACTGAGTTTGAAAGTGCGAAAGCTTTAAATAAGTTTAAAACATGACCACCACATACGTGGTCAAAATAAAACATTGTTTGATAACTCACTCCTCCTTTTTCAAATATTGTGCCACCAGCAGTCTGAGTCCAGCAAAAGAAAAGGAGAAGCTTCTGGATGACCCTGCCCTGGGCCTACTCCTCATCACCCTCCACGGGATAGAGGCAGTGCTTACAATAGCCGTAGTAAACCTGGCCATCTGCAACAACGGGATAAACCCTGAGTACGGGAATGTACTCAGCTAGACTTAGCCGTCCAACTGAAAATAAAGACACCAAGGGTATGCAAGGCTTTTTGGTGGAACTGGGACCTTTAGTTGCGAAAAGCTCAATTAAAAGAAGGAATATTAATGATATCAGTGAGCAGTCAGGTTTTAGGCCTACTTCTTGATCTAGGTTTTGCACCTGAACTATTACATACACTTGAGTCTATCAATCAATAATATAACTATATCCAATTGACTTATCCAAATTTTAGTTGAACCTTAATCATCACATGGAGTTGTATCGTGGTGAAGCTTGACATAGTTTCCCACTAACCGGGGAGACGGCGACTCGAATCGAATTACAAACCAGCTGGCGAGAAACCTTTAATACCAACCCACACTTTCCCCGTCGGGTCCATGCATTGGGTAACCGCTCGATACTTGTTCGTGGTGGTAATCGTCGCGGCTCACAGCACAGACCACCTAATTGGAACTATACGATGGCTATTCCGAGGCAGATCGTGTTTCCATACTAGAGGGTGCGACACGGGTTGAGACCGGCCCGAACAGCGTCTAACCGGCTTTGGGGTCGGCGATTACAGCACCGACAACCCTAAGTAAAATGGCGCTTTCAAAAATGAACGAGGGCCAACATCGATACAAACCTACACGATCAACGGACGAGCTGCCCAAGTTTCCAAACTTGTGTCTTGCCTTCTAGTTGACCGTATTTCATTTACTCAGGTTCTTTCCACGATAGCAATATAGCAACCGTGATCCGGTAACTACCCATCAGGGGTATTACGGGAACATCCTTTATTTACTACTTTATTAAGCAGGCTAAGCAGTTCTACTGTAGGTGTTTGTTAACCGGCAACTCATCTTGAGTAATCTCAGACGATTTGTTCGGTGGGGATCGGCGTTCGTAGGACTCGGCGAGTACACAGGGACAACGATTTATACTGGTTCAGGCCGCTAAATAGCGTAATACCTTACGTCCAGTGCGGCGTGTGCCTTGTGTATGATTATGATTCAATGTTCGATCGTCCGGAGCCTGCGCCCACTTCCCCTTATATCCGGGTAAGCCATAGCGCAGACCGAGTCCTAGTCGATTACATTAAAGGAATCCTATTCTAATTACAAGACTTCCTTTAAGAACTCGACTAAGTTACAACGAGAGTCCTAATCCAAGTACAAGTCTTCGGATCTCCCGTGCCGTCCGGGATTAGTCGAAGTAATCATCAACTGATGCTATCTCAGACATCCTGGTCCGTCAAGCCCCCGAGCTCTTCGTCATTTCTTCACGACATTATCTTCCAGTTTCTTCTTGAGAATCTCCGAGTGATGTCTTGAGAAATCTTGAAGTGCTCCAAAGTTAAAGAAATTTAATGGCGTGCACTTTTTCCAAAAAGTGCACCCATAGGGTGTAGCCCCCGAGCCTCTTGTTATTTATAATAACTTTGAGGATCTTTGAAGCCTTTTCTGAGTAATTTTCAAATAAGAAAAAACATTTTCTTTATAGATTATACCCTGCAACCCCGAGCCTAAGTTCGAGTACTAAAGTAGTCGGTGCTTGGGATCTACTAAATACAGGACCGGGTAATCCATAAAGGTTTTAAAGAGTCAGAACATGCCACCAATTCTTTGCCTACTCCATCTGAGTGATAGATGTTCAGCTTCAGGTGGGAAATGTTTTCAACAAACACCCCTTATCACCCCCACTGAAAAAAATTACTATGAAGTCAGCAATAACCGCTCAATGACTGTTCCAGCTGTACGCATTAATGATTTTTGTCTTATTCTGCAACTGCAAACTTTGTCGTCTTCCTCTTGAAGTGCGCATGAGAATCAATCACCAGTGCCAGGCTTCACATGTGCCACAGTACATTGGTTGAATTATTGCTCCGGCGGACACTCTTGTTGATGAACTATGTCCATAGACCGAGAAGAAGCCGCCTATAAATACCCTGCCTGGGAAGCAAGTAGTTCATCTTTTAGGAGTGTATGACTTCTTTTAGCCTCATGAGTATTGTAATATCAGTAGCTGAGATGGCCGAGCCCCCGGGCATTTTCCTTTTGTAGAGTAGATGAAGTGCCCAGAAGAACTCTTGTGAAAGGACCATCCGCTAGGGTGTTTCCAAGTGGTCGCAAGCAGAGGGATACAGAGGTGCGCCTAGAAGAACTCTTGTGACTACCACTCGTAGATAACCTCGGAGTCACAGGTTGTCAAAAGGGCGGCGAGGGTGATGGTCTTCCCCGGAGTTCCTTGAGCATTGGGGTAGTACCTGAAACCCACCTTGGGACGCACTGAAAAGGCTCATGTGTCTACCCAAGGTTCTGTGTCTGCTTTACTGCGTCTCACTGAACCCAGTCCTTGGTGCATTAGGCATCAAGACTCTGTACCTTGATTATACTAGAGTAGAGTTTTACATCCTGATGGTACTTGTGCTGGTAGTTGCTGTATCTCAAGATGTTTTCATGTATCTCTGTTGTAACTCCGAGTAATAATAAATAAGATCCGGGTACTTGGAATATTTTCCGAGTACTAAATTTGTCTTGTGAAAGAAGGGAACTTGTCTGTTGACTGTAGCTGACGCCGTCTGTAGCGTTCTCCCAGCCGTTAGGGTTTTGAACAGTCTCTTGACGCCGTTTGTGAGAGATGAACGGTTGCCGAAACAGATCTATAATAAGCCGCCATCGGGCTTGTATGTTCCTCACGCTTTCATCAAGCTTTTGCCTTCAGAGTTACAAATCCCCTAGCCAATCCTCAGTTGATGCGCAAGAAATCTCTCGTTACCAACATGGGTCCCAAGAGACAAACTGCTATGGAGAAGAAGAAGCCTAGGATCACCACCACTGGAAGGCCAAAGCATCCATGCCCTCCTACTGATGTGCTAGCTTGGAAACAGCCAGATACCACGGTGACGGAGTTGGCGTGGTTAGCAGAGCAGGGATTACTGCGAGCACAACCTCTTGACGGATGGCGAGTACCTTCTGGCCATCGTGCTCCCGCCCCCAACACAACTGAAATCGTCATGTTCAAGTCGTTCATGGAGCGAGGATTGGGGCTTCCTGCTTCTGACTTTCTCCGTGGATTGCTGCATTATTATGGTTTGACTCTCAACCATATTACTCCTAATGCGTGTCTTCATATTGCAATCTTCACCCATCTGTGTGAAGCTTTTCTGGGAATTTGTCCCTCTTTTACTCTTTTCCGCTACTTCTTCTGGTTTAAGTGTCAACCCAGTGATGCTAGCGTCGAAGTAGTCGGAGGAGCTAGTATCCAGGTTAGATTGGAAGTAGCTAGCCAGTATATAACCGTTGAGTTGTCGGATTCTGTACGAGACTGGGCTGCCGGATGGTTCTACATGGGTAATCCCCCGCCAGCTCTTCGTCGTCACGATGGATGGCCGCCGCAGAAGTGTCGTGAATGGAAGGACCGGATCACCAATGAGGAATTAGAAACGATCCGACCCCCTCGATATGATAGATGGGTTGATAATCAGTGGATTGACCGGGTACACCATCGTCCAAGACTTTGTTGCACGGCGCATCCATCCTCTTCAACAACGAGCCAATTTTGGCTTCGAGTACCTGGGTATACAAGACCCTGGTCGTCATGACGCCGAACAGCTGCCTGATCATGAGATCCTGAGGAGGGTGAACCGACTGCTCAAAAGCCATGAACACCTTGTTCCGGTGATGACGACATTCTGCGCCATCAACCCGCCTCCTCAAGTGAGTAATTGTCCTGTCATGTCTTCGAGGTTCTAAATAGATATCCTTCTAACTTGACTGAATGCTCTTCTCTTGTAGGGCCAGGGAAGAGATAACAATGATTGCCCTCCCCTGCCTCCGGCTACTGAAGAAGGCGGAGGCATAGTTCTGGAGGGTCCTATCCGAAGTGAGGACCTTCCCACCAAACCAAGCTCTCCTGAGGATCTTGACTGGCTTGACACAGATTCAACTGACTCTGATGTCATGCTTATAGACCCAGAAGCCGAGAGTAGCCGGAAGAGGTCACCGACTCCACTTCAAGATGTCGGGGAAACTATCCCAAAGAAGGCTCGTACTGGTAGGCGCCGTGCTGTTCGAAAAGTACTTTTGTCACCGCTCTGGCTGAAAAGCATTGTAATATGGGTGCTCCTGGTAAGGGGAAACCCGAGGACCTTGTTCTTTTTTGTATTGGATTGATAAACTTTGGTCTTATATCTGTTTTTGTACCAGATGCTGAGACGACTCAAGGGACTTCAAGTGGTGGGGTTCTGAAAACTCCAGCTCCAGACCCGCTACTGAAGAAGCCTCTCCTGAAGTTGCCACGGCCGTTGAAGCTCGTAAAGTAAGTTACAGAACTTTACTTTTAGAGTGCTCACATATTTTTGGAACTAAGCATAGGTACTCCTCTTGTTGTAGGAAAATGAAGTTGACTGCAGCAGTATCTGATGCGGTCCCTGAGACTCGGGCGGTAGAGGAGTCAGAGATGGTGGACAAAGAAACCAACGCCCCTCCTGTCTTTAGTCAGGTAGATGTTTTACCCGACTCCTCTCCGTCGGGTCCCCAAGTCGATACAGCATCTGAAGTGGATCTGCTTCCTTTGCCTCAGGTTGGTGTGCCCTTCTCGATATTCTGTTCTCCTGCTCAGTTGGAATTTGACCGAGTAATGAATGAGTGGTTTTTCCGCACTCGACAGCCTGATGAACCATCCCTGGAGATGGTTGTGGCGGATATCCATGCAGAAGATTCAACTCGTCAACAGGAGGGTCTGTAGATGTGCCCGAGTCCTCGCGCCAGGGGCGACTCTCGACGTATCCGGGTATGACCAGACCTCACCCGGTTGAAGGAGCTGAGCGATCAAGTGAGAGCTCCTGTTGAAGCTCTTCACCAATTTGTTGAGGTAAGATTCTCAATTTATTCTTGTTGTACTGTAGTCGCATCCGAGTACTCACAATATTGTTTGTATGCAGGCCTTTGACTTCAAGGTTAAGGATCAGGTCACCCGGATTCGCCAGGAGATGTCCCGTGAGAACCAAGATCTTCGGGACTACATTGCCCAGGACCAGATCAGTCAAAAGGTAGCCACCCAGCTTTGCATAACCGCATCAATGAACTCCAAGGCAGCCTCAAGGAAGTGGTAGCGGAGCAGACGCTGCTAACGACCGTGAGGTTGGGCTAATAGCCAAAGCTGCCTCTATGGAGCAGAAGATGAAGGAGCTGAAGAAAGCTTCCAAGAAGCAGCTTGAGGGTAAGCATTGAAGTTTTCTGTGCCAGTTGGTTCCATTGTGTCAATCTAATTGTATGATAACCAACTGATATTTATGCAGATGCGAATAAGCTGGCTTCTGGGTGGCAGAACGCATTCAACCGGAAACAGGCGGAGCTGGAGGAGGTATTTGCTAATGCGCAAAGTACTCTTCAGGAAGCCAAATTGATGCGTGAGGGTGCTGACCGGGACCTTCTGCAGGCTTTGAAGTCTACCAAGGAGTCGCGGGGAGCCCTCGAGTCTTCGCAAGCTTCCTTGAAGGCCTTGGAGCATGCCGTCGAGCCCATCCTGAACATGATTCCGGCACCAGAAGGAGTCGAAGAAACTTTGATTGATCGGGCCAAGGCTGCGCCTGGACGGTTGGCTCAATACATTAAGGATATGTCGACTTCCGTGGTGCAAGGTCTGATGGCGACGCTGCGGTTGCATCTGCCGTCTTTCGACTTGGCCGCTCTGATGACCCTTCCTGAAGGTAAAGGCGACGAGGACCTTGCAGCGATGCAAGAGGAGGTGAAGACCGCGGCGGAGGAGTACTCGCAGATTTTAGATCTTGTAGAGTAGCTTAGCCTCCTTGATCGTTTGATTGCCGCCTGTATTCCCTGGAAACAGTTATTATAAAATATAAAGAAACAAAGTATTAGTTACTTTTGAATCTTGTGAAGCTCGTATCAACTCGTCATTGCAAGAAATTTCTCGTCAATGGGTTGTGTCTGTCTAAATGTGGATGTATGACCAGGCGTCTTATGAGACGAGTCTATCCGGGTGCTTTCTAGCACTTGGGTTTGGGTCGTGTGACTTCGTTTCTCTAGTAGTCTTATAACGATCATATAGAGAACTTAGTCTTGCCCGAGTACTACTCTTAGTACCCTTGTTCAAGGGATAATTCTGATCAGGCACCTCTTGAAGGACCGTAACGATGGTTCCTTCTGGGTGGATCATATCCTCTTGATGATCGCAGCTTGGTGCGAAGGTAGGTGGACCTCTGTCCAGTAACAGGGCGGGTACTACCCACCTTGTTATGCCTTATAGGAACTAGTATCTACTATTATAGATACCATATTCACTATGGGCTGATAGCCGGGTGTTAAGCCGTACTACCTTGTGAGTTGTATTGAGCTCGAAGCTCGTAACTCAAAATGGTTACCGCTGAACCAATCCATCCGAGTAATATTAAATATTAGTCGGTGGTGAGCCCTGCTATTGCAGAGATTTTTATGCGACTAAGTAGTCATGATGAAATATATGGAAAGCCTGGATAATTTGAAGGTTCTTATTTTCTGATGAACTCCAAACTTTATTAATATTCGACTGATAAATACAATTGCCCTGAGTCAGGTTTGTAGCATAGTCCCTAGGTATGGAATTTCTTCAAGTGCTCGATATTCCATGAATTTGGCAGTGGAGATCCATCTTCAGTGACTAGCTCAAATGACCCGGGTCTTGTTACTTTGGATACAATGTAAGGTCCTTCCCATGGACTCATAAGCTTGTGGCGCCCTGTGGTATTCTGAATTTTCTTCAGGACCAGGTCGCCTACTTGAAAAGTGCGGTGATGGACGTTCCTGTCGTAGTAGCGTCTCATCCCTTGAAGGTACCTTGCTGACTGAAAGAGTGCGGTTAATCGGGCTTCTTCGAGGCTGTCGACTTCTAGCCGCCTGGTATCATCAGCTTCGCCTTCGTTGTACTGCTCTGTTCGTGGGGCGTTCCAGATTAAATCAGCCGGGAGGATTGCTTCAGTGCCGTATACCAGGAAGAAAGGAGTTTGGCCTGTTGCCCGACTTCGTTGTGTCCGCAGCCCCCAGACTACCTTAGGCAATTCTTCAACCCACTTTCCGCCGTGATCTTTTAGGAGGTCAAATAGTCTTGGTTTTTTAATTGCAAGAATCAAGGGTGTTGGCTCGTTCAACTTGGCCGTTGGACTGTGGATGAGCAACTGATGCATAGTCTATCTTGATTCCGCAGTCGCTGGCCCATGACTTGAATTCAGTAGCAGTGAAAGGGGACCCAAGATCGGTGATGATTCTGTGCGGCATCCCAAAGCGGTGAAAGATGCTCTGCATGAATTGTACTGACTTGGATGCATTGAATTTGACCAAGGGCATGTACTCGATCCACTTTGTGAATTTGTCGATTGCGACGTAGATGTATTCGAATCCGCCTGGAGCACGCTTGAGAGGACCAACCATGTCGAGTCCCCAACATGAGAAAGGCCATGATGGAGGGATGCAGATCAACTCGTGTGCAGGTACATGCTGCTGCTTGGCGAAAAACTGGCATGATTGACAGCGGCGGACTAAGTCTTCTGCGTCTTTCAAGGCTGAGGGCCAATAGTACCCTGATCTGAAGATTTTTCCGACTAATGTCCTTGAAGCTGCGTGGTTGCCGCAACACCCAGAGTGAACTTCATTTAAGATTTCCCTGCCATCTTCTGGTGAGATGCATTTGAGGAGAAATCCTGATGAAGCTCCGCGTCGATATAGCTTGTCCCCGACTAAAACATAGTTTTTACTACGTCTAGTGACTTGCTCTGCAGCAGTTTTGTCTTGGCAGTTTATGCTCTTTGAAGAAGTCAATGAAGACTTGTGTCCAGTCGGGTGCTAGAGTTAGAACCTGGATGGATGGTGCTGGCTCGACCTCTTCCTTCTCTTGGATTGATGGTTTGGATAATTCATGTACGAAGGTACCACTAGGGACCATGGCTCTGTCGGATCCTAATTTTGCTAGGATGTCTGCTGCCACATTGAGATCCCGGGTAATATGAATGAGTTCTAGCCCAGAAAAGTGTTTTTCCAGCTTGCGGACTTCCGCGCAATAGGCGTTCATTGTTTCCTTTGTGCAATCCCAGTCTTTGTTGACTTGGTGAATTACTACGGAAGAATCGCCATAGACTAGGAGTCGCCTGATGCCTAGTGCGACTGCCAGCTTGAGTCCATGGAGTAGTGCTTCATATTCTGCTTCGTTGTTGGTGGCAGGCCATAATATCTGCAGAACGTACTTGAGCTGCTCTCGGCGGTGATACTAGAAGTACTCCGGCTCCTGCTCCTTCGAGTTTTAGGGACCCATCGAAGTACATCTTCCAGTGATCAGGAATAACGTTGTCTTGGATCTGCTGTATCTCTGTCCACTCGGCGACGAAATCAGCTAGAGCCTGTGACTTGATTGCTTTCCTCGGAGTGAACTTGATGTTGAGTGCCCCCAATTCGACTGCCCACTTGGAAATTCTCCCAGTGGCATCACGATTATGGAGGATTTCTCCCAGAGGAAAATCCGTGACGACTGTAATCTCATGAGCCTCGAAGTAATGTCGTAGCTTTCTTGAAGATATGAGTAGGGCGTAGAGTAATTTCTGTACTTGTGGGTATCTAACCTTTGAATCGGAGAGTACCTCGCTAATGTAGTACACTGGTTTCTGGGTGTGGTAGATGTGCTTGTCATCTTTGCGCTCGACCACGATCGTTGTGCTTACGACGTGTGTGGTAGCTGCGATATAAAGCATCATCGGTTCCCTGGGTTCTGGTGGTGTCAGTATAGGTGAATTGGTTAGGTATCCTTTGAGTTGTTCAAAGGCCCTGTCCGCTTCTTCCGTCCACTGAAATTTATCGCCAGCCTTGAGTAATTTGAAGAAAGGTAATCCCTTTTCCCTAGCCGTGAGATAAATCGATTTAGTGCAGCCATGCACCCGGTGAGCTTCTGAACATCTCTGACTGAGGTGGGCGGTTTCATGTTGATGATAGTCGTGATTTGTTTTTGGCTGGCCTCGATGCCCCGATGGCTAACAAGAAAACCGAGTAATTGGCCCGAAGGTACTCCGAAGACGCATTTTGTGGGATTGAGTCGCCATTGGTATGCGCGTAGTCGGTTGAAAGTTTCCTCCAGGTCTGATATCAGAGTAGTCGGATCTTTTGTCTTTATGACCACGTCATCGACATAAGCTTCTGCGTTGCGGCCAATCTGGTCACCCAAAACAATCGTGGATAGCTCGTTGATAAAGTGGGCTCCGGAGTAGCAGTCCAAAAAGGATAATAGAGCGGAGCTGCGGTGGCATCAACTATTTGATCTATCCTTGGTAATCCGAAAGGATCTTTTGGACAGTGTTTGTTGAGGTCTGTGTAGTCGACACACATGCGCCACTCGGCAGAGTTCTTCTTCTTGACTAGCACTGGGTTAGCTAACCACTCGGGGTGGAGGATTTCTCTGATGAATCCGGCTGCGAGTAGTTTAGCTATTTTCTTCTTGATTGCCTCTTTTTTCTCTGGTGAGAATCGTCGTAGTCTTTGCTTGATAGGTCTAGAGCCTTCTTTTAATTCCAATTTGTGCTCAGCCAAGTTCCTTGGGACTCCCGGCATATCAGCCGGTTTCCAAGCAAATATATCTTTGTTTGCTCTAAGGAACTTGGTGAGCGTGAATTCCTATTCTTCGGATAAGTGACCGCTGATAACTGCTGTCTTGGAGGAATCACCGGTTTCTAGGTCGATGCTTTTTGTAAAGACTTCTTGATGGTTGGATAGTACCCGCCTTCTTAGTTGGGATTTCTGTATCTCCAGGCTTGGTATTATGCACCATCTGAGCTAGTTCTTGTAACTCCCGGGTGAGTTGAGCTTTTTCAGCGATTTGGACAGCCTCTATGTCACAATCAAATGATCGCTTCAAGTCACCTCTGAAAGTTAAGATTCCTTTAGGACCCGACATCTTCAGGAGAAGGTACGGGTAGTGTGGTACTGCCATAAACTTGGCGATGGCTGGTCGTCCAAATATGGCGTGGTATGATGACTCGAAGTTGGCTACCTCGAAACTGATGTACTCAGTCCGGTAATTGATCTGAGTTCCAAAAGTTACGGGTAATATGATTCTTCCGAGTGGTACAGCCGCCTTTCCGGGTACTATGCCGTAGAAGGGGGCACTTGATGGTGTGAGCTGTGTTGCGAGATCCAGATTCATCTTGCGTAGGGTGCTTGCAAAGATGACGTTAAGTCCTGCTCCTCCATCGATAAGTACTCTGCTCAGTGTAAACCCGGCGACCGTGGGATCCAGGACTAGCGGGTAGTGCCCTGCATTGGAGACGCTGGTCCATTGGTCCGCTCGAGAGAAGCTGATCGGATGCTCGGACCAGTCAAGGTATCTAGGAGTCGCTGGTTCTGTAGACATGATCTCCCATAGGAAAGCTTCTGGAGCCTCTTGCTGTCGCTAGTGGTTACTCCCCCGAAAATGACATTGATAGTCCCTTTGGGGTGTTGAAAACCACCGGTGTCTTGCGGAGGGTCCTCAGCTGTCTTCTTGCCTTTGTCCTTCTTGTTTTTGTTGAAGTCGGGGTTCAAGCCTCGCTCCTTGAGTTGTCGACAGTGCCTTGCCTGATGTCCGGCTTTCGGATGAAAGGGGCAGGGTCCGTCGAGTAAGTCATCAAAGGTGAATGGCTTGTTCCCCTTCTTCTGAGGCTCCATGGCAGCAACAGTATTGTCTCTTGTCCTTTTCCGGGTGCTTTGTTGTGGTGCCTGGTTGCCTCTCTGGTTGTTCCCTCGATCACCTTGCGTGTTTCTATCGGGGAAACGTTCCTGTGTAAGTTCTTCTGTCGCCATCATGGAGTTTACGGCCCGATGGAACTCGTCAGCGGTGGTCGGGTCCTGCTTGATGAAATCTTTGTAATTGTACCTTTCGCAAATGTCGTTGCCAAAGAGGTCAATTACTTCTCTGTCTGTGATGTCGGATACTGTGGAGCGGATCTCTGAGAAGCGCCTATAGTATTCCCGCATTGATTTGTTTTCTGTTGCTTACAGGTTCTGAGCTTAGTCCGGGGATCTGATCTCTCTGGGACACCCGCGAAGTTTTCAATGAAGATACGATGGAGTTGTTCCCAGGAGTCGATGGACTCGGCTTTGAGCCTGTCAAACCAAGCAAGCGGCATTGTTTCTAAGGCCATTGGGAGATAGAGTGCTTTGACGTCGTTGCTTCCATCGGCCAACTCAACTGCTTGAGCATACAGCCTGAGCCATCGTTTAGGTTCTGTCTTCCCGTCGTACTTTGAATAGTTCTCGGGTTCGAATTTTCGCGGGAACGAGACTGCTCGGAGCCTTTGGGAAAAGCAGGGGAAACGATCGACTGCGTTGGATGTTACGTCCGCGATTCCTCTGTATGAAGATTCAGCTCCTCCCTCAGCTTGATTAGGTACTCGGTGGCCCAGATGACTCCTTGCTGGGACTCGACCGAGTCGTTCTTGAACAGGCCGCCTCTGGCTTGGGTGAGATGAAGCTTGTTCATCGGCTAGGGACTCAAGATTCCATCCTCGTAGTTGAAGCGCGGTAGTTTGAAGCATGACTAACCGTCGTTCTTCGTCGGGGGTTCGGTTGGCCTTGGCCCCCATCTCCGTAGCTAAAGCCAGGATGTTTTGGTACGGAGTCTGGAAGACTTTATGGCCGGCGACCCTCATAAACTCAGGTTCAAGGTTACGGGAGCAATCGTCTCATCGACGATTGTGCTCGTTTTGTGACTGGCACTCCTGGTCACGTTGAGCACGAGCTCGATTTTCCGCGTCCTCCTCTAGACGCCTCCGAGTATTATACTCCTCGAGTCATACGTTGTAGCGCTCTACGGCTTCCTTGCGATGAGTTGCTCGCCTTCTGCGAGCTTCTTTAACTTGATTCCTCCTGATTCTCTCAGCCTTCATTGACTCGGTTTCTCCGAGTTCTTCTGGATCGTTATCAGATATCATACTCAGAGTTTCATCATCCTGGAGGACATCTGGGGGGGTTGGAGGTCGTAGAGATGACAGATGCCCCGCCATGAAGACTTCACGAGTGTAGCCCTGGTTTGTTGATCCTGGCGTAACCGATTCCATAGTAGAAGTACTGGAGATTAGTTCCGTTGAGGTGTCGTGTTCCTTAAGGGGAGCTGATGTTCGTGCTGCTATGGAAGTTGTTGGTCGATTGTGCCAACCAGTCTAGCCGGAGCGGACTGAATTGGCCCATGGACAATGTTACCCTCCTTAGTAGAGCTAAAGACGAGTCCTTGTTGAGCTCCTGTCAAAGGTATCTATTGATACTCTTTGAATTTTGCATCAATCAAGTTTTGAAAGTTTTCAGCAGAATTCCGCATGCTAAAGGTAGTGTCATGAGCGGTAGCATCCGGATCCTTTTCCTCGGGACTTGAGTTGGGTAGGAGTCGAATGCCTCTAGTTGGTCTTCGGAATCTTGCGGATCCTGAATTGCGAGATCCGCTAAGTTCTGGGTGAGATCATCCATCTTTGGCGTGACTTGCGCTTCTGATTTCGGGTCGAGTTGCCGATATAGCTTCCTTGATCGTCCGCGATGCAAGTCCATGAGCCAAAAACGAAAATTGCCCCCGCCGAGAACATATTGTCGCGGTTCGCCGGGCTCTTGGTCGTCGAATCGCTGAAAGCCCCTACCTGGCGCGCCAGCTGTCGGTGTTTGTTAACCGGCAACTCGTCTTGAGTAATCTCAGATGATTTATTTGGTGGGGATCGGCGTTCGTAGGACTCGGCGAGTACACAGGGACAGCGATTTATACTGGTTCAGGCCGCTAAATATCGTAATACCTTACGTCCAGTGCGGCGTGTGCCTTGTGTATGATTATGATTCAATGTTCGATCGTCTGGAGCCTGCGCCCCACTTCCCCTTATATATCCGGGTAAGCCATAGCGCAGACCGAGTCCTAGTCGATTACATTAAAGGAGTCTTATTCTAATTACAAGACTTCCTTTAGAACTCGACTAAGTTACAACGAGAGTCCTAATCCAAGTACAAGTCTTCGGATCTCCCGTGTCGTCCGGGATTAGTCGGAGTAATCATCAACTGATATCTCAGACATCCTGGTCCGTCATCTACTTATGAATAAGTAACATGATAACAAGGTAGCTATAAACAATAATCAAGGAAGGATCATGCAGCAAATAGGATTCAATCAACTCCTATACTTAATGCATCACAATATAAAATACTCAAGTAATTTAATTATAAAAACTGGGAGACTTAGAATGCTCCGGGGCTTGCCTTGGGAGAAGACAGATGCCTTGTGCGAGGGGCACTCGGGCAGGTTAGTCTCCGCTGCGGGTTCGGCCTCCTCGCTCCTGGGCACTTCCGGAATCTCCTGCTCAACGTTTGTCTTCGGCTCTTGTTCGGTCTCCGGGGCTGTCGATCCTATTGCAATGCGGTATATAAATAAATAATACGTGGTGCAAATATGGTGGTATGAATGTAAACATTTCTTGCAAACCAACAAAACCAACTTGTTGAACAACTTTTGACATTGAGGAAAGCACTTAATGACTGCATTAAACAAAACCATTATTCTGACTATCTCCTATTTACTAATTCAAAAGAATCTATGTTTGAACAGCAAGTGCATTTTTCTGAGTTCAGAAAAATCCATAAAAAATTCAGTATACAACCTACACTCACTGGATTTTACTGCACAGATATCATCAAGAGATAATTTACTGAAGAGCAGATACAAAAGATGAAATAAAGTGCCAAAAGGGTACTTTGAACTAACTTTCCTTTTGAAAAGTGTCAAACAGCAGATTTCATATTTTTCCTAGCTTTATCTACCTAAAAATACTTTACTGTAGAAAAATTACTGCTAAAGCATGAACACATAAATCTACACAAAATAAACAAGTTTATTTTAAAATAAACCCTTTGAACTGCAGCCCTACTGAAAAAGGGTGCAATCCTCATTTTTATATTTTTTCCAGATTCTACTACATACTCCCTCCGTATCACAAATAGAGTTCGTTTTGGACAGCGACACAGTCTCCAAAGCATAACTTTAACCACTTATTTCTTTAAAAATATTTGTTATAAATTGGTATATATATACTTTTATGAAAGTATTTTCAAGATAAATTTATTTATATGATTTTACATTTCTAAACTCAATAATTAAAAGTTATTCATGATTTATATTTCCAATGTTTGACCGAAACCTTTTCCAAAACGAACTCTATTTGTGATACGGAGGGAGATAGTATATCATATTATCAAGAAAATTACATGAACAGAGACATCATATTCTTTTCTGCATGAATTTTCTAAGAAAATCACAGAAAAGTACACTTGTACTACAACTCTTTTTTTTTCCATATAACAACCTATACCTAGCATTTTTCTCAACTTGAACATAGAACACATAGACTATATAAATTTTGCCATATTTTATTTCCACATATATCTTACTCTAACAATTATTTGAGAAAACCGCTAAAAAACGAATTTAAATCTAAGCAGATACTTTTTCTACAGAAGCAGGTCCTCATAAAATTTTCACAGATACAAAACCTGATAAGAAACCTACACAATTTTTCCCATGAATTAATTCAACCAGAAAGCATTTAAACCTATTTATTTAACAAAAAGCACATAAACTGAATTAAATAAAATCAGTACAATAAACTACTACCAAAAATACTTTCTTATTTTTTCTTGATAGATCTACTCATGAACAAGTTAACAAAGCTGGAAGCACTTCATTTGGATCATTAAAACGTGCTACACAAAATAAACAAGCTTTTCTGGAAAATAAAAGGAAAAGAAAAAACATTTGAAAACTCCCGGCCAGACTTCATAGACTCGGCCCATGGACCAAGAGCGGCTGACGTGGGGACCGGCCGGGTCAACGGGCCCACCTGTCGGTGAAAGCCGAACAAAGGAATAGGTTGACCGGCGGTAACTCGACGTCGGCGAGGTCGCCGGCGGTGCGGGCTAGCTCGGTGAGTTCGTCTCGACTAGGCGGTTCGGGTGGTGGGGTTGGTTTGGCCAGAGGACAGTCGTAGCTCGCCGGCGGCGAGCCATGGCGGACGATGGTGGCGGCGGTGTTTGGCTAGGCCGTCTCCGGCGGTCGCCGGCCAAATTGGCGGGTGCGAAAGCTCGAGCGAACCCTAGGGTAGCTACTAGAAGGGTTGGTTCGGCCGGTGAAGCTCTGAAAGAGATTGGCCACGTGTGAGGGCCACGGCGGCGGACATGGCACTCAGCCGGGTGAAAGAGGGAGATAGGGACTGGTAGCGTTGAGGCCGCGGAGTGTTCTCACCTTGCTTTGGTACGGGTGAAAAAGCTCCGGGGAGGATCGGGGCTCGGCGGAGGCTCGGTGGTCGCTGAACAGTGGCGCGGGCTCCTCGGCGGCGAACGGAGGCCGAAGGGGGCGCTGCGTGTTCCGGTGCCGGTGGAGCTCGGCTGGGGGTGCGGGTGCGCGCACCGTGTGTTCCACGCGAGGGCGGTGCGGTGGTCGGGGTTAATCGACCGGCGTTGGCTCGGCTAGGGCTAGAACGACAAGAGGAGTGGCGGTGGCGAATGGCGTTCGGGTGGCGTTCGTGTGAGAGAGAGAGCGGGAGTTGGCGAGAGCGAGGGCGTGCGAGTGGTGAGCGAAAGAGAGAGGAGTGCAGGGTGCTTGGTTTGACCTCGGGCTTGGCCGGACGGGCAGTCGTGGCGGGGGCCACGGCTGGCGTGCGTCGCGCGGGGCGACAGAGCAGTGCGCGGCAGCCGAGGCGTGGGGACTGGGCGAGCAAGATCGTGGCGTGATCGAGTGGGGAGAAGATCGGCTGGGGAGTGGCTGGCGCAGATTCGGGGCAGAGGACGGCGGCCACGTGGCATGAACGCCGGCGTACGACGCGGCCGCGCGGTCGGCGCTGGCGCTGGCGCGGCGCGGGCGCGAGAGCGGCGCGGGCGCGGCGTGGTGCGGGCTGGGCCGAAAAGTCGGATGGGCCAAAAGTGAAGCGCGGGAGAAAAAGAAAAACCCTTTTTCTTTTCCAAACTTTTTCCAAGCTTTGACCATTTCAAAACAGTTCCAAAAACTCAAAACTAGACTTTGACCCAAAAACAAAAGTTGCTCAAAATAAATTTCTCTACAACTTTTATATCAGACACTTTTTCTGAAAATTTCTCTTGGCCTACACATAAATAAAGCCAAATTGAGCCATAAATCATTTTTGTTCCCATATTTTTAATAATTAATCTATACTGAACTAGGTCAAGGTATCAACATAGAAAGTGTTGTACTCAATATTATCTATTTTATAAAATTATTTGCGAAGACAGAAATTTATTTAAACAACCAAGTCTTATTGAAACCAAATTTCAAATGAACAACAAAAGGCAAAACACTTGTATGCACATGGAATGATGCAATGCATTGCTTATGAAAATTAGTAGCTAAAAATATTCCTAATGCGGTGCTTGACACTAGGGTGTCACATGAGCCATCCTTGCGGAGTAGCTCAAACGGTACCTCATGAGATGTAGACATCGATTCTCACAAGTAGTTAAGCTTGAGCGTGAGACCTTGGCTCTGATACCAATTGAAAGGACCGATTCGATGCCTGGAGGGGGGTGAATAGGTTGCACAAAACTTTTAATCAAAAGTTAGCAAATAAAACTGTTGTAGTCTTGCCAATCCCGGCCTGGCTAACCCTCAACCCCGGCCTGGCCGATTATAGGCCTAGGACGGGTTGTCTGCCCAATCAGGCCGATTGCACGCCTAGGCTGGGTTGCCTATCCAATCAGGCTGATTATGTCGGAAGTTCCAACTCCTGTTGGATGTTCCGACACTCAGCGCCCAAAATGGTTGCGAGCCTTTTGTCTCTTCTCTGTGAATACAACTTGGGGTATGGTAATGCTTATAGATGTGTGAACACTATCACACAGCTCCTGCAAACACAAATCACCACACCCGAGTAGCATAAGCGGAATCTCAAATAATATATGCAATATGAGCGAATGTGAGGCAAACCAAATGAAGGACGCGGGGATTTGTTTGACCAGAGTTCAGGCCACCCCAAGGTGCCTTACGTCTCCGTTGTGGAAGCCGGTGAGTGACCCAACAAGGCCTACTCGTGGCCGAACCTGAAACGGTCTCTTTCCACCTTTCCACTAAGGAGTCTTCTTTCCTCTTTCAGCGAAAAGACTAGCCCTTCTTACAATGGCCACCACAGGAGCCCACAACACCCTCGGGTGCTTGCCAGTGACACTTTGCCACATAGGAACAAAGTTCCAAGAGAACGAACGCAACGAACCAAAAATCTTCGACTTGCTCAAGTGCTCAAGAGTGGGACAACTCACACAATGTCTCTCAAGTTTCTAATGCCACCAAGGCAAGCTCGCAAAGATTGGATCACTCTCTAATCAAAGATTGTGGAAGTTGGGAGCTAGAACACTCACAAAGAGGAAGAGAGGAGTGCGAAACTGCTTCTGGTCGAATGTGGAAGTGGGGAGAACCAGCAGCCACCAATGGAGGAGAGGGAGAGGTATAAATAGCCACCAAAGCCAAACTAGCCGTTGGGCTGAGTCAGCAAACCCGGCCTAGTCGGGATGAGAACCCTGCCTGACCGGGATTTTGAACTGACTAGCCGTTGGACCAGAAGTCGCCCTGATTGGGATGCAAACCCGACCTAGCATATAGCCGGCCTGATTGGAAATCAATGTCGGCCTAGGACGGCTTTAGCTGGAGGCTATAAACTAGGTAAATCTTCTCACTCTTGTCTCTCATTTCTTTTAGGCTTTCTCACATGGTTTAACTTGAGCACCATTTTCTTGTCTTAGATTCAATGATGCCTCTTGAAAGAGTGGCACAACTAAACTCAACACAAGAAAATAAAACTTGATCTCCACTTGAGCTTCTTCTAATTTTTGCTTGACACAATAATTATGCATGGTTGTGGAACTCCATCACTTGATTTGTTAGAGCTTGTCCATCTTGAGCATGTGACTTGTGTCGAAGGTTTCAAGTCACTTTGAACATATGATTTGATCTTCCACATTGACAAACACCACTTGATTAGTGCCTCGACTATATGCAAGTAAATTCCTTCTTCACTTTTAGCTAGGTCCCTCGGCCGCCAAGCCGTCGCTTGCCCTTCACCTTTTGCTTAGTACCTCAAAGAGATTTCCTTGCTATCTTCACCTTCTCAAGATTAACATGCCTTGTCAATGTTTCTAACCAAGATTTGAATATCATTTCATTTGCATTGTTTTCTTGTGCTTGAACTAAATTGTTTCCAATAATTCTCACAAGCTTGGCAACTCTCTTTGATATTAGTTCTTGCAAGCTATATAATTGAGACCATCTCAAATGCAATCTCTTATGTCTCATTTATTTGATAACACACTTGCTTGTAAATCCTTGCTTCATAATAAATCTTGAACTCAAATTGACATTTATATGATCACCACACATTATATGAGTCCAACACATAACAAGTCATTTGGGACCAAATACATGCAAGTCTCATAAATATTATTAGTCCCTTAATCATGTTGTCAAACAATACACCAAAACCCACAAGGGCCTAGATGCACTTTCAGAAGCAATACCACAAGAAAGGTGGCAAGGCTTATATTGTTGGTGATTGGCTCACCAACATTGACTCCTCTGGTGGCTCATCCAATGAAGATAATGATGATGAGAAGGAGAAGGTGGCCGCTCTAGTCATTGGGACTTCTCTACCTCCACCCAACCGTCGCCATCATCCTCTACACACCTATGCCTCATGGCAAAGGGTGACTGGAAGGTACAAAGTGATGATGACTCTAGCGATGATGATAGTGATGGAGAATTTGAGTCACCTTCTTATGATGAGCTTGTTACTTGAAAGACTAGAGCTAAAAATGAAAGGCTTGTTCATGACAATGAATCTCTTTTTGATAAATTTAACAATGCCACCCATGCTAGTGATGAGTTACAAAATGAACTTGCTAATATGTCATCTTCTATCAAAGAGATCAAAACTAAAAATGAGAAACTTGATAGAATGCATAGTGAGCTCAACACTCGCTATACCTTGCTCAAAGAACAATATACTCAAATTAAAGTTGATCATGATGCTCTTGCTATTACTTATGATTTACTTTCAAATGAGACACATGATGCCCCTAACCATGTTGTTAAGTGTGACATAAAAACATCTTGTGAGGACTTGGTTAGTGAGCATGATGAGCAAAGAGCTATTGGCAAGGGCAAGAAAGTGGTTGTGGCCAAAGCTATGATGATTATGTGAAGATCAAGAATGAGAATGCAAAGCTCAAGATTGATCTAGAGACACTACAAAATAAACCCCACTCTAGCATCGGATAGCCTGCAACGCACATATCTACCGTTGTTGGGCTTGTTCGCTAACGTAGATGGATAGAGTCCAGCCCACAATACTCCACTACGCCCACCGCCCTGTCAAACAAAAAGAGTCTCTACCTTCCACGAAATAAATGGAAGAAACTTCCATAGCATGACATCCCTTCCTCGTAGGAACATCTCATATTTGCATCTTCTAGGCGTAAATCCCTCTTCTTCCTCTAACATTTTGATCTTTTAGGCATCAATTCCAACATCCACCAACACTAATCCATCCATTTGTTTTGGTGAACTAGATCAGGTATGGGGCAATGGTGACGATGGCTGCTGGTGGTTCTCGGATGTGCAGTGGCACGGAAACGGCGGCGGCGGCTTCGAAGCACCGTCCTGCCGGTGGCAGATCGAATACCAATAGGGGTGATGGTGGGAGCTATGGCTCGCAGATGCGCAATGCTGATGGCTATAAAATCCTAATCGGCGGCAGCGGCTACTGCTCCTGATGTGCGGTGGACCTCTGTGCAGCTCGAGTGGTTAGTTATCTCCCCTCGTTTCAGATCCTTTCAGGCCCATCTCTTGTTCTCGTCAATTCATATTGTTCCTTTATTTCCTAGATCAGTCTCTGTGTTCTCTGGTCTCCTCTAGTCTGTGGGTTTTGTGGGGATATTACCTCTGTATACCCCCATGGACCTACATGGGCCCTACGTCAAGGACAGCCCAGCTCGCGAGATCTTGCAGCACACGACCAGCTTGCTGTGCTCGTCAAGGACTCTCCAGAAGCCTTGCCCGTCAAGGAAGATCCTAGAGTTAGATCCGGATTCCTTGCCTTAAGGAACCGCTTGTAATCTGATAAGGACTCGACAACTGTAACCCTGCTCCCCGGCTATATAAGGCGAGCAGGGACCCCCTCTCATCGGAGGTCGATCAGACCCGAGATCAACTCAGATCCCATCGGATCATCCAATCAGCAATACAAACGAGCCACCAAAACACAGGACGTACGGTATTACGGTGACTTGTCGGCCCGAACCTGTCTAAATTGCCATCCCTGTGTCTATGCTTTGCAGACGTCTCGCACGCCTCCACCGCTTAATCTACTATCTTGGGCATACCCCTTGGTAGACTATCGACCATATTTCGTCGACAGTTGGCGTGCCAGGTAGGGGTTGTGTGCTATGACACCATGATCTGCCAAGCGTTCTGCGGATACATGGGTGTATGCCGAGTCTCTGAGTGATGAGTGATTGTCAACTGGGATGATGCGCATGTTCTTTGGCTTGTGTTGTGCAGGTGTCGAGCACGGATGCAGTGATCAGAGGCAAGGTGAAGGTCAAGTAGAGACGTGCCGTGCCGAGGGACCGAGAGTGGCGAAGGGCAGACGTGAGGCTTGGACTGAGGGACCGGTGGCCGAGGCTCAGCTGTGGTGGCGGACAGCCTGGGACAGCGACGAGCGAAGACTTGCGGTCATGTGTTGCCTAAGTCGTGGACTTGGGGACACGTGTCGGTGGACGGGGTGCACGGGAGGTGCATTCCCTCTACAGCTTCGGTTTGGTGGTAGAGCCAGAGAAAAACCATCGGGTGGACGGTTTCCACGTTTGGGCCTCAAAACCTGGGCGCGGATGGTTTCCGTGTTTGGCCACAAAACTCGGGCTGAGGACGGTTTCCAGGTTTGGGCCTCAAAACCTGGGTGATGCGGGTTTGCTGAGTTTGGGCCACAAAACTCAGGCGCTGGTGGACTGGTTTCCCGGTTTGGGCCTCAAAACCGGGGGTTGGCTGGAAAGCTGGAAAGGCTGGTTTCCCGGTTTGGGACACAAAACCGGGGGTGCAGAGCGGTGGCGGCACGTGGCGGCAATCGGGAGGTTGTGTCGAGGCAACGCTACGAGTTGTGCGGGCGTGGCCGTCGGATCCACCTACCATCGAGTTAGTCCATAATAACCTTAGGGTTTAGCTGGTTCGCTCTGTAAGTAGTTAGGGGTAGAGTGGGAATTAGGAATAGTTAGAATTAGGATAAGTAGGGGGAGACACCCACCTCCCCATTCATCTCAGTTCGTTTGCTCTTCGCTTCTAGGGTTTCCTGCTCTCCCAATCCCCTGTTGTAGCCAGCTGAGATCCGCAGAGAACCATACCTCTGTGTACTGGAGATTTTGAGGAAGTGAGGCCGTAACCTCACTGTTGTAGCGTGTGGTAGCCACACGGTTGCAGATCGATGTGTTGATTCGCGTTTTGTACGTGTTCTTCGCGTTCTTCGTTTCTCTGCGATTTTCCCGTCACTTGATCTCTCTCCCTACTGTGTCTTTGCGAAATCCGTTTGAATCAACTTGTTCGTTTTTGAAAGGAGATCATTTCCACCGAAGGAATTCATCTAACTCCTTACGAACAAGTAGATCGGGTTGATTTCGTTTTCGTGGCGCTTTTTCGTTCTTGATCTTCCCCTTTCGATTTCCCAGTGATTGAATCGATTTGAGCGGATGATTTCTTGGGGATAGTCTCCTAACTACCCCGTGATCATCTTCTCCATGTTTGGGAACGTGGGATTTTGATTTGGATCGAATTTGGAGAGATTTGGAGAGGAGCGACTGAAATCGCCCTCTCTGTCCGTTGGCAGACAGTCCGCGGTTTTGACCGGCGGACAGTCCGTGCGTCGGGTTTGGCCGGACCAGTGGCCAGACTCCGCGCTGAGGAGCAAGTGATTTTTGAACCGCGGACAGTCCGTCGTTGTGTTTGGCGGACAGTCCGGGAACGTCCATGGAGGTTCCAGCAAAGTTGTTGTTTCTCGTTTTTCACCGGCGGACAGTCCGCCATCCCCTCGCGGACAGTCCGCAGTAGGGGCGGACAGTCCGGGACCCCAGGGCCGGACAGTCCGCGGATTGGCTGAAGCTTCCGGTTTTTGTGCGTTTGATCTCCCGGCTTCCTCGCTTGGTTTTCGGACTTCTTGTTTGGCCTTGTAGTTGACCAAGGAACCCCTCTAGGTATCTTTGCTACTAGTTAGCATCGATATTTGGGGATTTCTCGACGTAGCCATCTATCTACATTCGAGACTTGGTTTTTGAGGGTTGAACTTGTGCCGGAGCTTGTGGTGTTTGGTTTGCTATCGCTTTGTGGTGCCTCGCTGTGATCCTAAGGATCATCCACCCTCTTCCAAGGGTTGTGGGCATCACGGTTTCGGTCGTAGCTTTTAGGGGTGATTTTGGGACATGACCAAAGTTTCGAGAGAAATTTTTTGTTGGGGGAAAGGACCCTCGACAGAAGCGCCGCCCGAACTGGTGCCCAAGTTCAGCCCTCGCGTAACGCCTGGCGTGCTTGCGGGGTCTCTCTACCATCGGAGGCCACTACCCTGACCCCCGAATGCGGGATCAACCCTCGCTCTCTTGCTGTGTTCCCGTGCAGGTCTGAGGCGATGGTCGCACTGCGAGAAACCTTCGCTGACCGTCGACACCACCTTCGGATGGAGCGAGGGTCCAGGCAAGCAGCGAGCGTGATCACTTGCCTCTCCCGGGAGGCAAGTGAAGCCGGAGGTGCGCGGGCCCAAGGGTGAGCGCGGCCGAAGGTCAAGACCGCCGCACCTCTCCCCGAAGGTGAACAGGGGGCCAGGTGGCGGCGCGCCGGGGTGTGACCGATTAGGGTTTCCGCTCCAGCTGTGTGTTTACGCTTCCGCCCTTCCTCCCTGCGCGGAGGCGAGGAATCTTTGCTGTACCCTTTTGTAATTTGGCCCGCACCCCTTGGCATTCCCTATAAATACCAAGGGGATGAACAGTGTAAAGGACGACTTTTTGGGAATTCGAGCGCTTTCCACTTCCGTTTCACCTTCGCTACTGCATCCGACGCTGGTCACCTTCGCTCCTTCCCCGCACAAGTGCGGAGGTTGGGCAAGTGTGCTCCCAACAGTTTGGCGCCGACCGTGGGGAGCTGAAGTCTGAAATGGCGGGAAACAGGAGAGCACTTTCGGCGAGGGACCAGCGCGTTGCTAGAGAGGCGGCAGCGGTGGTCCCGCCTGCTGAGGAAATTGCACAACCCTCGGGAGGAGAAAATGTCACCCCGGAACCCCAATCCCTGGGCCCCCAGGCCCGAGTGGCGACACAGCCGCACCCACACACTTCGGGAGAAGGAGAAGGGGAAGGAGAAGAGGTGGGCCTCGAGGCCCTTGAAAGGCTCGAGGCTGAGCTGCAAGAGAAGAAGAGGCGCCTGGAACAGCTTGAGAGGCACAACCGACTGCGCTCAATCAGACAGAGGGCAGACGAGGCCAGGGAGCAGCTTCGCCGCATGGAGGAGTCCCTCGCGCGGCAGAAGCCGAAGCCGAGGGCTGGACTGGACATGAGGAGATACCCCCGTTGCGAGAGGGGAATGAGGAGCCAAATCAAGACAACCTTCGTCACCACCCACCACCCCCACCACCACCAGTACACCCAGAGCCATATCTTGTGAGACACCCAAACCTCCGCCAACTCTACCCAGATGAGAGAGAGCAAAACCTTCGCATTCAGCGAAGGCATCAACAACACCAAATGCCATACGATCCAAAGTCACCACTCTCCCAAACACTCCAAACCCAGCCCTGGCCACCTTGCTATAATCCACAAAACCTACCTCGCTATGATGGACTTTCCGACCCTCGCCAGTTCATCATGAGCTATGAAGCAGCGGTTGCCGCAGCAGGCGGTGACGAATCAACAATGGCCAAATCCTTGTCATCATTCTGCGAGACATCGCACAAACTTGGTACAGCAACCTTCGCCCCGGAACTGTGGACTCCTGGGCCTCCCTCAGAGACAAGCTGTGTACAAACTTCAAGGGCATCACTCCAGCCCGTTAAACCCCATCGAGCTATTCAACTGCAAGCAAGAGGAACGCGAGCCGCTCCAAGATTACTGGCGAAGGTTCATTCAAATCAGAGCGAGGACCCCTGGGATATCTGACGAGGCTGTCATCCTCGCTGCAGTCAGTGGTCTGCGCCCAGGACCATGCTCCTCAAAATTTGCCAGAAAACCGGCAAACTCGATCGAGGAGTTGCATGAAACAATGGAAAGATACAGTAGAGCTGATATGGATTTCAGAGCAAAGTCCGACGCTCGGAGGTCTCAGCAGAGGCCACAGCCGAGGCCTCAACCGAGAGAAAGCAACCCTCGCCAAGAGCAAAGCAACGTTGGTGCGATCAACAAAGCAACAAGCTATGAACATCAAACACGGGACGCTCATCACCCGAGCAGCCAAGCCCCGCAGGCTTTGCCACCTCCGCCGAACCAGCGTTACCAGCAGCGAGATCCTGCCAAAATGTATTGTCACTTCTGTGGAATGGGAAAGGGGCACACAACAAAGCAATGCGAATGCTTCGCCAAAGGAAAAGAATTCCAGGAATCCAGGAAACCTGCCATGTCAGACCCCCGAACCATAAACCACACAAGGAAACCAAGCTTCCACCCACCAAATCCAACATACCACTATACCCCCATAAACTACGGCCTACCTTCGCAACAAACCCCCTACACCCACCCCCACTCTACAACCAAACCCATTATCAGCCAACCACCACCCACAACGCCAAAACCCACCTTACACAGTCACATACCCAGCTACCCCCAAAACCAAATTCCAACAACCCACCAAGCCACCAGCGCTCTGCCACCACCATCGCAGATCCCCGCGTTACCAGCACCACAACCTGTGAAAGCCGAAGGCTCGAACCAAACAACCATCAACAATCCAACATCGACCTTCGGTGTCATTCTAGCTATCACCGGAGGCTCAAACGAAGACCATGGCAACAAACGGCAGAGGAAGGAACATGCCAGACGCGTTCACCACGTGGCCGTCGAAGGACCACATAAATTCGGTCGTTGGTCTCACATCCCCATAACCTTCGATTCCAGTGACATGAAGCTAAGAGATTACCCTCACACAGATGCCATGGTGATCGAAACCAACCTCGCGGGTGGACCGTCACCAAAATACTGGTCGATACCGGAAGCTCCGCTGACATCTTGTTCGCTTCAACCTTCGACAGCATGAAGCTTGACAGAAATCTGCTGCAACCGGCCGACAACCCCCTATACGGTTTCGGTGGTCAACAAGTAAGAGCCGTCGGGAAAATTTCTCTGCCCGTGACCTTCGGCGACCAAATCAACTGCAGGACGGAAACAATAACATTTGATGTCGTCGACATGTTCTACCCATACAATGCCATTTTGCCGAGGGGGTCACAAACGCGTTCAATGCGGTCATCCATCCCGCCTACCTATGCATGAAACTTCCCGCGCCGAAGGGTGTCGTCGCGGTATTCGGGGACCAGGACATTGCAAGGACAGCTGAAGGGAACGTCGCTCCGGGGCAACGCAATGTACATAATTGTCAAAACCTCAAACCCCGGTATCAGCGTCGAAGGCGAGGTCTGCAATGACAGAGTGAAGGCGGCCGCCAAAGGACGAAACCAACAAGTCCAACTCTTCGAGGGTATGAAGAAAGAAAGGTGATCATCTCAGCCAATCTAGGACCCTCGATCAGAAGGCAACCTCGTCACCTTCCTCAGAGAAAATTCCGACACCTTCGCTTGGTCCGCCGAAAGACCTAAAAGGAGTCAAAGATCAATGATCGAGCATAGCCTGAACATCAAAACAGGTTATCGCCCAATCAAACAAAAGCTTCGCAAGATGTCAGAAGAAAGAAAGAAAGAGCAGCGAAGGTGAGGTAAAAAAGGCTTCTGGACGCAGCGGCGTCATTCGCCCAGTCAAATACCCAACTTGGCTCTCAAATGTGGTCCTAGTCCAAAAGAAGAATTAAAAAATGGCGAATGTGCGTCGATCACTGCTTGAACAAAGCCTGTCGAAGGATGAGGACTTCCCCTCCCAAAACATAAGCACCCTGGTCGACAGAGCGGCAGGCTGCCAAATGCTATCCCTCCTCGATTGCTTCTCAGGCTATCACCAAATCTGGATGAAGAAGAAGACGAAGAAAAAACAAGCTTTATCCCCCCTCGGGCACTTTTTGCTTCGAAGAATGGCAAAAGGTTTGAAAAATGCAGGCTCAACCTTCGCTCGCATGACCTCCGAAGTTTTCAAGGATGAGCATGCAGTCTCCGCCTATGTCGACGACCTAGTCGTTCAAAGCGAACTAAAGAGAACCACATTCCAGACCTATCGAGGGTATTCAGCAACCTCCGGTACGCCGGACTGAAACTAAACCCAGAAAAAAATGGTTTTCGGGGTAAGCGAAGGCAAGTTGCTAGGTTGCATCGTCTCAGCCAGAGGAATCGAGGCCAACCCTGAGAAGATTGATGCCATCATGAACATGGAACCTCCGACGACCAAGAAAGAAGCAGCTCAGCGTCTGACTGGTCGTTTGGCAGCACTTAGCAGATTCATCTCAAGATCCGCAGACGAGGGTTACCATTTTTCGAAACACTCAGAAGCAATGCTCCTTTCCACTGGGGCCCAGCAGCAAAAAGGCCTTCGAGGAGTTGAAAAAAATATCTGACCAGCTTGACTGCCCTAACCAGCCCAAGCAGGGGAGACTTGTTGTTACTCTACGTCGCAGGCTTCGCCACACGCTGCAAGCGCAGTCCTCATCAGGAGCTCCACGAAAACAACAAAACCAGACAAGCCCCAATTTACTATGTTTCAGAAACCCTCGAAGGCCAAAGAGAAACTATTCGGAGCTTGAGAAAATAGCATACGCCGTCGTCATGGCATCAAGAAAGCTCAAGCACTATTTCCAGGCTCACGAGATACATGTACCTTCGACGTACCCCCTCGAGAGCATTTTCAAAATAACGAAGCCGTTGGAAGAATAGCAAAATGGGCAGTCGAGCTTAATAGTTATGCTGTAACTTCGTTGGCAGAACAGCGATCAAATCACAGGTGCTGGCTGATTTCATAGCAGAATGGACACCCGACCCTCGCCCCGGCGAGCTGCAGCAGGACCAGTTTTGGATCGTTTACGTCGACGGGGCCTGGGGCGCAACTGGAGATGGTGCCTCGGCTATTCTAATCTCGCCCTCCGGGTCGAAGCTGAGATACGCACGAGGCTGGACTTCAAGTGCACAAACAACTCCGCTGAATATGAGGGTGTGATTCTGGCACTTTCAGGTTTGCGTTCATATCAGTCCGAAGGGCACTCATCAATACAGACTCTCAAGTCGTTGCGGGGCACATTGAAAAGAACTACAAAGCAAAAGATCCAGAGCTTCAAAAGTATTTTCAATATGTACGAAGGTTAGAATCCTTTTTCTGCATAACCGTAAAAGCAATATCGAGGACTGAAAACAGCGAAGCAGATTGCTTAGCCAAAGCAGCCGCGCAGCAGCTACAGCTCCCTCCGGACGTGTTCTACGAGGTTTCCACTCGGTCAGCCTTCGAAGCTTCCGAGATCAGCATCAAGCTGATCAACACAATTCAGTGCGAGGATTGGAGAGCACCTATCATGGCCTACATCAAAGGACTCCATGAACCCAGCTCCAAAGAGGAAGAGAACAGACTAAAGCAAAGAGTGCGAGGGTACAAGATTATGGATAACACCCTGCTCAAAGCTTCGGTAACCTCACCTTGGCTCAAGTGCGTGTCACAATCCGAAGGTACCGACATTCTCAACTCATCCACGAAGGTATATGCGGTTCACACAATGGCCCAAGAGCATTAGTAGGAAAGGCTTTCGGCAAGGTTTCTACTGGCCACTGCGCTGAGAGACGCTGAACCATCGTCAAGAAGTGCGAAGGTTGTCAACTGACAGCAAAAAACCAAAACACCCCAGGGGCCCCACAACCCTCATACGCCCAACCTGGCCCTACAAAGGTGGCAATGGATCTCGTGGCCCATTACCGACGGCCCGGGGAACCTTCGCTGCGGTGGTAGCCGTGGATATTTCACCAAATGGACCGAAACAAGACCGCTGTCCTCCATAACATCCCTCGCAGTAAAAAGGTTTTTCTGGCAGCAGATAGTTTGTCGCTTCGGAGTCCCCCAATATCTAACCGTCGACAATGGCACCCAATTTGACAGCGAGGTTTTCAAAGAGTTCTGCGCACAAATCGGTACAATTCTATGCTTCGCCTCAGTCCGACACCCGCAGTCCAACGGCCTAGTCGAAAGAGCCAACGCAACAATCTTCCAATCCATATCCAGAAAATTGCAAGGCAGACCAAAGGCAATGGGCAGACGAGCTAACTGCAGTCACCTGGTCTCACAATACCTCCGAATGCAGAGCAACCAAGTTCACACCCTTCAAACTTTTGTTGGCGAAGAAGCCGTGTTACCAGAGGAGCTAAAATTCATCTCACCAAGAACAACCCTCGCAAGTGAAGAGCCAGCCATACTAACCGACAAGGACTTGCTAGAAGAAACAAGATGCAGCGCAGTTCATAACCTTCGCAAATATCAGGAAGAGACCAAGAAGTGGAGAGATAAAAAGGTCAGAATCAAGAAACTGCAGAAGGGTGACCTCGTCCTCATCCGTAAACAAAACGCAAGCATGGCCGGAAAGTTCCAGCCTAAGTGGACAGGCCCGTTCCTGATCGCAGAATGCAATCGCCCAGGCTCTTTCCACCTCTCCGACAGCGAAGGTAATATACTACCACACACCTGGAACATCGACGACCTTCGCAAATTCTACCCATAGCGGAGCCTTAGCGAGCCCTCGCGTTATGTAATTTTTGATACTTTTCATGTTATCTACTCTCATGTACTCAACAAAAACAGGAGCTGCACTCTTTTTCCTTACGAAGGGGCGTAAGGTTTTTAACGAGGCAGCATCCAAAGCATTAATACAGGCTACAACCCCCAAAAAGTAAAATCTCTAACCCTCTACGCCCAAACATCGAAAAAGCGGATCTCTTTCAAGAGCGCTACATTCGATGAAAGCCTGCTAAGATTGCTTCGAAAAACATTCCTTTTCTTTTCAAAGCAAACTTCACCTCCGCCTAAGATAAGGGGAGGAAAGTCGAGCACCCTGGCACAAACGACAGGGGCTCGCAAAAACAAATTCACCTCCGCCTAAGATAAGGGGAGGAAAGTCGAGCAACCCTGGCACAACGACAGGGGCTCGCAAAAGCAAACTCACCTCCGCCTAAGATAAGAGGGAGGAAAGTCAGCACCTGGCACAAACGACAGGGGCTCGCAAAAGCAAACTCACCTCCGCCTATGATGAAGGGAGGAAAGTCGAGCACCCTGGCACAAACGACAGGGGCTCGCAAAAAACAAACTTCACCTCCGCCTAAGATAAGGGGAGGAAAGTCGAGCACCCTGGCACAAACGACAGGGGCTCGCAAAAGCAAACCCACCTCCGCCTAAGATAAGGGAGGAAAGTCGAGCACCCTGGCACAAACGACAGGGGATCGCAAAAGCAAACTCACCTCCGCCTAAGATAAGGGGAGGAAAGTCGAGCACCCTGGCACAAACGACAGGGGCTCGCAAAAGCAAACTCACCTCCGCCTAAGATAAGGGGGAGGAAAGTCGAGCACCCTGGCACAAACGACAGGGGCTCGCAAAAGCAAACTCACCTCCGCCTAAGATAAGGGGAGGAAAGTCGAGCACCCTGGCACAAACGACAGGGGCTCGCAAAAGCAAACTCACCTCCGCCTAAGATAAGGGGAGGAAAGTCGAGCACCCTGGCACAAACGACAGGGGCTCGCAAAAGCAAACTCACCTCCGCCTAAGATAAGGGGAGGAAAGTCGAGCACCCTGGCACAAACGACAGGGGCTCGCAAAAGCAAACTCACCTCCGCCTATGATGAGAGGGGAGGAAAGTCGAGCACCCGGCCACTTTCTCCGTCTCGCCCGAGCCCTCCAAGCCAGGTCTCGGCGCGAGCCCCACTTTCTCCGTCTCGCCCGAGCCCTGCAAGCCAGGCCTCGGCGCGGGCCCACTTCTCCGTCTCGCCGAGCCCTCCAAGACAGGCCTCGGCGCGGGCCCCACTTTCTCCGTCTCGCCCGAGCCCTCCAAGCCAGGTCTCGGCGCGAGCCCCACTTTCTCCGTCCCGCCCGAGCCCTCCAAGCCAGGTCTCGGCGCGAGCCCCACTTTCTCCGTCCCGCCGAGCCCTCCAAGCCAGGTCTCGGCGCGACCCCACTTTCTCCGTCTCGCCCGAGCCCTCCAAGACAGGCCTCGGCGCGGGCCCCACTTTCTCCGTCTCGCCCGAGCCCTCCAAGACAGGCCTCGGCGCGGGCCCCACTTTCTCCGTCGCCCGAGCCCTCCAAGACAGGCCTCGGCGCGGGCCCCACTTTCTCGTCTCGCCCGAGCCCTCCAGCCAGGCCTCGGCGCGGGCCCCGGCTTTCTCCGTCCCGCCCGAGCCTCCAAGCCAGGCCTCGGCGCGGGGCCACATCAACGCGACCAAAAAGAAGTGCGCGAGCCTCGCTAAAAGAAAAAGGGGGCGTCGCTGTTTTTCAAAACAAGCGTACACGAGCAAGTGCGCGAGCCTCGCCTAAAAGAAAAAGGGGGCGTCGCTGTTTTTTCAAAACAAGCGTACACGAGCAAGTGCGCGAGCCTCGCTAAAAGAAAAGGGGGGCGTCGCTGTTTTTTCAAAACAAGCGTACACGAGCAAGTGCGCGAGCCTCGCTAAAAGAAAAAGGGGCGTCGCTGTTTTTTCAAAAACAAGCGTACACGAGCAAAGTGCGCGAGCCTCGCTAAAACCCATACGCTTTTCTCATACCGTTACAAAACAATGTTACAACAACAAACATATCCCAAAATAAAAAAATCTTTACAAGGGACCACCGCTCCCCTCAATTAACTCCAAATCATCCAAACCTTCGGCCTCCATCTCAGACCCCCCCTCCACTGGAACCAGGGGTCCCCACAAAAAGGAGCTGCAGGGACAATTGGCAGCTCCCCGGGCAAAACCCTCGCCCTATACATGTACCTAGGCCTCGTCACAGCTTCCGAAGGTTCCTCCTTCGGGATCACAAGCGCCCCATCCGAACCAATTTCAAGCTCCCTTCGACCGAACAAATATTCCAAAGCCGTGTTCTCGTCAATATCATCTTCACCGACAGCTTGCGAAGTCGATGAAGACCCAAACAAATAACGGTCGGCTTGGCGGTCTGTATAGTCTGTCTCGCGCCAAAATGACTCGACCTACTATTCTTTAAATCATATCTCCGCACCTTCGACCACCAAAAACGTTCAAAGGAAAGCGAAGGATATTTAAATCTAGCGCGAGCCCATGATTCACCAGTTATAAAAACATCTTGGTAGTTCAACATCAGCGGGGTCACGTCGAACACGTCTAGCACGGTTCCGTCAGGAACCTGCATGTTGCACAAAAATACGAGATGTCTCAGCCTCGCCAAGTCTTTACAAACAACCATAGTATCTACAAAAAGGCCTCCCTCGCCCCAACAAACCCAGGCATCACACCTGCCCAGCTCCCCCCCGATTGATGTCCACACCCTCGCCAGCGGTGGCAGTCGGGGGTCCCAGCTGACGCCTCCTCCGCCGTGGACTCTTTCGCAGCATCTCCTTCCGCGATCGGCCCGCTCCCGGTCAACGCCTCGATCTCGGCGAGCGTAACCCCGCACAGCCTGGCTCAGGGCGGCTTCAGGGTCACCCCTCGCTGCATCTTCCGCAGGGTGAGGGCATTGCATCTCGTCGAGCCTACAAGCAAAATAAAGGACAAACCTCGCCAAATCAACAAACAACCCCTCTAAAACGAAAGCAACACAGACCAAAAAAAACTTAAAACAAAGGAGCGAACCTGGCGCGTAGCCTCGGCAGCTTCTTCGAAGGCGAGAGCCCGGCCACCTCCGGAGATCCAAAACTTGCGAAGCAAACGCATCGCACAGTTCGGACATCTGCGTCATCAACCTTCATCTGGCGAACCTCTTCAACCGTCGGAAAGACATGGCTCGGCTTTTGACCTTGCGAAGATGATCGCAATCCGTCCGTCAGTCGAAGCGTGCTCGCCATTGCCAAGGCCCCGGCGTAGCCACCAAAATCGGCATTGGAGACTAGCGAGCTAAACACATCAAGCTCGTTGCCCAGCCAGCCCTCGAAGGCCTCTGCATCAACCGCAGGCAACGGCTCTCCGGCTGAACCCCCAGCCTCGGTCAGACAACAATCAAGTTTACGTTTGACGTTCTCCATGCTCGCCCGCCAAGAGTTCTTCAAATCAACCAGCCGACCCTCGGCCTCGGCTAAAGCTTTGTCCTTCTCCTTTCCCGCGGCAATCAGATCAGCATTACGCTCGCCAGCTCAACTGCCCTCTCGAGCCTTCGCAGCCTTCTCCGAAGCAATCCTCATTTCATTTTCCTTGCCCTCTAGGCTCCGCGCCAGTTTGCTGTTCTCCTTCTCAAGTTCAGTCATATGGTTTCATCATAACTCCATGTCGGAGCCAACCTTCCGCCTCGCTGAGCGTTCAAGAGCATCAGCTCCGCCAACTTGACGTCAACATCATCGAAGGTATCGCCAACCGCTTGATCTGCAAGAAGAACCTCCGCCTCCGGCACACAAATGCGGCCGAAGATCCGGCCCAAAAAACGCCTTTCCTCCGGGCTACACTGCAAGTGGCAATCCCGAAGGTCCGGACTGGTGAACAGCGCAGTGGCCGGATCAGAAATCCCAAGCTTCCTGGCATATTCCGGAAGGCTCGACCGGCTAGCCTCGCCAAACGGTTTCTTTCCCCGGGACCGCGCAGAGTCAAGTTCCCCATCAAACTCCGACCCTCCACCCAAAGGTGTGAGCCCGCGAACCTGGAAACCGCACCTCGTCGAGGGCTACCTGGCTCAATATCTCGTGTAAGCTCATCTGCGCCCTGGGTAACCATCGCACCAACAACCGGCGAGGCTCCGCCTCCAATCGACACCTCCTCATCCGTGTCATGCCCTTCAGAAGAACCCTCGCTACCTTCATCAGACGAGCCCTCGCCCGTCTCCCCTCTGCTTTTTCCTCCGCATCATCATCAGATTCATCCTCGTCGCCCGAAGTCTGGACCAAAGCAACGATCCCTCCAACGCGAGGCACGCGTCCCCCGACTGAACTGCCACCTCGGCCGCTCTGGCCCGCGGCCAAAGAAGTGCCCGCAGCAACCGAGCCCGCAGTGACCTTTGTCGCAAGCACCTTCGCTCGGCCACCAGCTCCCCCGCGGCCTCGACCACGCCCTCTCTTCGGCCGAGAGACGATCTCCGTTCCTCCCAAAGCCTACGCTTCCTCTTCTTCGGCGCGTCGTCGCTCGAAGGAGCCGGCCAGTCGGCGTACCGAACGCCAAGAATGTCAAACATTCTGTTCACGCGACCTTCGCCGCCCATCAAGCTATGGATAGCCTTCAATTCCAATGGGGAAGCTTCCCCACGAGCTCGTCCGTCCACTGCTGAACTCGTTTGAAAACAGCTTCGTTCCCATCCTCGCGCCTCGGAAATTTCTTAAGAGTTCTTTCCCAGACCTTCTCCAGATCCAAACTAGGCTTCTTCAAGCCCCTACCTTCATACCTTGGGTCGTTCTCCACAACGAACCAAGTCTGCCTTCGGCCAAGAGGCCAAATCTTGGCACAGCAATATTCTCCACCAAATCACGCGCGCACTGAGAGCGCGCAACGACCCTCAGGCAATCAACAGCAGCATGGGCCTCGATGCTCATCTTAGCTTCGGCGCCCACATCTCCAAGCACCGGAAGCTCGCCGCAAAGCTCGGAGCCGTCACTGAGTTTGTAATAAAACCAGGACTCCTGCCACCCGCTGCTCCACTTGTTTTTCTGCGCTTGCACCGGCAGCTCCGCGCCGGCGCGATGGCAAAAAGTGTACACCGCAAATTGTCCAAGGCTGGTCCTGCTCGCGCTGTCCATAATCTTGCGAGGCTGCATGTGAACGCGATGAGTGCGAACAAAACCCTCGACATGAGGGACAAACCCCCTGAGACCTGCAGGCCCAGACGTAGACCGACATCTTTGTGAAGCACGAAGGCGTAAGCTGATGAAACGCAGGTTGAACCTCCGCAGGACCGAAGTCACGAAGGAGTCAGCTGGGAAACGAAGGCCAGCCGAAAAGAACTCTTCGAACACCACAACCTCGTCTGCATCCGGCTTCGGCACGGTCTCCCCGCTGCTAGCCCTCGCCTTGCCTTCCTCAATCCAGCCCCACCGCACGTAAGATGCAATCTCACTTGCACAAACCCGGCTCAACCAAACTCGAAGGTAATCCCCTCATCCGCGGCTGTGGGGGAAACAGCACGAGCAGTTTGCTTCAACCTTGCCATCTCTTCAACTGCTAACACTACCGAACAACCAACGCCTGTCTCAACCCTCGCAGACAAGCTCAAACAAACCTTCGCTACAAGCAAATTGCAACAACAGGATGGCTATAGCAACAAAGAGCACAATCAAAACTCCACGCTCACTCTTTCTATTATAGGCGGGGAAACGAAACCCTCACCCGACGAAGTCGGCACGACAACCAAAGAACGCGGCACAAAAAACGAAGCAGGCTTCAATAGTATAAAACAACACCACAACGGCCCGGCCCAAAGCAGCCGCGGACGTCGCTGCCGAGGGTCCCGTTTTTAAAAGCGCTGCTTGGGCCTAAACACAATCTTTTAGATCCAAGACAACGAGGGGCTACTGTTGGGGGAAAGGCCCTCGACAGAAGCGCCGCCCGAACTGGTGCCCAAATTCAGCCCTCGCGTAACGCCTGGCGTGCTTGCGGGGTCTCTCTACCATCGGAGGCCACTACCCTGACCCCCGAATGCGGGCTCAACCCTCGCTCTCTGCTGTGTTCCCGTGCAGGTCTGAGGCGATGGTCGCGCTGCGAGAAACCTTCGCTGGCCGTCGACACCACCTTCGGATGGAGCGAGGGTCCAGGCAAGCAGCGAGCGTGATCACTTGCCTCTCCCGGGAGGCAAGTGAAGCCGGAGGTGCGCGGGCCCAAGGGTGAGCGCGGCCGAAGGTCAAGACCGCCGCACCTCTCCCCGAAGGTGAACAGGGGGCCAGGTGGCGGCGCGCCGGGGTGTGACCGATTAGGGTTTCCGCTCCAGCTGTGTGTTTACGCTTCTGCCCTTCCTCCCTGCGCGGAGGAGACGAGGAATCTTTGCTGTACCCTTTTGTAATCTGGCTCGCACCCCTTGGCATTCCCTAAATACCAAGGGATGAACAGTGTAAGGGACTACTTTTTGGGAATTCGAGCGCTTTCCACTTCCGTTTCACCTTCGCTACTACATCCGACGCTTGGTCACCTTCGTTCCTTCCCCCGCACAAGTGCGGAGGTTGGGCAAGTGTGCTCCAACATATCTAACTAGTTATTTTAATCTATATTAATAATTCATACATGTATCTAAATATTCGATGTGATACATGAAAAGTTTTTAAGTGTGAAATAAACATTTCCTAAAGGTTACTGTGGCGCACTGGTCGTCTAGTTACGTTGCCAATTCAGGAGCATGGGTAAATATATCGTGGCACCTGTAAAAGGAAATTGTTTTAGACGACCACATGATCTTTGAAACATAACTTTGACTCATTCTTATAAAAAAAATATGTATTGAAAAATATCATATGTATATTTTTATAAAAATATTTTTCAAGATGAATCTATTTATATAGTTATTATATTTTAAAATTTAACAACTTAGAAATTATTCAAGATTTATATTTTTAATGCTGGACTCAAATGAGAGTACTCACACGCGTCCGATGGGAGCAACTCACACGCACGTGCGGGGAACGGCCACAGCCACGGCGTTCTCTTCGCAAAACAGTATAGGCCACGACGTTCTCTTCGCAAAACAGCATAGGCAGCAACTCTAACGGTTTTATAAATGAGTTTGACATTCTTATTTTTACAAAAAAAATATTTAAAAATCTTCTATCCAACGGTTTGACAAATAAACTTAGCATTTTTTAGTAACTTGACAAACACCGAGTGATATTTGACATATATGTCAAGCTGCGATTCGCTTGGCAAGCGCCCTCGCGTGCTACTCTTATGAGATATTTCCCTCCCGCGCATAATTTTTAGTTTTGTCAAGTCTAAATGCAAAAACCGTTAGAGATTACTCGTTTTACCTTTGCCATGTTAATTTGAGAGTTAACAAAGACCATATTTTGCCAAATAAAAAATGCAAAACCGTTAGAATTGCTTATACGCGCGGATTGAAAAAACAGAACTTACCATAATATTGGCCATGAATTTATGTTTTTTTTGCCAGGAGGCTATGAATTTACACTACCATGGGTTGGCTGAAAATCATGCCTGAATCGTATGAGCATGACCTCGCATTTTTTAATTTATAAAAACAACTCTGTTTTAAATTATAAACCATTTCAAAAAATTTGAAAAGTCAAAGTTTTCCGAGTGTAACAAAAATATATAATAAAATAATAATATTTATGATAATAATTAAGTATTATTAGATTCTTCATTAGTTATATTTTCATACTTTACCTATTTGATGTCAAAAATCTTTATTTTTTCTCTATAATTTGGTCAAATTTGAAATATTATGCCTCTCTAAAATTTTTGGAATGACTTATAATTCGAACTGAGGGAGTACAGCTTTATGACCTTTGAATGATTTTGATTCAGTTTCAAACTCATTCGATTTATTGTCATTTATATAAAATCGAAAGAGATCAAAGGGAAAAGCTTTGGCGATGTTAAGGCCGGATCTCTTTTTTATTGGGCCTGCTCATCATTTTTGGGCGGAAAAAATCTACTTTCCCTCCCTTAACTTTTGAGAAAGTCCGATTTCTCTCTCTCAATTTCAAAACCGAACAAACAACCTCCCTCAACTTTTGAATTTGTGCATTTTAACTCCCTGACCGGTTTTGGACAGTGGTTTTGCTACAGTAAGAGTGGTTTTGCTACAGTAAATGTGGTTTTTCTTTTTTTTTGCTGAATTTGTGAAAAATCGTAGTAAATCACAGAAAAATCATAAAATAGAAAATCCAATTTTGTTCGACTCCATATGAGTAGATCTATACAGTGAACATATAATATAGTATACTTTAGTATAAAGTTTTTGTTGTAGATTTAGATCTATGCTTTTTTGTAATTGAAATAAATTATAACTAAGTTATACATGATTAATGAGTATAATTTTTTAATACAGTTGAAGCATACAATAATTAGTCCACCATAAAAATTGATCACAATTAAACTATATAAACTGTAGCTATGAATTAATCCAAATAATTACAAAAAACATATTATTGTATGGAATTAATTACAATAATTCATAGCTGCAGTTTCGATAGTCTAATTGTGGTCAAATTTTATGGTGAGATATTATTGTATGCTTCAACTATATTAAAAAATTTATACTTATTGGATCATGTATAACTTAGTTATAATTTTTTTTAGTTACACAAAAGCATGGATCTAAAGCTATAACAAAAAATTTGTACTAAACTATACAATATTATATGTTCATTGTATATATCTACTCATGTAGAGTCCAACAAAATTAGATTTTCTATTTTATAATTTTTGTATGATTTATATGATTTTTCAAAGATTCAGCGAAAAAAAATAAAGAAGAAGAAAAAGACAAAACTATGGTCACTGTAGCAAAACCACCGTCTAAAACCGGCCAACCGGCCAAGGAGGTAGGTAAAATGCATGGTTTCAAAAGTTGAGGGAGGTTGTGTTGACACTCCTTAATGGAATCACCCTAAGAATAGAGTTTTAATCTATCCCTAGCAACGGCACTAGAAATGCTTGTTGACATTTCTTAACGTCGCTACTAAGAATGAACCACATAAATAAAAATCTAGTGAAGGCACTAAAGAGTGTACGGGACACTACTAACTTCACTTAACGTCAAGTTATCATCCCCAACATTAAGCTAGCAATGTAATTATATCAGGGCACTGGATTTAAAGATAAATATTTACCCGAAGCGCACAGATAAATACACCCGTTGTAGAAGCATTTAACCCAAGCTAGTCTCAGGTATATTTAGCCTAGAGACTAATCGATTCAAAGTATGATGGTATTATACTAGCGAGGACTTAACAACAATTAATGTGGCACACACTTATGATAAAGACTGATAACACACTTATTACTCCAAACAGTGATCAGATAGTAGAATAAATGATAATGATAATGATAAATGGTAACAGAGAGCAGATCAATCAAAGATAATCCTAGAACAGTACTACCTAGCAAGTGATGATTAGAACAGGCATTAATAAGAAACATTCCTAAGTTATTCTAATTACAAGTCATAGCATACATTGATTAGTGCAAACATATTTGGCAATCATAGACTAGGTCACATCATATTTATAATCAAGAGGCAACTCCATAGTAAATGTGCCAAACAGAGTAATCCCTAAACCATGAGTTAACTGAGCCATACTGAACACTATATTCGGGAGGTGGATACAAAGGACTCAACAGAAATATCACACCCGCGATCTACCACTCTATCCGGAAATAGGACGTATTTGCAGATAAATGGTGTATAGGCACCACGCCTACACAACATTTATCACCCACCCAATGATCATTAAGATGAGCGCTATACGAACATGAGTATAAACATAATGGTGAACTATCTATGCCAAATATATAATCAAAGTATACTATAACCAATATAATTAAGAATATAATGGTTGATGTCTTAGTCATATCAATTGTATTGCTATCTAGAACATAAAGATGAACAATAAGGTGAATTAGATCATCAAGAAGAACTAAAGTACAAACTAGAACATGAACTAGAACTGGATTATGAACTAGAAGATGAACTAGACGATGAACTAGAACTACATGACGAACTAGAACATAACGATGATGAACAATGATGAACTAGAAGAGCAATTATGAAATAGATCCATAATGTTAATCAAGAGAGAAGATCTTGGGTTTTACCGAGCCTTCTCGTGGCTAGATCAGGAATCCAAGCGAAGCTTGCCTCCTCTAATCCTATTCTATCTAACTATTCTAGGTGGATGTAGTTCTAGGGCTTCCGATTGATCTCCTTCTCTGGTGATTCTGATGATGATCTGATCTAATGATGAATGATGTGATGCCCTGGAGAGGGGGGTCTGGCTGCTTATAAGCCCTGGGCGAGGAACATGGCGTTGGATCAAACCGACCTTAGGTACGGCTGAGATGCATCTCGTAGGCAGTGGAGGAAGGTTCCAGAAGATAGAGTCCAACGGGCCCCGGGGGAGATCGGTCGGTCTCATGGTGGGACCAGTCGGTCACACCTGGCGGGTCTCGCGGTGCCGGGCCTCCTGGTATCTTCTGGTGTCCTCTAGATCCTTCTAGAATATTCCTGATGCATCGGTTCGGTTATCTCTCGTCGGTTCCTTCCAAGCGAAGCAATCTGTGTTGATTTCCTGGTTTAGTCCTGCAGAATCACAATTCACCAAAAACTCGTGGAATATTGTCAATTGAAACCCTAAACCTTTGTTGGTGATTGAATTCATGCCCTTTTCATATTTATTTATCCTTTAATTGTGATAGATAACCAGTGTCAATAACTCCCCTAAGCTTACCTTTTGCTAGTCCCTTAGCAAATAGTCATGATGAATCAGGAATTGTTACTATGCTTTCACACCTCAAATGTACATATGTTCAAACAAAAATCTTCCCTTGGATTAGAGTTTACTATTTTTACTTTCTCATATTACCTTTAACTATGGAGCTTTTGCCTTTCACCTGGGTCTTTAAACAATTGAAAGATAGAACAATCAAGTTAAGCACTGTATCTCTAACTCTTTGATCAACCTTCATTATGGAGTTTTATATATATTTTTGAAATAAAATTCAGAGATTTTACTGTATGACACTCTCAAATCGCTCTTTTATATTTATGATTCCTCACTGATGCATTCTTCCTTCTTTTCTAAGAATATATATCTGGAGCTTTTAAGAAGTGAAAAGCATATCTTCAAGTAAAAGTTCAAAGTAGGGAGGGAGAAAGTTGTCATACTCATAGATCAAGAACTTAGGACATTTGAAATTGTCATCTCTTGCTAGCATATTGTAATTAGAGGGACCATGGGCTATCATTCTTTTTTCTCTTTTCATATTTTTATCATAATTATTTTTCTTTTCTTATGAGGTAGTCGGACTGAAAGTGCATGTTGCACTTAAATATGTTTTGGATGACTTGATGACATGTTGATTAAAGGTCTAATGTGTTTGCTAAGTGTGACACAGGAAAAGGGTTATCTCACCAATATAATTGAAATGGAATGCAAAGCCAAAATGATGGATTGTTGTATGATTTCATATCACAAGCACAAGACAACAATATAAATGATATGATGAAAAGGCTACTCTATTGTGGGATAATCATGGTTTATATGTATGCTAACAAAGGATTCAAAACAAAGTGTGATTTAATGGCTTGAGATGGTGAAAGATAGCGAGGAAGAGTCTTCGAGGGTACTAAGCAAGGGTGAAGGGCAAGCGACGGCTTAGCGACCGAAGAACCTAGCTAGGGTGAAGAAGAAGAAAGTACTTGCATTTAGTCGAAGGATCAATCAAGCTAGAAGATTACAATTGAGTGGAGAATCAACATTCCTAGCAATAGTTTTGATTGGAGTGACTTGACACCTTTGGGATTTCTTCACACCACATGTATGGAGTCAAGTCACATGCTCAAGATGGCTTTGCTCAAGAGAATTCTACTATTAATCATGACAAGCATTCCCCAAAGAAAAAAAGAAGGAAAGAGAAGCGGCTTCGGTTCAATGAAGATCAACTCAAGAGGTTTAAATCTTGCTTTTTAATTTATCTTGAGTAAATAGGAAAGCCGTACTATTAAGAGGGATGCAACATATAGTAGATGATTCTTCATAAGTGCTCAAACCAACCTAGGTGAGACATGAGAGAGCTAGAACTAACTTTCAGCATGCTGCTGCACTGTCTGTCCATACCGGGCATGTCCGGTATTCATACCGGACATGTCCGGTATGAGCCCACAGCAGTGCGGCTATCCTTCTAGCCTGGTGATGAATCTGGTGAAGGGAGTCCATATCGGACATGTACGGTATGCATACCGGACATGTCTGGTGTGAACCCACAGCAGCACAGCCTTCCTTTAGTCTTGCTTATTGTCCTGGCGCAGAGAGTCCATACCGGACATGTCGGTATGAATACCGGACATGTCCGGTATTAACCTGTTTTGCACAGTTCCTCTATGTGTTGGAACGTCGAAGTTCCGAGAGATAACCGGAAGTTCCGACCTTTTGGAATAGCAGGTCCCAAATCTCTGTCTCGGTCTCGTCGGAAGTTCCGACGTTTGATGTCGGAAGTTCCGACCTTCAACTGGGGTTTGAAAGTTGGTTAGTCAAGTGTTTTCCTACGAAGTATAGTCATACGGGACATGTCCGGTATGAGCTGACACAGCCAACGGCTAGTTTCGAAAGTGAGCCTATAAATACCCCAAGCCTCCACATTGGAGGCTGCTGATTCTGCTGGTTTGCTATACTCATTCTAGAGCCTCAAATACACCTTCCAACCCTCTTAGTGAGTGATTGATCCCTAATTGCCAAATCCATTTGTGGGTTGAGTGAAATTCAAATTAGAGAGCAAGCCACCTCTTGAGCACTTGTGCAAATCGTCGATCTCGTTGTGCGCATTCGTTATCTTGGACTCCTCGGTCCTATACGGCTAGGCATCGCCGGAGATCACCCAAGAGCTTTGTGTGGTGTGCCTCGGAAAGTTTGTGAAGGTTCGATCTCTCCTCAAAAGAGATCAACTAGTGGAAGGAGCATTGCGGGTGAAATAGACCGCGGCTAGAGTGACCTGTGGTGTCCTCTAGAGCCCACCTTGTGGTAGCTCGCAGCCGGCTCAACGGAGAGTAGGACCCGAGGGGGTGCCGAACTTCGGTAAAACAAATACCGTGTCATCCTCTTGTTCATTACTTTGGTTATTGTTATTCTCTGTTGTGCTAGTATTTTTTGCAGGGAATCGACATCACATATATATCATATATAGTGCCTGCAGGTTGTGTGATAAATTGGAGAAGAAAAAGGAGTTGTTCTGCACAGCACGCACCACATAGGATTGTCCGGTATTGATACCGGACATGTCCGGTATTTGTTGACTGCGCCAAATTTGTTAATCCCTTGAGCTAATCTTTGTGGTGCAGGGTGTTAGCTTCTAGGTGTATTAAATACTTGTCATATACTTTGTGTTGTCTCTTGAGGGGTTGTTTTACTCCGACTGGGAGCATTGGACACTCACATACTAATTGCTTCCACACTTTAAGGTGTTAATTTTTAGAAACGCCTATTCACCCCCCTCTCTAGGCGGCATCCCAGTCCTTTCAATTGGTATCGGAGCTTGGACTCACGTTTGAGCTTCACTGCTTATGAGAACGGATGGATTCGCCTATGGAGACGAATGTAGTGCTTCTCCAAAATGATGGTTCAAACTTTCTAACTTGGTCATCCTATGTACTCAATGCATTTCGGGCTATTAGCCCCATTGTTGAGCATATTGTGGATGCAAGCATATCTCTTTCTATAGTTGATTGGAGCAACTATGAGAACTTGTCAAAAGAGGAAGAGATATGTGTGCAACTCAATGCTCATGCATGTTTAATCTTGTTAAACTCATTGAGTGCAGAGGTTCTTGAGGAGGCCGTCAACAATGGAGAATCTCCGCCGGAGAGTGCTCATGTCATTTGGACTAGACTTGTCAATTTATATGGAAAGTCCAAATGTAATGAAGCACATGATTATGATTCATTGGAAATGAAGTCCATAGAGTCATCATCATGTGATAAAGCCTCAAGAAGCCTTAAGGAAGATGAGCCGGATCGAGAGGCGCTAGCTGCTGCTGCTCTGGACCCTGTCTGTCCAGTCCGGTATGGGTACCGGACATGTCCGGTATAGCCCAGCAGACAGGGATCTAGAGGCAGACGGCAGCAACTCTCATGCTCGGTGGCGACCAAGTGATGAGTCGACCTCAATAGATCATGATACTCATCACTTATGTATCATGGCCAAGAAGAACAAGAAGAAAGCAACCAAGAAAGATCAAGAGAAGATTCTTGGTGAGATCAAGAGAAAGGCATCAAGAGATAAATCAAGTAGAGAGTGATGAAGATGATGAATATGACGACTCTCTTGATTATCTCAAGTATGAAGACAAGCTCTTGTTCGTCAAAGTATTGAAGAAAAATGATGAGCTAGAGAAGGAGGTGGAGGAACAAGAACAATCCCTTCAAAATCAAGAAAAGTTCCTCATCTCCAAACTAAAAGAGCTAAAGGCATTAGAAGAAAGGTATGAAAAATTGTCAATTGAGCATGCTTTCTAGCTACTAACTCTCTTTCTAATGTGGAAAGGCTAGAAAAAGAAAACTACAAGCTCAAGGCAAGATTGAGTGATCTCTCATTTGAGCACAAGTTCCTACAAGAGGACTTCTCCGATCTCAAGTGCTCACATGAGAAGCTAGTAGAATCAAATGCCATGCTTGAGATAGCACATGAGGTTGTTATTGCTATGGTAAAATCTTCTCAACCTCACAAAACTACACTCACTAGTGCACCATCTCAATTAAATATTATTTGTGCTAATGAGTGTGCCTCTCAAGCAAGCCAATCTTCGATTGAGCAAATCCTCAAAGAAAATGCTAGGCTCATCGAAGAAGTGAAAAATCTAAAGAAGGATGTGATTAGATTGAAGGATAAGGAAAAAGCACAACCTTCTCAAGATAACCGTGATTACATGGTGAAGAAGCTTGAGAAGGGTTCAAACCTTGCTTCCTTCAAGGTCCAACAAAATAATCTCATCCCATCCAAAGAGAAAGCAACCAAGAGCAAGAAAAGGCTTTGCTATAGTTGCGGGATATATGGTCATGAGAGTGCCATGTGTCCACACAAGACATGGGCCGATAATGTGAAGCGGCCGAGAAGAGGGCAGCCACCAAGGTGGCAAATCAAGTGAAGAATGATGGTCCAAAAGGGTGTGTAAGTCACTCTCTCTTCATGTCATTCAAGCAACAAAATGCACCTTAGCCCAAGATTCAAGAAAGAGGGCTTTAGTAGCAACAAGAAAGTGCTATGGGTGCAATCTTGAAGGCCATTTTGTGAACCAATGCCCGAACAAGCAAAACAAGCAAGTAGCAAACAAGGGACGCATTTGCTACACTTGTAGAGGTAAAGGACATCTAAGCTATGATTGTCCTAAAGGTGATTTCTCTAAGCCCAACACACATACTCATAATTATAGACTTAGGAGTACCTTAAATGGAGTTGCCACTAGTAGGGTGATGCGTTCACCACAAGCTAGTGACAAAGCCATTTGGGTACCTAAGCACTTGTTGACTAACTCAAAAGGACCCAATGGAGCTTGGGTACCTAGAAGGCTTAGATTGTGATTATAGGTGCTTGGTGATGAGATGAAGGCTTCAGGGTGTTTGAGCAAGCAATGACATCTCAACTCAAAACTATCAACCTATGTTGTTAATATCATCCTATAGGGTTGACCCAAAGATTATGTGATGTTGATTTCATTTTTACTCATCTACACCATTGTTCATAAGTGCCTAAAACTTACTAATCAAATAAATGTAATCTATCCTTATGATATTTGCAATTTGATGCTTTTAATGGCTCTCTAGCAGAGCATTACTTTGATGAAGTGCACGGTAGTGAAGTAAACTAGAGCCAAAAGGAATCTCAGAAGTGGTTGTTTACTGGTTCTGAGTTGCAAATACCGGACTTGTCTGGTATCTTGTCTGGTATGGGAGATTCACTCTGACAGACCAGTGACTCGTTATGGAAATTTGGACCAAGTCACTTCATACCGGACTTGTGGCTACCGGACTTGTCCGATATGGCCAGAGAAAGAATGAGATTTCTGGTTTTAGAAGAATTTCTAAATCTTTGTGGACTAGTCTTTTGCTCTAACTAAATACTTGCACATATCAATCAATACTGAGTGTATGTAAGTAGTACTTGAACTTAATTCAATTCTTGGCAAATCTATATGTCTTGGTCAAGGTAGAAAAGCATTTCCTTTTCTTAAAAGAAAAGTAAAGTACTTTCACAAGTAATTCAAAATGACTTGAGCACTTATTAATGAGAAGCTTAGTTTCTACCTTGAACCATTGTGATCTAACAATTTCCTCTAAGTGATGTGATAGTTCTATGAATGAAAAGGAGATCACTTTGACAAAGGCATGATCACTTGACAAGTCAAGTCAACACAAAGATGATCATGCCATGATTACTCGTAGTGGAACATATATGAGCTCAAGGCCAAGGTATGTGTTTACATACATGCATTGAAAGTGCATATAGGTTTCATAATGCTAGAGTGTGCATTTGGGTGAATTAAGATAGACTATTTCCAAATTTCTTACTAGCATGTGTAGGAAGTGTGTTTTTGAGAAAATATTTGACTCTTGGTCTTGGTGACCTATCCATGACACTTGTGATTATTGTTCCCCTTTATTGTTTGATTTGCTAATTACAAGTGGCATGGTTCTCTCTCAAGTCCTATATCTCTAAAGTAAATTATATCCTTGATAATCCTCTTGTCAAATCGAATCATGGACACAAGTGTTCTTTGTGAATTTATATGGAAAGAAGAGAATAACATATGTTGGAACATAGTTTTTGAGGAAAGGAAGGGGATTGGAAGAAAGAAGATCGTTTTGGAGTTACTGGACATAACCCGCAAATATCGGACTTGTCGGGTATCCATAGGCGGGTGTCTTATGGTAGCATACCCCTTCGGGCTCCCTCTCTCCCTCACTTCTATTCTCCCAACCGACCAAGCAAGAGGCCATCCTTCCCCCTCCAATGGCGACCTAGTGATCCCCACTTGGAAAAGTGAGAGAGGGAGAAGGATTTGGAGAAGGATTCCATCAAAAACAAGTCCCTGGTGTTGGATTGAAGTTTCTCTCTCGTTTCCTCTCATCTCAAGGTACTTCAAATCCTGGACTTGTCCGATCTACTCATGGCAACATTATTCTCAAATTCCTGGTCAAGATGTTGGATTCATGGTCTAGAAGCAATGTTTTAAGTTTGAGATGGATTGGATTTGGATTGGGGGTGAACCAAGGAACCCTAGGAAGGGGGGTGCTGTGAACGTCCATATGGTACCGGACATGTCCGGTATTTCCCAGCAGAACAGAGATCCCTCTGTTTTTCTTTGATTTATGCCATCTATAGTTGATGTTAGGGATTGAATTAGATGTCTATAAGTGTGTTTAAACCTAGTAATCAAGTTTGATCTAGGTGCTTGCAATTCATGGGGCATTTAATCATTTCTCTTTTCAACCATATTTGACACATCCTATGAATATGCTTCTGAGACATTTTTGTGTGGGTTGTTTGGCCACAGGGGAGCAGCTATGAGTGACAAAATTGAGCCTCGAACCAAGACGAGACATGATCCAGCGAGAGAAAGGCATAAGAAGAGGAGGCAAGATTCTCACCCCGGCTTGTCGATTGGAGGCAGCAGTGGCAGTGGGAGTGGGAGTGGTAGTGGTCATGGCATCACTACTAGAACTCCGACAGGAAGTGCTTCTAGAGCTCCTCAGCAGTTTGCAGCTCATGATGACATAGTGGAAGAAGAGGAAGAGGAAGAAGTGGAAGATGAGGTTGAAGAAGAAGAAGGAGGAGAGAAGAAGAAGAAGAGGAAGAGGAAGAAGATGCACCTCAGCAGCAGCAGGAGGGATTGCACTTTGGGGCTCTTGCGATACGCCCTGCCGCCCTGATTCTTGCTTGGGTGGCTCGTGTGGACTATCGGGAGTCCGGTGGTACACAGAAGGCCAGGAGAGAGCGGAGAGAGACCCCAGGGGACAGGAGAGGAATATCTATGACTACAGGTTTCACACCATGTTTCACATAGACTATTATGAGAAGGTGCTTCTGACAAAAAACCCAGTGATCATCAGAGCTCAGTACGTTGATTGGCAGCATGCTAGAGATCATCACCGTCCTTCAGTTGAGCATGCTATTGCCATTTGCTAGCAGACAGGCCTCTACAGTATCCTTGAGTTTTCAGCATGATTGGTGCGATGAGGTGATAGCCCCAGTTCTATGCTACCTTATATGTTGAGGAGTCTGACGAGATTGATGAGAAGCGCATGAACTGGATGACCGAGGGTGTCTGGCACACTGTGACTTACAGGGAGTTTGCAGGGTATCTAGGCTTTGGCGAGGAGGACTTTCAGAGAGATTGCATTCACGATGAGGTTGTGCTTCCTCCAGAGCAGCTTGGGTACATGTACCCACCACCTCTTCCTGTTGGGGCAGTTGTAGGGAAGGTGAGAGACATTCACCCCACCTACGGCTATCTCAACAGGATGCTCAGGGCCACGATTGATTGCAAGTCAGGAGATAGAGGGACACTTGCAAATTACACGAGGAACCTCCTGCACAGGTTAGCACCAGGAGCACAGCCTTTCAGCATCTTTGACTTCATCTGGTGTGAGATCAAGAGAGTGGGAGAGAGGCCACTCAAGGGATGTGGATTTGCACCATTCATTCAGCATATGATTGAGCAGCAGCTTGGTGCCACTTTCACCTACGACCACTCGCACAGGCTCTGAGGTTCCAGGCAGACCTTCCTGAGTCCCTTATACCGCCTCCAGCCCTAGGGGCAGTTCCAGCACCAGCAGAGCCACAGCCAGAGGACCCAGTTGCAGGAGTAGCAGGAGGAGCAGCTGGGGCAGGTTCTCCACAGCCGCACACTCGTTCACACTCCACCGCTCAGGGACGTGGCAGACAGCGTTCTCTCTTGCGCATGGTTCTTAGCAGTATTCTCAGCGTGTGCAAGGACGTCAATGTGATCAAGGCTCAGCAGCACCGTGAGAGGCAGCTAGAGAGAGAACTCGAGGACGCTGAGACTCAGAGGACTTGAGAGTGCTTCACGAGCACTACAGGTTCAGCCCCGAGGTCCCCACCGTCAGATGACGAGGCAGAGCAGCCTGAGACGTTGGAGCAGCAGCAGCAGAGGTATGGGAGGGAGTTTGATGAGCTTGCTGTGCGTCAGAGTCAGGGAACAGAGACTGAGCAGCAGGGAGCAGAGGCAGAGCAGCAACCCCACACTTCCAGGTTCCTACAGACCCCCAGCCTCGTCCCAGTTCAGCTGAGGAGTTTGCTTAAGATATATGGGACAGTTTCCTTGGTGGTACCTACGGCTACCCTGACCCAGGACAGAGCTCTTGGCAGCCTGGAGACGATGACGAGTGACAGCTTCGTCTACAGCCCTCCTTGTGTCACCTTTGAGTTTCACGTTTACCTTTTTGGAGATAGATGACAAAGGGGAGAGATAGTTGATTAGAGCTTCCAGACTTCATGTTATCAGTTATGTATCTTGTGTCTGGAGAGTTGTTCTGTAGGTGGTGGATTTCTCAGAGTTTGAGCTTTATTGTAATATCATGAGTCATATATGAGTACTTTTGTGTATCAGATGGCAGAGACATCTTTGTGACGAGACATGATCCTTATCTTGTAATATAATCTATCTTAGTGGTTGTGGACTTGAGAAATCTTTGTGTGAGTGTTATGTGTGTGATATGAGTAGTAATTTATTTTTTCATAAGTTCTTTACTTACTAGTGTGTTGCATATGTCTTGGTGTATTGTTTTTTTTCATTTATTGTCTTGTGTGATATATCTTGCCATATGCATCATGATTTATATTGCTCACACATTTGCACTTCACGGATGCAATGATTTAGGGGGAGTTTCCAACTCGCCTTAGTATGTGCAAACTGACATTTTAAGGTCGTTTGTGAATTCAATTCATATTGCACATATTAAGGGGGAGCTTTTCATAAATCATTGAACCCATAAGCTTAATTGTTTTATCTTTTTGTAAGCTTTAATCAAGGTTGTCATCAATCACCAAAAAGGGGAGATTGAAAGTGCATGTTGCACTTAAATATGTTTTGGATGACTTGATGACATGTTGATTAAAGGTCTAATGTGTTTGCTAAGTGTGACACAGGAAAAGGGTTATCTCACAATATAATTGAAATGGAATGCAAAGCCAAATGATGGATTGTTGTATGATATTCATATCACAAGCACAAGACAACAATATAAATGATATTGATGAAAAGGCTACTCTATTGTGGGATAATCATGGTTCATATGTATGCTACAAAGGATTCAAAACAAAGTGTGACTGAATGGCTTGAGATGGTGAAGATAGCGAGGAAAGAGTCTTCGAGGTACTAAGCAACGGTGAAGGGCAAGCGACGGCTTAGCGACCGAAGAACCTAGCTAGGGTGAAGAAAAAAGTACTTGCATTTAGTCGAAGGATCAATCAAGCTAGAAGATTACATTGAGTGGAGAATCAAAATTCCTAGCAATAGTTTTGATTGAAGTGACACTTGACACCTTTGGGATTTCTTAACACCACATGTATGGAGTCAAGTCACATGCTCAAGATGGCTTTGCTCAAGAGAATTCTACTATTAATCATGACAAGCATTCCCCAAAGAAAAGAAGGAAAAGAGAAGCGGCTTCGGTTCAATGAAGATCAACTCAAGAGGTTTAAATCTTGCTTTTTAATTTATCTTGAGTAAATAGGAAAGCCGTACTATTAAGAGGGATGCAACATATAGTAGATGATTCTTCATAAGTGCTCAAACCAACCTAGGTGAGACATGAGAGAGCTAGAACTAACATTCAGCATGCTGCTGCACTGTCTGTCCATACCGGACATGTCCGGTATGAGCCCACAGCAGTGCGGCTATCCTTCTAGCTTGTGATGAATCTGGTGAAGGGAGTCCATATCGGACATGTACGGTATGCATACCGGACATGTCTGGTGTGAACCCACAGCAGCACAGCCTTCCTTTAGTCTTGCTTATTGTCCTGGCGCAGAGAGTCCATACCGGACATGTCCGGTATGAATACCGGACATGTCCGGTATGAATACCGGACATGTCCGGTATTAACCTGTTTTGCACAGTTCCTCTATGTGTTGGAACGTCGGAAGTTCCGAGAGATAACCGGAAGTTCCGACCTTTTTGGAACAGCAGGTCCCAAATCTCTGTCTCGGTCTCGTCGGAAGTTCCGATGTTTGATGTCGGAAGTTCCGACCTTCAACTGGGTTTGAAACTTGGTTAGTCAAGTGTTTTCCTACGAAGTATAGTCGTATGCATATGTCCTGTATGAGCTGACACAGCCAACGGCTAGAAAACGGCTAGTTTCGAAAGTGAGCCTATTACCCCCAAGCCTCCACATTTGGTGGTTGCTGATTCTGCTGGTTGCTATACTCATTCTAGAGCCTCAAATACACCTTCCCACCCTCTTAGTGAGTGATTGATCCCTAATTGCCAAATCCATTTGTGGGTTGAGTGAAATTCAAATTAGAGAGCAAGCCACCTCTTGGGCACTTGTGCAAATCGTCGATCTCATTGTGCGCATTCGTTACTCTTGGACTCCTCGGTCCTAGACGGCTAGGCGTCGCCGGAGAGCACCCAAAGAGCTTTGTGGTGTGCCTCAAAAAGTTTGTGAAGGTTCGATCTCTCCTCAAAAGAGATCAACTAGTGGAAGAAGCATTGCGGGTGAAATAGAACGCGGCTAGAGTGACCTGTGGTGTCCTCTAGAGCCCACCTTTTTGGTAGCTTGCAGCCGGCTCAACGGAGAGTAGGACCCGAGGGGGTGCCGAACTTCGGTAAAACAAATACTGTGTCATCCTCTTGTTCATTACTTTGGTTATTTGTTATTCTCCGTTGTGCTAGTTATTTTGCAGGGAATCGACATCACATATATATCATATATAGTGCCTGCAGGTTGTGTGATAAATTGGAGAAGAAAAAGGAGTTGTTCTGCACAACACGCACATACCGGACTTGTCCGGTATTGATACCGGACATGTCCGGTATTTGTTGACTGCGCCAAATTTTTTAATCCCTTGAGCTAATCTTTGTGGTGCAGAGTGTTAGCTTCTAGGTGTATTAAATACTTGTCATATACTTTGTGTTTGTCTCTTGAGGGGTTGTTTTACTCCGATTGGGAGTTTGCAAGTAATTGGAAACTCACATACTAATTGCTTCCGCACTTTAGGTGTTAATTTTTAGAAACGCCTATTCACCCCCCCTCTAGGCGGCATCCTAGGTCCTTTCACGGACACTTGTCCCTTTTTATTTCCTCCTTTTATACTTTTGCATAGTCTCATCATGCCTCTAACACAATAATACTTCGGAAGAGTGAATCTTTTAATAAAACATTCTTGATCTCTAGAGCATGATAAATTTCTCAACCATAACTAAAAACTTAGAGCAAAGCAAGTAGCCTTATCTTAAGATCATATTAATGGCTTTGGGTAGGAATTCATGTTATGTCATACAGGATCTCATCATGTGTTTTAAATCTTTTCAAAGTGTAAATCTCCAGAACTCTAGTATCTCTAGGAATTAGATAAACAGCAGCTCAAACCTTTTTATATCATATCTCACAATTATCTAGACTTTAGATCAAACATTTGCATTCCACAGGTTTCAGGTTCATAGTTTATTCAGAATAGCTTTGTCTAAAACTCAAGAAAATTAAGGTTGAGCACTAGGTACTTAAAAGGGATTACGGCAAACCAATTATTCATCATTTTCATCATGAGCAAAATTAAGTTTATATCCACTTAGATATTTATTCATTATATAATATCTTTATTTGGTTTTGTAATAGTTATTCATCTTTTTATGGGTTTCTACGTTTATTGATCTAATCTAAACCGAACTAATAGTAATAAATAAAAAGCCGTGATACTTATCGTGATAATTGAGGGTGCCTTCCCCCAAGCTGGATCTTGACGTGGTCTTTTCCCCAGAAGATGACTAGACCATTAGTGGTTTCTTGCGTCCTTCTCTTCTTCTCTTCTTGCTGAATTCAAAGATAGACAACACAACTCGTGGAACTTGATAAGCATTAGTGATAAATATTCCTTCCATTTGTCTAGTTGTCTTAAAGCTCTTAAGATTATTTATGTTCTTCCTTTCCACTAAGCAGAGTTTCAGCAGTGTTTCATAGTGTCTCTTTTTGGATTTTGTTTTTATGGATGAATGCAATGTGGAAGTAAATATGTAAATGTATATATTTTTATTATTTTTATGCCCCCACAGAAAATGTAATACTCTCATGGGCTTAGAGTTTTCCATATTTTTATTTTGTTTTCTAATGCAGATATAATTGCTAAGAAGTAAATATGATACTAATAGTAAAATGATTACGCTAAATCTACTAATTATGCAATGATAAATTTAATGCTAATGAATATGGATAACTACCGAGTTACCTTTCGGCGAGGATTCGATGTTTATAGTCTATCGCACAAGACTCCTTGTACGCTCCTTATTCTTCCTTGGATGCATCAGCAGATCCTGAGGAGGACCTCGATGATTGCACATCAGCAGAACTCTCTTTCTTTTTCCACACTCGCTTGACTGGTGGACTTGTCTCCTTTATTTCATCGTCCTTCATTTCCTTTAATGGGATGTCTTCACTCCTGGTAATTTCTCCTTCATAGTCAGCCCATCCATCCTTGATTGGTCGATTCTTTGTTGTGTTGGGATGTGCGGCGCCTCCTCCTAGTGGTTCTGTTTCTTCTTTTCCTGTACATTAGTGGCATAGCTATTAAAGTAACAGCGTACCTTCTCCTTGGGAACTGGAAACGGATCTCTCCAGATCTCATGTAGATGATGGCGTCAGTGGTGTTGAGGAAGGGTCTTCCTAGGATGATGTGAATATCGTCTTCTCTTCCCATGTCTAGTACCATGAAGTCGGTGGGAACGTAGTAGTCTTCAATTTAGATCATTACGTCCTTTACTACTCCCTCCAGAAATCGATAAGTTTGGTCCGTCAGCTGCAGCTGCACATATGTTTAATACATAGGTCTATTTTTATATAAGTATTCATATGTTACCTTAGACATTATGTTAACACTTGAACCGATGTCACAGAACGTCTTGTGGAATGTACTTCCCTCGATCTTGCAATCGATGGTGGGTACGCCTGGGTCGTCTCTCTTGGTGAGGTATGGTGATGGAAGAAGGTGGTCACTCTCTGTTTGGACAGAGTTGACCATCCATACTGTGTCTTGATGCGGTTGTGTATCCTTGTTCTTCCTCCTTCTGTTCATCTTCTTCTTCATTGATGATATAGCGTTTGCATCTTCGTAGGGCATCTAAGGGTGGACTCGGGTAGTGAGTGTACGTCTCTTGAAGCTGAATCTTTCTTTGTTGCATGTGATTGTGAAACAGATCTTGGCGTTGTCCGCGTAGATGATGGCTTTGGTTGAGCTTAGGAACGGGCATCCAAGAATGATGGGTGCTCTATTGTCTCCACCTGTTTCAATGATCACAAAGTCTACACACACATACGAGTGTCCCACTCGAATAGAGACATCTTCTAGAATTCCCAATGGGTAGCATAGTGTCTGATCTGCAAGCTGCAAACACATACTTGTATATAAACAGGGTGCACCATGAATTTGTTCGTATATTACCTTTGGATAATGTTGACGCTTGCTCCAAGGTCACAGACTGCTTCTTCAAAACTGTCAGGTCCAATGTGGATTGGAATGACAGATCTTCTTGGATCTCCTTTCTTTGGGCAATGGAGTCATCCTTCCATTCCCTCGATGGTCTAGATGTCCTGCATCATAATATCTACAAGATTTGCAGTCTCTAGCTCTTTCGGATTTCGGGAATCTTACCTTTTTCAGCCATAGGGACTGAAGCTGCTAACTGAGATAACTGAGATTCTATCATCTTGTTAAAGCTATGTTGATTCTTTATGGCAGAAGTAAAGCTATCCATTCTAGTATTAATGTTTTCAAGCAGTTTTATCATTGGTAGCTATCTTCTTAGACATATTATCAATAATCTTGTTTTGATTAGATATCATCTCTCTCTCAAAGGTGGTTGGTTAAATGTATTACCTTGGTAGTTACCTGAGTAGTTACCTGAGTAATTGGGCCTTGATTGTTGGTTCCATCCTTGAGCTTGTTGAGGACGATAGTTGTGTTGTTGTTGAGTACTTTGCATCCTCTTGAATCTCAGGGCAGTTGCTCCCTGAATGACCAGTGCCTCCACACTCTTCACAGTCATGCAAGATTCATAGATTTGCTTGACGTCTTCTTTCTTGGGAGTGTGTTCATCGAACTTCTTCATGAGTAGGTCAAGTTTGGCAGACAACATGTCTACTTCCTTTAGTTGATGTATTCTCCCCTCTTGCGTGGTTGAGAGCGTTTCTCGTTCCATCCTTGGTTAGAGGTCATCTTCTCAATGAGTGTAGTAGCATTGTTGATAGTGAGTGATAAGAATGATCCTCCAGTAGCAGCATCCACATTCTCACGGGTATTCGAAGTGAGCTCGTGGTAGAAGGTCTGCATGAGTAGCCAATTCTCCATCCCATGGTGAGGGCATTCTGATATATAATCTTGAAAGCGTTCCCAGGCCTTTGGGATTGATTCATCGTGTTGTTGCTGGAAAGTTGAAATCTTGGCACGGAGGGCATTCGTCTTGCCTACTGGAAAGAACTTTGCTAGGAAGGCAGTTGAACAGATCGCCCACGAGGTGTTTTTTGTCTTTGTTGGAGTAAAACCATTGTTTTGCTTTCCCAAGAGTGAGAATGGGAACAAGCGAAGTAGAATGGCGTCCCTTTTGACTCCCTTGATGGTGAAAGTGCTACAAATCTCTAGAAAGTGTTGGAGATGAGCGCTTGCGTCGTCTTCATGTGCCTTCCGCAAAACTGATTAGCTTGCACCATGTTGATCAAAGCTAGCTTGAGTTCAAATCTGTTGTCTCCCACATTGACTGTTGGTCTAGTCCTGATGTTGGCGGTAGTTGGTGCAGAGAACTCACGGAGTGTATTGTCGGCCATGGTGTCCAACACTAGTGTTAAGCTTCTTCTTATCTGGTTAACTTCTGGAAGTGGTGGTGAGGTCTCTTGAGTTTGCGTCTGTCTTCTTCAATAAAGCTTCGGGGTCCTCAACATAGTTATTCGGAAGTTGGAAACCAGTCATACATCACACCCCGCATAAGATAAAAGATAAACAAAAGCCAGGGTAAGCCTGTTTGAGTAGAGATAAAAATCAGTGCATTCACATGTGTGTAAGTTAAATGATATGTTCTAGCTACCGTTTTAAATGCTACTAATGCAATGTCCTATCAATGTTCATAAAGATTTAAATGAAAAAACCTTGGGTACCATCCCTAATTGAATTGATGTGTTCCCAGACAACGGCGCTAGAAATGCTTGTTGACACTCCTTAATGGAATCACCCTAAGAATAGAGTTTTAATCTATCCCTAGCAAACAGCGCCAGAAATGCTTGTTGGCATTTCTTACACATCGCTACTAAGAATGAACCCACATAATAATAATCTAGTGAAGGCACTAAAGAGTGTACGTGACACTACTAACTTCACTTAACGTCAGTTGTCATCCCCAACATGAAGCTAGCAATGTAATTATATCAGGCACTGGATTTAAAGATAAAGATAAATATTTACCCGCAAGCGCACAGATAAATACACCTGTTATAGAAGCATTTCACCCAAGCTAGTCTCAGGTATATTTAGCCTAGAGACTAATCAATTCAAAGTATGATGGTATTATACTAGCGAGGACTTAACAGCAATTAATGTGGCACACACTTATGATAAAGACTGATAACACACTTATTACTCCAAACAATGATCAGATAGTAGAATAAATGATAATGATAATGATAAATGGTAACATAGAGCAGATCAATCAAAGATAATCCTAGAACAGTACTACCTAGCAAGTGATGATTAGAACAGGCATTATAAGAAACATTCCTAAGTTATTCTAATTACAAGTCATACATACATTGATTAGTGCAAACATATTTGGCAATCATAGACTAGGTCACATCATATTTATAATCAAGAGGTAACTCCATAGTAAACGTGCAAACAGAGTAACCCCTAAACCATGAGTTACCTGAGACTCAACAGAATATCACACACACCCCCCGATCTACACTCTATCCAGAGCAAGGACGCATTCACAGATAAATAGTGTATAGGCACCACGCCTACACACAAACATTTATCAACCATCCAATGATCATTAAGATGAGCGCTATACGATACATGCGATTTATAAACATAAAATGGTGAACTATCTATGCCAAATATATAATCAAAGCATACTATAAGCAATATAATTAAGAATGTAATGGTTGATGTCTTGGTCATATCAATTGTATTGCTATCTAGAAATAAAGATTAACAATAAGGTGAATTAGATCATCGAGAAACTAAAGTACGAACTAGAACATGAACTAGAACTAGATTATGAACTAGAAGATGAACTAGACGATGAAACTAGAACTAGACGACGAACTAGTACATAAACAATGATGAATAATGATGAACTAGAAGAGCAATTATGAAATAGATCCATAATGTAATCAGAGAGAGAAGATCTTGGGTTTACCGAGCCTTCTCGTGACTAGATCAGGAATCCAAGCGAAGCTTGGCCTCCTCTAATCCTATTCTATCTAACTATTCTAGGTGGATGTAGTTCTAGGGCTTCTGATGATCTCTTCTCTGGTGATTCTGATGATGATCTGATCTAATGATGAATGTGATGCCCTGGAGAGGGGGTCTGGGGCTGCTTATATAGCCCTGGGCGAGGAACCGTGGCTATTGGATCAAACCGACCTTAGGTACGGCTGAGATGCATCCTCGTAGGCGGTGGAGGATGGTTCCAGAAGATAGAGTCCACGGGGCCCCGGGGGAGAACCGGTCGGTCTCATGGTGGGACCGGTCGGTCCCACCTGGCTGGGTCTCGCAGTGCCCAGCCTCCTGGTGTCTTCTGGTGTCCTCTAGATCCTTCTAGAATATTTCTGATGCGTCGGTTCGGTTATCTCTCGTCGATTTCCTTCTAAGGGAAGCAATCTGTGTTGATTTCCTGGTTTATTCCCTGCAGTCAATCACAATTCACCAAAAACTCGTGGAATATTGTCAATTGAAAACCCTAAACCTTTGTTGGCGATTGAATTCATGCCCTTTTCATATTTATTATCCTTTAATTGTGATAGATAACCAGTGTCAACAGGTTGTTTGTTCGGTTTTGAAGATGAAGAAGAAAAGTGGACTTCCTCAAAAGTTAAGGGAGGGAAACTGGACTTCTTCCTTTTTGGGCAGCCCATTTGTCTCTTCTTCCTCTTGCTAAATTCTGTGGGCTAAAATTAAATGGGCTATGCCTGTCAGAAGGGTTGTCCCTTCCTCTCGCTAAACTCAGTTTTAGGTCCAATTTACGTCCTTGACTATCGCTTCGTCTCATTTTCCTCCTTTAACTACAAAATTAGTTTTTTTACCTCTCTCAATCTTAAAACCGTTTTTTGCACCTTATTAGGTGATTTTGATGATGGTTTTTGCTATACAGCGCCATGTTAGAGAGGTTAAACTAGACTAAGGTAAAAGTCAAGGGGGTATGTTCGACTATAAATATTTTTTTAGAAAAGCTCCCAAAAGTCATAGAAATGTGATTTGAAAATTATCAAAATATATTTACATAAAAAATAATGAAATTAAAAATCCAAATGTGGTTTAATCATAAAAAATCCGTTTACCTTGAAAAAAATATAAAACTACTTTAGCTTTTCCCCCTAAAATTATGGTCTTACTCATGTTGTATGGCTTGAAATTGTTCGAACCTCGATGGACTCATTTTGTTGCTTATTTGCTACTAAAAGCTCTCGCTATCAAATGTAATTAGTCGATGTAAATTGCCGGACTACGTAGAAGTTCGAGTAGAGCATCTTGAGCACTCGTATATGCGACAGATATTGAGAACTCTGCCTGACACGCAACTTCGTCCTTGGTGTGCTAACTAGTAGAGCATCTCCAAGAGACTTGTTATCTTGTTTTGTATGCTATATTTAGATTTTTAGAGTAAAAGTGAACTCCAACAGTTATGCTATCTTGTTTTTGTAAAATAACAGTTTGTTATTTCTAAAATCTTGCATGATAATATAGCTTGCATGCGTCACTAGCTATCTAGTATTGCTATAATAGAAAGACTATTGGAGTTTTCTATTTTTTATGAGTTTTTTATTTAAAGACTAGCTATATTATAGGTTTAGCCATCCATTTTTACCAACTCTCTTGGAGTTGCTCTAAAAACTCTACAGGTACAGTGATAGTTGCATGTATATAAGCTACTGTAACTGTAAGATTTTATTGTTATGATTAAATTTTTGGATGGAGAAACCACATTTGGAGCTAATAACAAGGAGAGAATTAGGTGTATGGTCCTGGAAAAAACTCAGTTTAGGTATTTGGCCTTTTTTTAATTTGGTTCTATGGCCTCAGATAAATTTTATTTAGGTGTATGTCTTTCGTCCATTCAGGCATGTAACGGTGTTAAGTCGGGTGGTAAAAAGACCATATTACCCCTGACAGAAAAACCGGAATTTTTATTTGTTTATTGTATACTTTTGTATATTGATATATGCATATGACAGAAAACCAGAGTTTTTTGTATATTGATATATTGATATAAATATGGATATATCAATGTACAAAAAAAAAATATACAATAAACAAATAAAACTCTGGTTTTTTCTATCGGGGTAATATGGTATTTTTACCATCCGAGGTTAACACCGTTACATGCCTGATGGACGAAAGGCCATACACCTAAATAAAATTTGATCTGAGGCCATAGAACCAAATTTAAAAAAGGTCAAATACCTGGACTGAGTTTTATCCAGGACCATACACCTAATTCTCCCAATAACAAGAGTGAGTGCAGCTGGCCCTTTCGTGGACCTAAATTTTACCCTGGGCCACAGGTTTCGGGCTGCTTGATGGCCAACAAGAAATAAAAACCCAAAATGTAGCAGTCTAAGACAGTTTTGGTCTCAATCACATATAATCCACTTGGGCTAATAATTGAATCACATTACAATCCACGAGCTGGCACAAGCCTTTGTTATTCTTTTTCTCGAATACGCAAGAGTATTGCGTATCATTGTATTAAGACACGTTTTCTGATAAAAAAGTATTAAGACGTTTTGCTATTCCATTCCATGTGCAATGTCAACCTAAAAAATGCTGAATTTAAAAGATTATTATGAAAGACAAATGAGTTAACTATAGGCTAATTATTGAATTCCTTTCCAATGTTCAGTTCATCTTGAAATCTCATTTGCTTCCCAGTTGAACTTTAAATCATAATATTATTAAGAGCATCTTTAGCAAATTTAGAAATCAACTTGCTATCGTTGATATTTTGGCAAAACCACAAAAATCCATCTCCAGCAGTTTCTCAAAACACGTTGTTATCTTTGGCAACTTGGTATCGAGAGGGCTCGCGCGCGTATATCTCCCGCGCGCGGAGAACTTCCCTATCGCGTTTTTATCCTCCTACGTCTCCTCTCCTGGTGGTCTGCTGGTCCGCGAAGCTCGGTAGCACGTCTTGCGGGCGACGGAGAGGCGACGCGTATAGTTGTCCAACGGGCCGTGCCGTGCCGGCCGGTGAGGGGCGGGCCACCACGGGCCATCGGGCCAAGGGGCCGTGCCCACTACGGGCACGGGCCGGGGTTGGTAGCGGCCCAAGGCACGGCCCATGGGCCGGTTTTTCGGGCCGTGCCGGCCCGTCGTGCCGTGCTGGCCCATGGCCCGTCAGTTTAAAAAGTCCTAAAAAATCTATATCTTCTTCACAAAGGTTGTGAAATAATTCATCATTTTCAACTAAGTGTTAATCAATTCAATAGTATAATAAAAACAACACATATATATAATTGTCAACTCATAAATATCATTATTTTCACCATATAATATTAGTTTAACCGGGCCACCACCGTGCCGCATAGTAGATCGGCCGTGCCTGGGCCAGGGTAGCGGCCCAGGCACGGCCCACACCTCGGGCCGGGCCGGGCCAAAACGCCGGGCCACGGGCGGGCCACCGGCCCACGGGCTTCCTGGACATCTATAGCGACGCGTCCAGTCGGGCACCAGCTCGGGGCACCTCTTCCCGAGCAGCACGTCCTGCAGCGATTTGTTGGGCATGAGGGAGTAGGCAATATGCAGCTTCCTGCTGCGTGGAGAGGGAGTAGGCGGCCACGGCCAGCTCCGGAAGAGCGGCGGAGGGCTCCGCAACAGCAGCATCAGCGCGACGGCGGCCACCAAGATCAGAGCGGCGGCGGCGGCGGCGGCGGCGGCGGCGGCCGATGCCCCCTGGCGGCATGGATGGCGGGCGGGGGCTGGAGGTGGCGGGCCCCACGGGATCGGGTGTTCGCTGTGACGGAACCGTCCTGATTATAAGAGCTCAAGTACCGTCTTAGTCAAATCCGTCTAACATCGACTTATACTTGAACCCATATAACCGGTAGTAGTCCAGAAATCTCGAAGGATTTCTATCATCATACAACATACACGATCGTATTGTTCAAGAATTACATTCGTAAGGATACATCACAGATAGACGAAACCGGATTTAAAACATCAGAGTGTGAATTTAAGACAGAGTATTACAAACCCGAATTTAAAGTGCGGAAGCTTAAATAAGTTTTGAAACACGACCACCACGCATGTGGTCCAAATAAAACATTGTTTGATAACTTAACTCAACACAACTCACTCCTCCTTTTTCAAGTAATGTGTCACTAGTAGTCTCAATCCAGCAAAAGAAAATGGGAAGCTTCTGGACGACCCTGCCCTAGGCCTACTCCTCATCACCTTCCACCGGGTAGAGGTAGTGCTTACAATAGCCATAGTAAACCTGGCCATCTGCAACAAACGGGATAAACCCTGAGTACGAGAATGTACTCAGCTAGACTTACTCGTCCAACTGAAAATAAAGACACCAAGGATATGCAAGGCCTTTTGAGTGGAGCTGGGATCTTTAGTTGCGAAAAGCACACAAAATTAAGATAAGGGGTATTAATGATATTGAGGAGCTGTCAGTTTTTAGACCTATTTCTTACTCTAGGTTTGCACCTGAACTATTACACACTTGAGTCTAACAGGCAATAATATAACCATATCCAGTTGACTTATCCACATTTTAGTTGAACCTTTTAAACATCACATGGAGTTGTATCGTGGTGAAGCTCGCCATAGTTTTCCCACTAACCGGGGGGGTAGACGGCGACTCGAATCGAATTCCAAACCAGCTGGTGAAAGACCTTTAATACCAGCCCACACTTTCCCCGTCGGGTCCATGCATTGGGCAACCGCTCGATGCTTGTTCGTGGTGGTAATCGTCGCGGTTCAAGCACGGACCGCCCAATTGGAACCTGGCGATGGCCTCACGCGGCAGATCGCATTTCCATACTAGAGGGCGCGACACGGGTCGAAACCGGCCCGAACAGCTTCTAACCGGCTTTAAGGTCGATGATTACGGCACCGACATATCCCTAAGTAAAAGGGCGCGTTCAAAATGAACGAGGGCCAACACCGATACAAACCTACACGATCCAACGGACGGACTGCCCCAAGTTTCCAAACTTGTGCCTTGCCTTCCAGTTGACCGTATTTTATTACTACCCAGGTTCTTTTCCACGATAGCAAATATAGCCAACTGTGATCCGGTAACTACCTATCAGGGTATTACGGAAACATTCTTAACTACTACTTTTATTAAGAAGGCTAAGCAATTCTATATAAATAAGTAACAGGATAACAAGGCAGGTGTAATCAATAATCAAGGAATGGTAATGCAGCAATTGGGATTCAATCAACTCCTATACCTAATGCATCACAACATAAAATACTCAAGTAAATTAATTATAAAAACTGGGAGACTTAGAATGCTCCGGGGCTTGCCTTGAGCGAAGACCGAGGCCTCGTGGGAGGGGCACTCGAGCAAGTTAGTTTCCTGTCCGGGGTCGACCTCCTCGGCTTGCTGCAGTTCCGGGATCTCTTGTTCGGCGCTTGCCTCTTGCTCCTGGTCGGGCTCGGGCTCGGGGAGTGTCGATCCTATTGCATGCGGTAAATAATAAATAAATAAATAAATAAATAATGCGGGGCGCGAGATATGGTGGTATAAAAAGTATTATTCATTGCAAACCAACAAAACCAACTTGTTGAACCACTTTTGACATTGAGATAAATACTTATTTACATCATAAAACAAAATCATTATTCCAACTATTTCCCATTTAGAAATTCAAAAAGAAACTCAAGTTTGAACTGCAAGTGTAATTTTCTAAACTCAGAAAAATCCACAAAAATTCCAGAAGATAACTGACACTGACTGGACTTCACTGACCAAATTCCAGCAAGAGATAAAATACAGAACAGCGGCCACAAAAAGATGAAATACACTACTCAAAAGGTACTTTGAACTAATTCTTCTCATAAAAAGTGTTAAACAGCAGATTTCATAATTTCCTAGCTTCATCTACTCATAAACACTCTACTGCAGAAAGTGCACTGCCAAAACATAAATATATCACCCTGCACAAAATAAACAAATCTATTCCAAAATAACCCGATTGAACTACAACCCTACTGGAAAAAGGTGCTAAACTCAGTTTCATATTTCTCCAGATTCTATTCCATATTTCATATTATCAAGAAAGTTCCATGAACAGAAACATTATATTATTTCCTACATGAATTTCGAAAGAAAAACACAGAAAAGTACATTTGTACAGTAACTTCACATTTTTCTATACAACAACCAATGCTTAATATTTTTCCCAACTGGAATATAATACACAGAGGCTACACAAATTTTTTGATATTTTATTTTAACATGTAAAACACCTTAGCACTTATTCTAGAAAACAGCCAAAAAAGGACTTTAAACCATAACAGACATTTTTCCTACATAAATATACCTCAAACATTTTTCACACGTACTAAACATTATAAGAAACCTACACAAAATTATCACGAATTAACTTGAGCAGAAAACATATATAATCATTTATCTCAACAAAAGCACATAAACTAAAATAAATAAAAACAGTAATAAAAACTTTCACCAAAAATACTTTCGTATTTTTCCATGATAGATCTACTCATGAGCAAACTACCAAAACTGAAAGCACTTCATTTGGACTTTTAAATCGAGCTACACAAAAATAACAAAGCTTTTCTGGAAATTAAAAACAAAAAAAGAAAAAATATTTGAAATCCCGGCCTGGCTTCGTGTGGACTCGGCCCATAGAACGTGTGAGACTAACGCATGGGCTCGCTGGTCAACGAGGCCACCGGTCAGAGAGGGCGGAGAGGGGGGAGAAAGGTTGACCGCGGCTTGCTCGCCGACGGCGAGGTCGCCGGCGGTGGGACCGGGCTCATCGTGCTCCCCTCGACGAGACGGACCGAGTGGTGGGGTTGTTGGTTGGCTAGCGCATGGCCGTAGCGTAGCTCGCCGGCGGCGAGCGTGGCGGTGGTGGTGGCGGCGGCGCTTGGCTACGCCGTCTCCGGCGATCGCCGGCCAAATTACCGGGGTGCGTCACACTTCATTAACCCTAGGGGGCAAGCTAGGGGTTGGTTTGGCTCGGGAAGCTCCGATGAAGCTTGACCACGTGCGCGGCCATGGCGGGCAGTGGCGGCGCTCGGTGAGGGAAGAAGAGGGGCTAGGGGGGGGGTGGTAGCGTTGAGGTGGGAAGGTGTTCTCACCTTGCCTTGATGTGACGGTGCTCGACGGAGGAGAGAGAAGGGGCTCGGCGGAGGTTCGGTTGATGTGGAACGACGACGCGGGCTCCGCGGTGGCGAACGGTGACCGTCGGAGGCACGGCGTGTGTTCCGGTGTCGGGGATGGTCGGCGGGGGTGGTGGGATCGTGCGCACCACGTGTGCGACGGTGAGGAGGAGGGTGCGTGAGGGGAGTGGTGTGCGGAGGGAAGAGGAGGGAGGGAGGTGCTCCGGCGAGGCCGGACGGCGAAGGGGGTTGCGGTGGTGGTCTCGGCGGGCTTGGTGTTCACGCGCGAGCGTTCGCGAGAGAGAGAGCGGAGAGAGCGGGAGCGCCGGAAAAAAAAAATTGTTTGCCCTTTTTCTTTTTCCAGAAAATTTCCAAACTTTGACCAGTCAAAAATAGTTTCAAAAACTCCAAACTAGGTTTTGACCCAAAAATAAAAGTTGCTTAAAATAATTTTATCTACAACTTTCATATAGAACATTTTTGCTGAAAAGCACTTTTAAAACCTCCATAGAAATAAAGCCAATTTTTGAGACATAAAACACTTTGTTTACCTTATTTTATTTGCTAAACAAATTTGAACTAGGTCAAAATGTTAACATGGAAAGCATTACACTCAATATTCTTTATTTTTATAAAATTATTTGCCAAGATAGAAATCCACTTAAACCATCAAGTCCAATAGAATCCAGAATCCAATAAATAAGCAAAAGGCAAAAACACTCTCATGCCCATGAAATGATGCCATGCATTGCTTATGCATTTTATAGCTAAATGTAGTTCCTAATGCAGTGCTTGACACTAGGGTGTCACAGCCCTTCCCCCCTTAAAGAAATCTCGTCCCGAGATTTGTGTTACATACCAATCTTATAAAAAAGCGGGATAGTTCACGCGTAAGTACTCCTCGGTTTCCCAAGTTGCATCGTTGGGTCCGTGATTGCTCCAGAGAATCTTGTAAGTCTTCACTGTTCGGTTTCGAGTCTCTCGCATCTTGGTATCCAATATCTTTTGAGGTTGTTCATAGTATTCCAGATCTGATCTGATGGAGACATTCGGGGTCTGAACTTCTTCCCGTTCTGGAACTCGAAGACACTTCTTCAACTGGGACACATGAAAACGGGAAGACTGCGGTCATCTCTGGGGGTAACTGCACTTCATAGGCTACTTCTCCCTTTTTGGCTATGATCTAATATGGTCCCACATATCGGGGTGCTAGCTTTTTCTTAATTCCAAAACGTTGGACCTTTCTCATGGGTGAGACCTTAAGGTAGACGTAATCCCTACTTGGAATTCCAAGGGTCTCCTTCGTGTGTCTGCATAGCTCTTTTGTCAGGATTGTGCTGCCTTGATATGTTGTTGTACTGTTTGTACAATCTCTTCAGCATCCTTTACATAATCTGACCCATAAAATCCTCAATCTCCTGATTCAACCCAATTTACCGGGGTTTTATATCTTCGTCCATATAAAACTTCAAACGGTGCCATTTTATGCTCTCTTGGTAGCTGTTGTTATACGAGAACTCGGCGAGGGGTAACCACTTCTTCCATGATTCTCCTGAGGATAGAACACATGCTCTGAGGATATCTTCCAAGATTTGATTCACTCTTTATGTTTGTCCTGCGGTTTGGGATGATAAGCGGAACTTCTTATCAACTTAGTTCCTAGCTCTTTGTGTAACTGCTCCAAAAACGCGCTATGAACTGGGGTCCTCTATCAGAAACAATCCTCTTAGGAACTCCATGTCACCTTAAGATGTTCTGAATGTACAAGTCGGCATATTGATGAGGTCGGTGAGTAGTCTTGACTGGTATAAAGTGAGCCACTTTGGATAACCGATCTACGATAACCCAGATAGAATCATTCCCCTTTTGGGTGGTGGGAAGACCCGTGACGAAATCCATACTAATTTCTTCCCATTTCCACTCTGGGATTGATAACAGTTGTAACAGTCCGGCAGGTCTCAGGTGTATAGCTTTTATCCTGCAGCAAGTATCACACCTTGCGACATAAGCTACCACTTCTTTCTTCATCTTTGACCACCAATATCTGGTCCTCAGATCATGGTACATCTTACTACTTCCTGGATGGATAGACAACTTTGAATTATGAGCTTCATTCAGAATTCTTTCTTTCAGCTCCGTGTCCTTGGAACAACCAACCTTTGATTATACCACAGAATTCCTTGCTCATCTGCTCTGAAGTTCAGAGAACTATTGGTTTCCAATCTCCTCTTGATCTGGCCGATTTCTTCATCGGTCTTTTGTCCTTCGATGAGTCACTCTCCAGGGTGCACTTATGGTGATGTTATTTAGCATAACGGGGTGCATAAGGTTGAATCCATCTTCCAAAAGTGGTTGTAGAGAGTTGCAATGAGTCTTGCGACTCAAGGCATCTGCTACAACATTCGCTTTTCCGGGGTGGTAATGCACTTCTAGGTTGTAATCCTTAATCAACTCTAACCATCTCCTCTGCCTTATATTCAACTCTGGTTGGGTGAAGATATATTTCAAACTTTTGTGATCGGTATACACATGACATAGGTTACCCATAAGATAATGCCTCCAAATCTTGAGTGCATGCACTACGGCTGCCAATTCCAAATCATGAGTGGGGTAATTCTCTTCATGTGGTCGCAACTGGCGCGAAGCATATGCTATAACTCTCTCATTCTGCATAAGCACACATCCAAGTCCAATCTTGGATGCGTCACAAAACACATCAAAAGGTTCCTCCAAATCTGGTTGTGCCAAAACGAGTGCAGAAGTCAACAACGTTCGCAGAGTGCGAAAAGCTGCCTCACACTCTGGAGTCCATTCGAACTTCTTGTTTTTCTGAGTTAGACGAGTCATAGGCTTTGCGATCCTTGAGAAATCCGAATGAACCGACGGTAGTACCCGGCCAATCCTAGAAAGCTGCATACCTCATGTACGTTAGTGGGTGCTTGTCAATCCATAACTTCCTATACCTTCATGGGATCCACAGAGATTCCTTCCTCTGAAAGGATGTGACCAAGGAAAGGTACCTTCTTTAACCAAAACTCACACTTGCTAAACTTAGCATACAACTTGTGCTCTCGAAGTCGAGCTAAAACGACTCATAGATGCTCAGCATGATCCTTTTTATTTTTAGAGTATACCAAAATGTCATCAATAAACACCACAACAAACTTATCCAACTCAGGCATGAAGACAGAATTCATCAGGTACATGAAATGTGCCGGTGCATTGGTTAACCCGAAGGACATAACTAGATACTCATAGAGTCCATATCTGGTGGAGAAGGCTGTTTTTGGTATATCCTCTCTTCTGATCTTAATCTGATGGTACCCTGACCTCAAGTCGATCTTGGAGAATACTTTTGCCTTTGATAACTGATCAAACAAGACGTCGATTCGGGGTAAGGGATATTTATATTTCTTATGGTTACTGCGTTCAAAGGTCTGTAATCCACACACATCCGTAAAGTTTTATCCTTCTTCTTTACGAAGATGGCGGGACATCCCCAAGGTGACGAACTAGGACGTATCAAGCCTTTATCCAAAAGCTCTTGCAACTGAGCCTTGAGCTCTGCTAACTCATTAGCTGGCATCCTATACGGCCTCCGAGAAATGGGTGCCGTTCCAGGGATTAACTCTATAGCAAACTCCACATCCCTATCTGGTGGTAGTCCTGGCAACTCATCAGGAAAGACATCTGGAAACTCACACACTACTGGGATCTCAGTTATCTGCTTGGCTGTGATATTGAACAACACTCCGATCTCATGGGGGTTTCGGGGTAACTTAAACCTAAAAGTCCGGGATTCCGGGGACTGACCATGGAAACTACTCGCTCTGAAATGTCAAGATTGACCTTCCAGAGTTTCATCCAACCCATACCCAAGATTACATCCAAACCTAGACCAGGGATGACTATGGGATCCACTATGGCTTGTTTATCCCAAAAGTCATCTCCACTCCTTTCGCCATTTTACGGGCGGATATAACAGCTCCGGCGGAACTTATCTGATATCCCTGATCCAACTCTACTAACCCGAGATTACTTCTTATAGCAAAATTCTCACTTATAAAAGAATGCGATGCTCTGGAATCAAACAACACAACTGCGGGGGTACTGATTAACAAGAAACGTACCAGCAGTGACAGGTTCTCCTTCAGGCACTTCTTCCATGGTAGTATAATGCACATGACCTGCGCGAGGTGGAGGCTGGGTGTACTGCTTCTTTGGGCGAGAGCACTGACATGACAGGTGTCCGGTCTGACCACAGTTGTAGCACGGTCCGATCACGTACGGGGTCTTAGGACCTCCTGCACTTCCGGCCTTAGCCTTGTTCTGCATCAGAGGAGCGGTGTGGGCTTCTGGAAACTAGGGCGGGAGCGGTTGGTGGTTATCTTTCTTTGTGGGGGGACGAAACCTTGCTCCTGCAACTGGCGGGCGATACGGGGTGCGTGCTCCGAAAGGGGTCCTCTGTTGAGACGAACCTCCTTCGTTCGCACGACGGCGGTTTTCTGTTGCCAGCCTACTGTCATTCGTTTCTTGGTTCAGGCAGTCACTGACAAAGTCACTGAAGGTGGTGCGGTGACTGTTACCCATCTTGGAAAGCATGCTGGCACTCATGCCACGCTTGAAGCTTGCAATCTTCTTGGCCTCTGTGTTAACAAAGTCAGGGGCATAGCGAGAGACGTGTTGAAGCTGTGTAGGTACTCTGACATAGACCTGGTTCCTTGAGACAGCCTCATGAACTCTGTGATCTTCATTTCCATCAGACCACTGGGGATATAGTGGTTACGCATAGCGGTCGAGAACTGATCCCAAGTGACTCATGCATTTGCAGGTAGGGATGCATGGTACTGGGCCCACCACAAACCTGCGGGTCCTTCCAACATGTGGGCGGCATACTCCGCCTTAAGCTCTTCCGTCAGGCGAAGCAGGCGGAACTTCTGGATGATGGAGTTGAGCCACTCATCTGCCTCAAGCGGTTCGGTGGCTTCCTTGAACACAAGGGGACGAGTGTCCAAGAAGTCACGGTAGGAGCTGTACTGATTGGGCTCCGGTCCCTGGCGCTGCTGATGATGCTGCGCTGTGTGTTGTTAGCGATGTTGCGGAGGGTGACCTCCATGTGTCTCTGCATCTCTTCCATGTTCCTCTGGCTTCCCAGAAACTGGCCGAAAAACGCTTCCGGCGTCATCGGCGGTGGTGGGGAGGTGGCAGATTCTCCTCCTGCCCTGATCCTTGTTCACGTTGACTGCGAGTGTGTGCCGGCATCTACATATCCCATTAATAAGCAGTCATTAGGTGATGTCACATTGATCATAAATAAATATTGCGCTGTACATAATTTAAAATTTAGCACACGACCAAGTATAATTATTCATTTCCATACAACATCACAGAATAATTGCTCGAAATTAGACATGCAAACGACGGAATTTCCATAAAAAGGTGCCAGATCGAAGTCTGGACTTTGTCCAAAACCATACATGCCATCATACAACTTAAACATGAAACCAACACATGTCTGGGTGTTACATCATCAGCGAGCATTGCTCAAGCTATACAAAAGAAAACGACTCCTAACGAAACTAACGCTCAGGCGTCTCCAGCGGCGGACGCGGCGTCCTCTATGTCAGCGTCGATCATAGGCTCGTCAGCGTGATCCTCCTCCGGTGGGGCGTCGGGACCAAGGACTTCTCCGTCCTGGGGGTCCTGGGCCTCGGCTGCGGGAACCTCGGCAGCTGCTGGCGTGGCGGCCTCCTGTGCGGCATGGTGCAACTGATGGACTGCCTCGTGGAGCTGGTCGATATAGGCCTGCTGAGCGTGGATCTGCTGTGTATCAGGTGATGATGAGCCCTCTCTGAGCTGGTCGAGCGTTGTGCGGGCCTCATCCTGCTGAAGGCGGTAGTCAGGTACATCTGCTCAGCGATGGTCCTAGCGGTGGTCTCTGCTCCTGCTGTAGCACGGCGTCGTCACGCTCAAGAATGACCCTGCTGCAACCTCTCCTGAAGGCGAGCTACCTCAGCGTCGAACTCCTCCTGCAGTTTCCCCTTGTTCTGGTAGGTGGCGGTGAGAGTGAAGGACACGCTCTCGAGAGTGCACTCCAAACTCTCACATACACCTAGCAAAGCTCCGGTGGCGCTCATCGCAGGCGTCTCGCAGAAGAACCTCTCCTCGGGGCTCCCTGTCAGAACTGACTCCAAAGTCTGCCTCCAGCGCAACGGGAAAGGTGATCCACGTGGGAACACTCCTGCCATCGCACTAGCAAGGTCGGCGGAGAAGCGGGCGATGAGGTCCTTCAACACAAGGTATGCTGCCCTGTTAGCTCCATCCTTGGCACACGTGCCTCTGGTGATCTCAGTCCATCCTGTCCAGTGAGGCTTGGCAGGCAAGGTTTTGACCTTGATCTGCACCATGACCAGAGAATCCTGCCCATAGATCTCCTTCTGCCATGAGTACCTGGGCTCCTATCCCTCCTCATAGCCCACGGCCTGCAGAATCCTCCAAAGGATGGTGGGTAACCCGAAGTAGGACAAGAACGTCTTCCAGGTCAGCTTGGTGGCCAAGCGGTGACGCGGAACTCCTCTTCCTCCGGTGGCCTTGCGAGCGGTCAGCTTAGTCCGGGCCATCTATAGAAACAAAAGGGGTTTCGAACTCTCATGAGACGGATATTAAGTTGGCAAATTTTATAGAAAAGAGACAACCTTTTAATTAAGGGGAGGTAATGTAAATGCAAGAATATAAACATGATGCATGATCGTACTTACGTTCTCACTCACTAACAATGACTCGTAAGTCCTAACGTTCTAGTCGGTGGCGAGAACGATCTCTCATGTGTTATCTACACGTTCTACTCGATCGCATAGTTAGTGTACCTGCAGAAGATTCATTTCAGCCCAAAGCAATCCCAATGGTAAAACAACTGAGTATTGGCTAATATGCGCAAAAATACATAGAAGTCAACACTAAACACCATGCACCAATAGAAAACACCCTCAAAACATTGATACTCTCGTATGTGTTTGCGTGGAGCTCGCACATACTTGGTATAAGAACTCTCACCTAGACCGACGGTTGGACGGTCATGCCCTCATATCTCACAAAATCATTTTATGCATGTTTTTGCGATCGACGCATTTTCTTTTTTCTCGAGAATGGACCAGCAAATAAAGATCCAGCATGAAGCAAAACCCTAAACCCTGTTAGCAGTTAAGCCACCTGAATCCTAGTATAGGCTTAAGGACGAGACTGGGCACACTTAGTAATCGAAAATAGTTTTGAAAATAGTTTTGAAATACCCATTTTAGTTCGGAAATAGCTCCTTGCGGATGCAATAACTTGAACCATGCTCCGATACCAGCTGTGACGGAACCGTCCTGATTATAAGAGCTCAAGTACCGTCTTAGTCAAATCCGTCTGACATCGACTTATACTTGAACCCATATAACCCCGGTAGTCCAGAAATCTTGAAGGATTTCTATCATCATACAACATACAGGATCGCATTGTTCAAGAATTACATTCATAAGGATACATCATAGATAGACGAAATCGGATTTAAAACATCAGAGTGCGAATTTAAGACAGAGTTATTACAAACCTGAATTTAAAGTGCGGAAGCTTAAATAAGTTTTGAAACACGACCACCACACATGTGGTCCAAATAAAACATTGTTTGATAACTTAACTCAACACAACTCACTCCTCCTTTTTCAAGTAATGTGCCACTAGTAGTCTCAATCCAGCAAAAGAAGAGGGGAAGCTTCTGGATGACCCTGCCCTGGGCCTACTCATCACCTTCCACCGGTAGAGGCGGTGACACAGTGATTACAATAGCCATAGTAAACCTGGCCATCTGCAACAAACGGGATAAACCCTGAGTACGGGAATGTACTCAGCTAGACTTACCCGTCCAACTAAAAATAAAGACACCAAGGATATGCAAGGCCTTTGGGTGGAGCTGGGATCTTTAGTTGAGAAAAGCTCAAAATTAAGATAAGGGGTATTAATGACATTGAGGAGCTGTCAGTTTTTAGACCTATTTCTTACTCTAGGTTTGCACCGGAACTATTACACACACTTGAGTCTAACAGGCAATAATATGACCATATCTAGTTGACTTATCCACATTTTAGTTGAACCTTTTAAACATCACGTGGAGTTGTATCGTGGTGAAGCTCGCCATAGGTCCCACTAACCGGGGGAGACGGCAACTCGAATCGAATTCCAAACCAGCTGGTGAAAGACCTTTAATACCAGCCCACACTTTCCCGTCGGGTCCATGCATTGGGCAACCGCTCGATGCTTGTTCGTGGTGGTAATCGTCGCGGTTCAAGCACGGACCGCCCAATTGGAACCTGGCGATGGCCTCAAGCGGCAGATCGCATTTCCATACTAGAAGGCGCGACACGGGTCGAAACCGGCCCGAACAGCTTCTAACCGGCTTTGGGGTCGATGATTACGACACCGACATATCCCTAAGTAAAAGGGCGCGTTCAAAAATGAACGAGGGCCAACATCGATACAAACCTACACGATCCAACGGACGGACTGCCCAAGTTTCAAACTTGTGCCTTGCCTTCCAGTTGACCGTATTTCATTACTACTCAGGTTCTTTCCACGATAGCAAATATAGCCAACTGTGATCCGGTAACTACCTATCAGGGTATTACGGAAACATTCTTAACTACTACTTTTATTAAGAAGGCTAAGCAATTCTATATATAATAAATAACAGGATAACAAAGCAGGTGTAATCAATAATCAAGGAATGGTAATGCAGCAATGGGATTCAATAAACTCCTATACCTAATGCATCACAACATAAAATACTCAAGTAAATTAATTATAAAAACTGGGAGACTTAGAATGCTCCGGGGCTTGCCTTGAGCGAAGACCGAGGCCTCGTGGGAGGGGCATTCGGGCAAGTTAGTTTCCTGTCCGGGGTCGACCTCCTCGGCTTGCTGCAATTCCGGGATCTCTTGTTCGGCGCTTGCCTCTTGCTCCTGGTCGGCTCGGGGAGTGTCGATCCTATTGCATGCGGTAAATAATAAATAAATAATAAATAAATAATGCGGGGCGCGAGATATGGTGGTATAAAAAGTATTATTCATTGCAAACCAACAAAACCAACTTGTTGAACCACTTTTGACATTGAGATAAATACTTATTTACATCATAAAACAAAATCATTATTCCAACTATTTCCCATTTAGAAATTCAAAAGAAACTCAAGTTTGAACTGCAAGTGTAATTTTCTAAACTCAGAAAAATCCACAAAAATTCCAGAAGATAACTGACACTGACTGGACTTCACTGACCAAATTCCAGCAAAGAGAAAATACAGAACAGCGGCCACAAAAAGATGAAATACACTACTCAAAAGGTACTTTGAACTAATTCTTCTCATAAAAAGTGTTAAACAGCAGATTTCATAATTTTCCTAGCTTCATCTACTCATAAACACTCTACTGCAGAAAGTGCACTGCCAAAACATAAATATATCACCCTGCACAAAATAAACAAATCTATTCCAAAATAGCCCGATTGAACTACAACCCTACTGGAAAAGGGTGCTAAACTCAGTTTTATATTTTCCCCAGATTCTATTCCATATTTTATATTTATCAAGAAAGTTCCATGAACAGAAACATTATATTATTTCCTACATGAATTTCGAAAGAAAAACACAGAAAAGTATATTTGTACAGTAACTTCACATTTTTCTATACAACAACCAATGCTTAATATTTTTCCAACTAGAATATAGTACACAGAGGCTACACAAATTTTCCGATATTTTATTTTAACATGTAAAACACCTTAGCATTTATTCTAAGAAAACAGCCAAAAAGGACTTTAAACCATAACAGACATTTTCCTACATAAATAGTACCTCAAATATTTTTCACACGTACTAAACATGATAAGAAACCTACACAAAATTTACCACGAATTAACTTGAGCAGAAAACATATATAATCATTTATCTCAACAAAAGCACATAAACTAAAATAAATAAAAACAGTAATAAAAACTTTACCAAAAATACTTTCGTATTTTTCCATGATAGATCTACTCATGAGCAAACTACCAAAACTGAAAGCATTTCATTTGGACTTTTAAATCGAGCTACACAAAAATAACAAAGCTTTTCTGGAAATTAAAAACAAAAAGGAAAAATATTTGAATATCCCGGCCTGGCTTCGTGGACTCGGCCCATAGACCGTGTGAGACTAACGCATGGGCCTCGCTGGTCAACGAGGCCCACCGGTCAGAGAGGGCGGAGCAGGGGAGAAAGGTTGACCGCGGCTTGCTCGCCGACGGCGAGGTCGCCGGCGGTGGGACCGGGCTCATCGTGCTCCCCTCGACGAGACGGACCGAGTGGTGGGGTTGGTTTGGCTAGCGCATGGCCGTAGCTCGCCGGCGGCGAGCGATGGCGGGTGGTGGTGGCGGCGGCGCTTGGCTACGCCGTCTCCGGCGATCGCCGGCCAAATTAACGGGTGCGTCACACTTCATTAACCCTAGGGGGACAAGCTAGGTGGTTGGTTTGGCTCGGGAAGCTCCGATGAAGCTTGACCACGTGCGCGGCCATGGCGGGCAGTGGCGGCGCTCGGTCAGGGAAGAAGAGGGGCTAGGGGGTGGTAGCGTTGAGGTGGGAAGGTGTTCTCACCTTGCCTTGATGTGACGGTGCTCGACGAGAGAGAAGAAGGGGTCGGCGAGGTTCGGTTGATGTGGAACGACGACGCGGGCTCCGCGGTGGCGAACGGTGACCGTCGGAGGCACGGCGTGTTGTCCGGTGTCGGGGATGGTCGCCGGTGGTGGTGGGAGCGTGCGCACCATGTGTGCGACGGTGAGGCGGAGTGGTGTGCGGAGGAATCGGGGGAGGTGCTCCGGCGAGCCGGAACGGCGAAGGGGGTTGCGGTGGTGGTCTCGGCGGGCGGGCTTGGTGTTCACCGCGAGCGTTCGCGAGAGAGAGAGCGGGAGCGGCGGTGTGCAAAGTGTGAGTGCGGGAGTGGGGAGTGGTGAGGGAGTGGCGCGAGGTTTTGGCTGTGGCCTTGGCCGGCCAGCGGTCGTGGCGGGGCCCGACGTGGCGTGCGGCGAGCGTCGGCACGGCGAGCGAGGGCAGCGCGGCAGGCGAGGCGGGCGCGGAGTGGCCGGGGAAGATTTGTGGCGTGATCAAGTGGTGAAGGATCGGGCGAGGAGTGGGCGAGGGAGATTTGCGCAGGCATCGCCGGCGTACGGCGCGGCGTCGGTCGCGCGCGCGCGCGGCGCGGGCGAGCGCGCGGGCGGGCAGCGCGCGGCGCGACGCGAGTGGGCTGGCGTGGGTTGGGCCGAAAGGCCGGATGGGCCGAAAGTGAAGCGTCGGAAAAAAAATCGTTTGCCCTTTTTCTTTTTCCAGAAATTTTCCAAACTTTGACCAGTCAAAAACAGTTTCAAAAACTCCAAACTAGGTTTTGACCCAAAAATAAAAGTTGCTCAAAATAATTTTCTCTACAACTTTTATATAGAACATTTTTGTTGAAAAGCACTTTTAAAACCTCCACAAAAATAAAGCCAATTTTTGAGACATAAAACACTTTGTTTACCTTATTTTTATTGCTAAACAAATTTGAACTAGGTCAAAATGTTAACATGGAAAGCATTACACTCAATATTATTTATTTTATAAAATTATTTGCCAAGATAGAAATCCACTTAAACCAAGTCCAATAGAATCCAAAATCCAATAAATAAGCAAAAGGCAAAAGCACTCCCATGCACATGAAATGATGCCATGCATTGCTTATGCATTTTAGTAGCTAAATGTAGTTCCTAATGCAGTGCTTGACACTAGAGTGTCACATTCGCGGCGCGACCGCAACGGTGGCTGCCGGGAAGTGCGTTGGCTTTCCACAATTTTCTTCTCTCAGATGCGTGCGTGCTTCACTCCGGCTTCTCTCAGACGAACATGGTACGTGGTATATGGATCGTTAATAATTTAAGTTCCCGAAACTTTAGGGGTATACCTCTACGGAACGTTTGGAATTATGATAGGAACGTGATCCCTACGTAATTGGAACGGTGTGCCCTAAACATACAGAACAAGGATCATGATCATTACTTCGGTATATATTGGACGGAACACCGTTAGCGGTCATGCACTCTAATATGCTTAAATCAAGGACATATATTTGCGTCAGAACAAATACATCATGTACTTCTCAGGTCGCTTGCTCACTCCCAGGTCCTAGCGCCGCCGCCGCCGCCGTTCGACGCTGGGTTGCGATGCCGCGCTGCTCGACCCAAGCTGCCTTCTGACGTGGAGAGGTCGCGCCACCGCCGTCGTCCGATAGGGATGCCGCGTCGCTCGACCGCCGTCGCCGCCGTCTGATGTAGGGATGTCGCGTCGTTCGACCGCCGTCGCCGCCGTCTGATGTGGGTAAGCTGTGTCGCCGCCGCCGTCTGACACTGCTAGGTACACAGTCTCCTTCTCTCCTTCTCTTGATGTGGTTCATTTTGGTACGCGACCCAGCCACGTTCCTGCGACCATACCGCTCCGTCTCCGTTTCGCGTTCCGGTATGGAAGTTCCGGGAACGTGGGTCGCGGCAACGTTCCGCGTTCCCTGCCCTGTGACAGAGGTCCGGCTACGACATCTGGCCTCGGCGATGCGCATGGCGCGTGGCACGGCCGCGACGGCGTTCGTGGCGGCGTGCGCGGCAGCCGTCGTGGCCCCGGTGGTGTTCGCCGCGCACGTAGTGGGGGCCTATTTTTTTAATTTTACCAAGTTGGAAAAGAAAACTATGGGAGAGAGTCCTTTTTTCCACTTGCTAGTATAAGTTAGGAACTTACTAAACTGCTCAAGTAGCTCTAAGACAACGAAAGAATCCACACACCTCTGTATGGCGTGTTGGGATTTCTGAAGTACATGGACATGACCAATAATTCACATTTATTTTAGCAGATGATCGACTTAATTTAGTATAATATTTTTTAAAACCGGCAAGCAAGAATCAATATAATATATTTTTTGAGCAAGAATCATCAATATAGTAACAATATAACGAATATCCGGCATCTCAGAAAAACTGCACGTAGCCCACGACCCACGTAGAAGTATATACAGTCCGTATGTCGTATTCACAAGCGCACGTCGCAAGGTGCACGTCAAACGGCACGACTCCTCGTCTCCCCCATTTCGACGACAGCCATGGCCGCCGCCGCCGCAACCGCAGCCCGGGACGGGCAGACGGCCCTCGCGCTCCGCCTCGCCAAGCACCTCGCGCCCGCGGCTCCTGGCGCTGAGGACTCCACCGCCGCCGCCAACAAGAACGTCGCGTTCTCGCCGGTGTCCGTGCACGCGGCGCTGGCACTGACTGCGGCGGGCGCGCGCGGCGCCACGCTGGCGCAGCTGCTCGCCTTCCTCGGCGCGCCGTCGGCCGATGAGCTCGCCGACTTCGGCCGCCGCGTCGCCGACCGCGTCCTCGCCGACCGCTCCGGCGCCGGCGGGCCGCGCGTGCTCTTCGGCGGAGGCGTCTGGGTGGACGCCGCCCGCGGCGGGCTCACAGACGCGTTCCGCGACGTCGCCGCCGAGGCCTACAAGTCGGAGGCCAGAACCGTGAGCTTCACCGAGGAGGTTAGTGGATTAGATTTGTTCTTTTTTTTTTTTTCCTCATTCCATGCCATGTGTTGCTGCGCAAAACGGGGCAACAACAAAAAAAAAAGGGCTTCACTTTGAAACAGAATATATTTCTATGTACTTCAACTCTCTTGCGTTTTCGATCTAAAAAAACTCTCTTGTGTTGTTCTTGTTAGATTATGATCAATATCTAAACTAGATAGATGCTGAATGGATTTAGATCAGATTGGCGCCTGATTTCCCATTCTATTAGGACGGGGTAAAGCGTACCGTAAAGGTGCACAAAATTGAATGCCATTCGTTTACAAATATTCTTCCCAATTAATAATAGTTCTGAAAACTATAGCCAAAGTCAATGAGTGTTCTAAGTCACTCAACAAACGGTAGGTATTAACATTTGCTAGCTTTCTCTAATTATTTTCAGTTCTCACTCTACAAGCCAATTTTGCATTATGAATCTCAAACTTCTAAGTCACCCATCACTTTATATTTTCTCTCTCATTCATTTGCATATATGCATTGCCGCATTGGAAACCATGTCCTTTCATTTCTTCTGCATATCCTTCCCCCTCGAGATCTATGGATTATTAGATATGCATGGATTTTTTTTTTTTACCTCATGATTGGGTCGATTTTTTTCAAATGCAAAAAAAAATTGAGAGTTGACATAACGAGTCATTGGAGTGATGTTTTCTGTAATCTCGCCAAAAACAGATCAAGATTCCGAGTGGGTTTAGAAAACTCTTGGAAATCCACTTATCAAACTTGATTTTTTCGATCACTGATCAATAAAGTTTTACCCGGCCTGCCGGGCTTCAATTCGTTTGCATTATTTGCACATATATATTATGATTATGATTATTTTACATCACGCGAGTTTTTCACTAATAACACATGGATACGGTACTTACGTGAAGCCCGAGGCTGCTGTGAAGATGATCAACTCGTGGGTGAAGAAGGCGACGGACAACCTCATCGACTCCATCATCTCCGCCGGCGACATCGGCGCCGACACCGACCTCGTGCTCGCCAACGCCGTCTACTTCAAGGGCGACTGGATGGAGCCGTTCAACCCCTACGCCACGTCCCCAGGCACGTTCTACCGTCTCGACGGAGGCCTCGCCAAGGCAGAGTTCATGCGCAGCGGCCTCGTGTGGCTCGACGTCGCTTGCATGGATGGGTTCAAGGTCGTAAAGCTCCCTTACAAGCGCGGGCGCGGCCAGATCAAGCGCCGCCGTGCAGAGTCCAAGGCCACGCCGCCGCCCCCGACGTCGACGGAGGCCAACGACGAGGGCACGCGGTACTCCATGTTCTTCTTCCCGGATGCGCGCGACGGCCTCTCGACCATGGTGGACATGGTGACCGCGTCGCCAGCGTACATGTACGGCATCTTGGCCGAGATGAAGGAGAAGCCTGTCGTGATGCAGCTGCCCAAGTTCGCCATCACCTTCAGCTGGGGTGACCTCAAGGGCGACCTCCGTCGGCTGGGCCTCTCGCTGCCGTTCTCGCCGGAGGCCGCCGACCTGCGTGACATGTGCAAGGGGGACGATGGGGACGACGACGACCAAGAAGCCGCCGCCGCAGGCGCTGCACGGGCACGGCGGCCGACGTTCCTGTCCAAGGTTGCGCACACGGCGGTGGTCAAGGTGAACGAGGTGGGAACCGAGGCGACCGCGGTCACCGTGGTCATGCGTGGCGGCGGTGGGCCGCCGCCTGACCTCGTCGAGTTCACCGCCGACCATCCCTTCACCTTCTTCATCATGGAGGAGCTGTCCGGGGTGATCGTGTTCGCGGGACACGTCCTTGATCCTACCAAGTGATCGACTTCAGATGGAAATAATTTCGATCCAGTAGTCTGCAACGACACCACACTGCTTAAAACTGCTTGAATTTGCCGAGTACTGAGTGAGTAGTAGTGTTTTATATATATTGCTAATGCTAATAACTCTGGTTTCACTTTCACCTGAATTTGTTTTTTTTTCTTATCAGTGATTGAATCTCTCGTGCCTCCATCTTGTTGTTGGTGCTTTTCATCATAATATAGTCTGCTTATTTTAATTAGCATGTATGTAACCATGCATGACTGGTCATGAAGAAAACATTAGCTACGTACTGTTACGGTAGTGGCAGGCTGGCAGCACACTCTCTCCGTTGCCATTACTGAAATTCTTTCTCTGCACACGAAAACGATCAACGTCATGATGACAGTACTTGAAGAAAGACGCACGCGCTGAATCACCATAGCTTTGAGCTATCTATCCTAATTAACCAGGCATTACTGCTAAAACGATTACAATATAATCATGCTGAGGAGGGAAGTTAATCTCGTCCTATAATACTTCCTGGTCTTGCCTCTGCTGCGTAAGTAATGCAGTCAGCGTTCTCCCTTAGCGTTCAGTTTCAGAGGGAATGCGTTGCAGGATGTGTTATCACTTGTCACTTTGTCAGCCCTAGCTCTGTAGTATCAGAAGGTCCTCATTTATCTTAATTGGACAGCGTCTCAGCCCTAATCAGTGGTTTCTGTTACAAATATCTTGTATACGATGATCTCATTCTCCCCAGGCAGATAGGGGAACGTGGTTACTTGAAGGACGTTCACGGGACGTGCGTCGTGGTTACTTGGCGGGAGAGTTTCCCTCCGTGACCTCCTCTCATATGTATAAATACTCCCTCCGTCCCAGATATAAGGCACGCACGTATTTCAAAATTCAAACTTTTTATCTTTGACTAACAATTAGCCTAACCATATAAAAAGTTTATACTATAAAAGTAGTTGCATTATATTTATATTTAGAAATACTTTCTAATGATCAAACTTTTATTTTATAAATTATATATATGAGAGAAATTATAGGTCAAAATCTATTCTTGGAGACCGCACCGAGTCAAATCGTGCCTTATATCTTGGGACGGACGGAGTATGTATCAATGATCAATGAAAGAGCCCGATGATTCATTCTATTCTCCCAAGTCTCATTTACATTTTCTCGCAATTACTACTCGCAATACGTTATCAGCCCTCGCTCCTCGCTTCTTCTTCCGAGAGGAAGAATAGCTCAGTTGATAGAGCATCGAAGGCCAATCTCTTCAAGGGGAAGAGCATCAAGATCAGAATGTGAAAGGTACAATGGGTAAGAACATCGAAACCAATCTGCCCTCAAGGTACATTGGCTTGTTCCTCCTGCAACCTCCCTGAGCACCGCACGTCGAGCCGACGCTCCCAACGTCGACTTCGTCGGTCTCTTATCTCCTCACCTCCGGTGACACCGGTGGTGATGGTCTACGGCCTTGCGCCATGGCCGGCGGTCCCATGACCGCAACCCGCTTCAGCAGGGGCCGACAGGACAGCACATACGGGCAAGTGACATGCGCATCTTGCGACGCGACCTGCCACGCTCGCGACCAGCTCCGACGCCAGCGGTGACTGGCCTGCCGACCAGCAAAACGCGGGCTGCGGGCCGTAAACGCCTGGCCAGCCACGTCCTGGCGAGGCCTGCGGCGCCCCGGCTTGGCGCGCGCCGGCTGCCTGGCGCGGCCAAGCGCCCGCCCGCTCGGCCAAGCGCCACCAAAGGCTAGCAGGCCCCGTCCACGGTCGGTCGGAGAGAACCGGCCCCAGGGCGGCGCCCCGTCCAAACGCCTCGCGCGCCGGGTGGAGCAGCCGCGGCTCGGTGGGCCCGACCAGCGCCATAGCGAAATCGCGCCGGGTCAGGGCTTCCGCGCGCCCCGGCGATGGACGACGACCCAACGGCGGTGGTCGGACCCCGGCGGCAGCGGGCGGCCCCGCGGCCTCGTGCCCGCGCCCGCGACAGGCGAGAAAAACGGAACGTCGGCGACGGCGGGCCCCGCGCCTGCGCGGCCTCCAGCGCGCGCGGCTAATGAGGGAGGCGGCCCGGCTAGAAAGGCACGGCGAAGGGCTTGGCCCTGGCGCTGTGCGGCAGGCCCCAAGACCGGCCCCTGCGGAAACGAGCTGATCCCTGCGCTGAGGCGCCCCTGGGCAGCCTGGTGGCGGCCGATGCGTCGCGCGCGCCCCCGCGGCCTGGCGGCGGCGGCCCCCGTGTCGTGCACCCCCAGCGGCCTCAGACGGTGGCGGCGGCCCCGCGCTCCGGCCGCCGAGCGCCCTTGGCAGCGGCCGCGTCCCGCACTGCGCGCGCGAACCTCGGCGGCTGGGCGGCGGCCAGGCGGAGGCGGCCCTGCGCCTCGCCGGCCCCCGAGCAGCCTCGCAACGGCCCCGAGCGGCCTCGCGCCGGCGGCCCCGCGTCCCGCGCTGGCGCGCGCTCCCGCGGCCCGGCGTCGGCCAGCCCAAAGCGGCGGCGGCGGCTGAAAGGAGGTGGCGGTTAGGGTTTCCAAACCCTAACCGCCCATTTTTATTGGGCGCCTCCCCCACCCCTCTGATGGGCCGAATGATCGGCCCAGGCCCAAGTTGGGGCCTGCGAGCTCTCAGCCTGGGCCAGGTGGATCCAAATTGCGTTTTTGAGCTGATTCTTGGGATGTTTTAGCGCACAACGCAACCACCTTCATGTATATTTTACATATACCGTACATTGTTCAAAGTGTGTTTGCTCATGGCAATTCCCAATAACATGTACCATATGTGTTGAATATATTGTTCAAAGTGTTGTCCAATGACATTCCCAATAACAATATGTTCACTTTATTTGTGTAATTTATTTTTACGCAATTTATCTTATATACATGCAATTTATTTAATATGCATTTTATATTTTGCATTTTTAAGCGTATTTACTTAATGTTTTAAGTTTCAAGCGCTTAATTTATTTTGCAAATAATGATGTGATTACCTCATCCTTGGTGTATATTTATTTCTAAATTTTGCATATTGGTCATACACAAGGTAGTACCATAGTACTACTGCGGGATCTACACTATGCTATACATAGTGACTATCCTCAATGTGGATATCAATATCAACTTTAGAACAAGTGACCTTCACCTCACGGTGACAACTTTTGTTTAATTTCAAAATTGGCCATGCACAAGATGTACCACAGTACTGTCATAGGATTTTCATCCTCCTTGTGCGAACCAACTTTGAATATGAACTACAAAGGGGTCTAACCTACAGGTGATTGCCAAAATTCATCTTTTAGATTGGTCATGCACAAGCTAGTATCTCAATACTACGGCAGGATCTACACTATGTCCATCACATAGTGACTATCCTCATGTGCTTTACCCAATCTAAATATGATTGCATAGGTTTACACATTCAGGTGTTTACTGTCAAAATAATGCTCTCATAATTCGAGGTCTACACCATGTTTCTAAAAACATAGTGACTACCTCTGAGTTGATTCACCCAATAAGGTCTGTCATGTTCATAACATTTGACTACCTTCAAAATGTGATCAACCTATATTATTATTAGCAACGCACAAGTAGTGGGATGACATCTACTGCACATACACATATTTGCAGATTATGCTCCCCTACTACAAGGACCAATATGGTTTGTACCTTCTATGTGCCAACATGCTAATACATAATGATTGAGACTATTTTTGGCAATAATTATTATACACAGTGATGTTAGCAGTGATTTTCTATCACCTATAAAATATGAGGTAAACACTACACGTGATTCAAAGACTCATCTTGAATTCATAATATTGCATATGTCAATTCAAGACACATCTTGAATCTGAAGTTATTTAAGTAATAATCTACTTAAATAAATAACAATTTTTAGCGTGCATATTTCGGGTGACTCCTCCTATCACATATAGAGTCTATGTTTTGGCAAAGATTTTACATCATCTATTCTCACATGAATAGAATCCAAAACATTAGCAGCGACCTTGTCGCCTGTTCTTTATAGAATGGTCAGTCTATAATCAAGTTTCACCTTGAATCCCAAAAGTGTGCCTTTATTGCTATAATGTTTACTATCCAAGTAAATTCATACATGATAAACTCATGTTGGACATAGCTAATATTTCCAGTTCGAAATATTTCAACCTCGCATTGGATGGAATTTATTTTCCTGCCACGGCATTAAGATATCAACGATATCACTGGGGGTATAAGGCCTGACAGCTATGTCTGCTCCACCCCAAATCAAATGCTCAATCCATTCTGGATATTGCCACACTTTGCGTTCATGCATTTTGTATGCAACTCATGCACTTGGATTTTTTCAAATCTGAGTGTTCAAAGAGTGAGATCCATCTACCTTTTACAAGTCCCTTATCGGGATTTTAACAAAGGATGTGGCATTGGCCAAATTATAAATGATTGTTCAATCATTCATTTATCAAGGATCTTTGATCCATGGCAATTGCAACATAATGGATTCTCATAAACGCAAATGTCATTTTTCATTTAGAAAAGTGATCATGTGTGACAAATCTCGTATTTTCACAAAAATGTGATTGTACAGTCCATGTACACACAGAACGCCAAATCAAATATTTGGCTCAATTATACCTCCAACTCATTGGAGGCAAGCGAGTTCTTTGGAATAATTTGGAGTTCACTCAACAAGCGAACGCTTGCAAAATGTCTCCATATTTTCATTGGAGATATTATTAGCCTAAAGTCATACTACCACATGTAGTATGTTGTCCATCATCAAAAAATATCATGTACCACATAATGGTATACATATTCTATATGAGTGCAAATTCATTTAGGAATATTGCAAAACTCTATATAGAATCATATGGGATTCAACCAGGTGAAAAAGAATCTTGCTTAGTGGACCATCATACCGCTAACACAATTATGAGAGATTAAATCCTCTCCATGGGTATTCAAATTAATCGTGGATGCATCAATGTATCCTGATTCTATAAATACCACGTGATATTTTTCATGTATTCAGTTGCATGGTTTCCAAATGGGAACCCAATACTAATGAGTGATGATGAAAATCTTTCACTCGCCTTAGATGCAACATATATGAAAACTATATAATTGTACAAATTCTTTCCACAATTTGGGGTGTATTATACATACATCAATCTCATTATACCTGTTGCGTACAAAAATAATTTTCTCTCTGATCCCATCAAGATTGGACATATTGTCTTGGATCGTTCTACATTTAGAATGATGAGAAAATTATTATTAATTCTATTGATCACAAAATCAATATGAGTTACACAATTTCTTGGAGAAATTCAAGATCATATATGTGACTCTATTTGCCATTTTTGGACCATAAAGATACTATGTAATGCACATCTATGGATTTACAATGTTGTCCTAATTGTGCGCCTTACTCATAAGGTACCATAAATTGTACCAAAATCATTGCTCAAATTCTTTAATTTAGAGCAAATGATCCTGGATGCGGGATCCAATCCATGTAAATGGAACTGTTTGGTTTTAGGGACTACATCATTAAGTATCTTATGTTCATACAAATAATGGTCAAACAAATCTCTCATTGAGAGAATTAAGTTTGTTGTTTGATGACCCAAATAGAATTGCAATTCACTACATCTAGTTGGTGACATGCGGATTTACACAACGCATATAAATCCAAATCCATAAAACTGCAATCATACGGCTCCCTCCGTTGCAGTTCGTACGTGGAAATTTGGCCTTGTAGCCAACATATTTCCCATCTGCGAATCGGTAACGTTTTGCACGTACCGATATCACCCACCGCAGCGTACATCAATGGGCATTTCGAAGATCGCCGCAAGGATTATTATCCGTCATTCAATAATACCTCAGATCTCTAATTAAAGATTCACTCAATGCTTGTATGCTGAGTACATCTTTGAGGAAGATTCCATGCATTAGGGGGAGACACTTACAACCACATGGAATGCAGGCAGGAACCAAAAGAGAATATCATTACTGATGTTCGATCCTCATATCCACGTACCAAGAATCTGAACCAATAGTTCAGAATATCTTATATTTGAACACATTGCAAATAGTCTGCCAAAATGCATTTACTTTCATAAAGTTGTCACCAGATCCATTCCCATTCAATGTGCCAAAAAGCGTGAGTGGTGGTACCTAACAAAACCACTCAACTCCCGAATCTAGAAAAGAGGGGGAGAAGTATGGCCACATGGGATACAACTTCTTGCAAGCACTTTCAGATCAGGGGGAGAGAATTCTCCAAGACAGTACATGCATATCAACATCAAGTTGAAAGACACATTATGGATATTTACTATCCAAAGCCTATGGATGTTCAACATCCAAAGCCCAACACAACTGTGCACAACTTCAAGCGTTGGTCATTGAACGCCCTAACTCTGTTATTATGGGAAATGACATGGAGTTCACAAGGGTCAATATTTCCACATGCTAAAATTGGTCCATTGAATCATCATACAAAAGACTACAAATTGTTGCATACTCCTCAAAATTGTCATGCACCTTATCTGGATCCAGACCAAAAGTCTAGGCAGAGTGTTCAACCACTCACATTTGGTCAACCAAGGTGACAATTAAGGAGAACTGCTTTCACTCCATAGTGAGAAGTCTTACTTCTGTAATGACTCCTCATCACAATGCTTCCTCCATGGAAGCACTATGGATTTCAAATCCATAAGGTGGTGAAAAAGTGAGCTTGTAGCAATGGTTTCACGCAGAGACCTAGCATAACATACCCATTGGTATGTGTGGAAATTATGTTCCTACAAACCGGATAATGGGCAGATCAAGATCGATTTGGATAGATTCGGATTATAAGTCCCAATGGACTTTGTATTCTGATCAAAACATAAATCGCAACACACATTGTGTATAACTCAAGTCACTCCATGACTTGAAATAGTTAAGTTGTTTTGGTACAACTGACTAGGTGAGTTCCTTCCACAGAAGGATATCTCTCATTATGATGATTGCACCTATGTGTTCATACTTAACCTAATTGGTTTTATACATCTCATATGAACATATCAAATAGGAAATCATCGTATAAGGGAATATGAGATGAAAGATTGGGTAAAACCAAATTATGTTTAAGTCTACAACTTAAGACACACAATCAGTCTTCCAAATCCAATTGATATTGTATACCAATATCCAAATAATATGGACAATCATACTACAACACTGATCGTCATTCAATCCCTAAACATGGATCAATATCCATTTTTCTTTGGGATTGTGCGGAACCGTCCTGATTATAAGAGGCTCAAGTATTTCTTAGCCAAATCCGTCTGACTTCGCTGATACTTGAACCCATACAACCCCGGTAGTCCGGAAATCTCGAAGGATTTCTAACACCATACATCATACAGGATCGCATCGTTCAAGGATTACATTCGTAAAGATACATCTAACGACAAAACGAAACCGAATTTAAAATATCAGAGTGCGAATTTAAAACGGAGTTATTACAATACCGAGTTTAAAAGTGCGGAAGCTGAAATAGTTTTAAAGCACGACCACCACACATGTGGTCCAAATAAAACATTGTTTGATAAATCCACTCGACACAACTCACTCCTCCCTTTTTAAGATAATGTGCCACTAGTAGTCTCGGTCCAGCAAAAGAAAAGGGGAAAGCTTCTGGACGACCCTGCCCTGGGCCTACTCCTCATCACCTTCCACTGGGTAGAGGCAGTGCTTACAATAGCCGAAGTAGACCTGGCCATCTGCAACAAACGGGATAAACCCTGAGTACTGGAATGTACTCAGCTAGACTACCCGTCCAACTTAAAATAAAGACACCAAGGACATGCAAGGCCTTTTTGGGGTGGAGCTGAGATCTTGAATTCGCGAAAAGCTCAATTTAAGATAAGCGAAGTATTAGTGAAGTTAATGAGCTGTCATCTTTTATACCTATTCCTTCTTCTAGGTTTGCACCTGAACTATTGCACACACTTGAGTCTAGCAGATAAATATATAACCATATCCAGTTGACTTGTCCACATTTTAGTTGAACCTTTAGATATCACATGGAGTTGTATCGTGGTGAAGCTCGCCATAGTTTCCCACTAACCGGGGGAGACGGCGACTCGAATCGAATTCCAAACAGCTGGTGAAAAGACCTTTAATACCAGCAAACACTTTTCCCGTCGGGTCCATGCATTGGGCAACCGCTCGACGCTTGTTCGTGGTGGTAATCGCCGCGGTTCAAGCACGGACCGCCCAATTGGAACCTGGCGATGGCCTCACGCGGCAGATCGCAATTTCCATACTAGAGGCACGACACGGGTTGAGACCGGCCCGAACAGCTTCTAACCGGCTTTGGGGTCGATGATTACGGCACCGACATATCCCTAAGTAAAGGGCGCGTTCAAAATGAACGAGGGCCAACATCGATACACAACCTACACGATCCAACGGACGGACTGCCCCAAGTTTCCAAACTTGTGCCCTGCCTTCCAGTTGACCGTATTTCATTACTACTCAGGTTCTTTTCCACGATAGCAAATATAGCAACCGTGATCCGATAAATACCCATCAGGGTATTACGGAGACATCCTTAACTACTACTTTTATTAAGCAGGCTAAGCAATTCTACATTGCAAATAAATAACAGGATAACAAGGTAGATATTAATCAATCATCAAGGAATGGTAATGCAGCAAATAGGATTCATTCAACTCCTAGACCTAATGCATCACAATAAAAAAAACTCAAGTAATTTAATTGTAAATACTGGGAGACTTAGAATGCTCCGGGGCTTGCCTTGGGTGAAGACCGAGGCCTCATGGGAGGGGTACTCGGGCAAGTTAGTGTCGCTGGCGGGGTCGACTACCTCGGCTTGCTAGAGCTCCGGGATCTGCTGCTCGGCGTTTGCCTCTGGCTCCTGATCGGGTTCCGGGAGTGTCGATCCTATTGCATGCGACGAATAATAAATATTTAAATGCGGGGTGCGAGATGTGTGGTATGAGAAAGAGCATTTCTTGCAAACCAACAAAACCAACTTGTTGAACCATTGAGGTAAATACTCATTTAATTCATAAAACAAAATCCTTTATTCACCTATTCCCATTTAGTAAATCAAAAGAAGCTTAGGTTTGAACTGCAAGTGCACTTTTCTGGACTCAGAAAAATCTACGAAAATTCCAGAAGGCAAACAACAGTTGCTGGACTCCACTGAACAAATTTCAGCCAAAAATAAAATACAGAACTGCAGATATAAAAATAACAAGCAAACTGCCCAAAAAGGTACTTTGAACTACAACCCTACTGTAAAAGGGTGCACCACTCTATTTCATATTTTCCCAGATTCTATTTCATATTTTATGCTTATTAAGAAAGTCCCATGAACAGAAACATTATATTATTTCTTACATGAATTTTCAAAGGAAAACACAGAAAAGCACCTTTGTAAAGCAACTTCAGATTTCTCCACACAACAGGTCATGCTTAATTTTTCTTAGCTTGAACCTTATAAACAGAGACTGTACAAATTTTCCCACATTTTATCTCGACATATAAAACACCTTAACCTTTATTAAAAAAATCAGCCAAAAAGGACTTTTAACCATAACAGAAACTTTTTCTACATAAATCGTGCATTATATATTTTTCACATGTATAAAACAGGATAATAAACTTACACAAAATTTTTACAGGAATTATCTCAACAGAAAAATATATAACTATTTATCTTAGCAAAAGTATAAACTGAATAAAAAAAAAAGAAAACAGTAAAATTAACTCTACCAAAAAATACTTTATATTTTTCCAGGGTAGATCTACTCATAAACAAACTAGCAAAACTGAAAGCACTCCATTTGGACTAACAAAACAGGATCTACAAAATAAACAAGCATTTACGGGAAATAGAAAAACATTTGGAAAACGTTTTCTGGAAAACACTCGGCGTACGGAATAGGTGTGCTCGCTCGAGGCCCGGCTCGAACGAGACAGTGCCCGAGGGTTCGCTCGAGGCCTGGCTCGAGGCGCGGGCGAGGCGGACAACAAACGCCCGTCCGAGGCCTGACTTGGGTTTTCACGAAACAGTACTATATGTGGACAGTACATAGGTATCAAGAAAGAGGGCTAGCTCTGCTTGAAGATCGTCAGAAATGAAGCTGCACAAAGCCATTGAAGAAGCCAGTGCTTTGAAGCCTTTATTCTGTTACCTAAATATCTACCTAGCTACTGCTTGTACCTCTCGCCCCCTTATTTACAGTGTCTTGTTCCTGAACTATAGTTTAAGCTGAACCTATTTTTGGTATAGCTTTTGTCATATTATCTCATAATATGAGTTAGAAATAACAAAAAGAAAAAAGATACAAAGATATCCGTTTCGGGTTAAAATATATCCTTTACTTTCATTTGTTGTATTTGCAATTTGCACATTTCCGTGGGTACTTTTTTTTACTTTAATTAGAAAGAAAAGCTTCTTTTTCGAAAGATTACCCCTGTCGTTGTTTATGCTTTGGATTGGAACAAATGACTCTAATTCGCCCACGCCTGCGAATCAGTCGACATTTTGTACAAATTTTACGAACGAAAGCTCTTATTTTCATATATATGTATTCCTTTCTTAAACTATGAATCTATTCTTTTGGAAAAAATAAGTCAAACGCCCGTCCGAGGCCGCTCGAGGGCCCGGGCGAGACGGAAAAACACACGCCCGTCCGAGGCCTGGCTCGAGGGCTCGGGCGAGACGGAAAAACACACGCCCGTCCGAGGCCTGGCTCGAGGGCTCGGGCGAGACGGAAAAACACACGCCCGTCCGAGGCCTGGCTCGAGGGCTCGGGCGAGACGGAAAAAAAAACAAACGCCCGTCCGAGGCCTGGCTCGAGGGCTCGGGCGAGACGGAAACAGGGGAGAGGTTTGACCGTCGATCCTCGCCGACGGTGAGGTCGCCGGCGGGTAAGCTAGGCTTGCGAACTCGTCTCGACGAGGCGCATCGAGTGGTGTAGGTGTTTGGCTAGCGCACGGCGGGAGCATGCCGGGGGGCGAGTGGCGGCGCACGGTGATGGCGGCAACGCGCGGCTACGCCGTTTCCGGCGGCGGCCGGAGAAATTGGAGGAGGCAAAAGCTCGAGAGAACCCTAAGGAGCAAAGCTACGGGGTTGGTTTGGCTCGGGTGGCTCCAGAGGAGCTTGGCCACGAGCGAGAGGTCCGCGGCGGCGCCCATGGCGCTCGGCGGAGAGAAACGGGTGGTGTAGAAGACGGTAGCGTTGAGACTGGGTGGTGTTCTCACCTTGCCTTGACTCGGTGAAGCTCGAAGATGAAGAAGAAGAGTCGGTGGAGCTCGGGTTGGGGAAGAACGGCGTTGCGGCTCGGCGGTGGCGACTGACGGACCGAAAGAGGCGCTTCGTCCTCCGGCGGCGAAGGGGCTCGGTCGGGGACGATAACGTGCGCACGGCGTGTGCACGGTGTAGGCGGAGCGGTGTACGGAGGAATCGAAGGGAGGTGCTACGACGAGGTCAGAACGGAGAGGGGTGGTTGCGGGGGGGCGGCGAGAGCGGGGAGCGGGGAGCGCTCGGTTCGTGTTCGTGCATGGGCGAGAATGCGAGCGAGAGAGTGAGAGAGCGAGTGCGAGTTGTGTGCGCGGGTGAGCGAGGGAGTGAAGGGGTGCTCGGGGTTTTGATCGGCTTGACCGGCCAGTGGTCGTGGCGGGACCACGGCGGCGCGGGTCGAGGCGAGGCGGGAGTAGCGGGGGGTGGCCGGCACGGCGAGAGCGGGTGGCGGCAGGCAAGGCGAGAGGAGAGTGGGCGGGGGAGAGAGAGTTGCGTGCTCGGTGAGAGAGGATCGAGCGAGGATGCGGGCCGGCGAGGATCCTCGGTAGCATGGCGGCGGCCACGTGGCGGTTGCGGCCGGCGTACGACGCGGCATGTCAGCGGCAGCAGCGCGCGGCGCGCGCGGCACGCGGCGCGAACGCTGGCGAGCGGCGCGGGGTGCGCGGCCGAGCTGGGCCGGCGCGCGCGAGTCGGGCCGAAAAGGCCAGATGGGCCGAAGGTGGGGCGCGGGAGAAATCGTTTTCCTTTTTCTTTTTCCAAATTTTTTCAAACTTTGACCACTCAAAAATAGTTTCAAAAACTCCAAACTAGGTTTTGACCCAAATATAAAAGTTTCTCGAAATAATTTTCTCTACAACTTTCATATAGGACACTTTTTCTGAAAACTATTTTTAAATCCTCCACATAAACAAAGCCAATTTTAAAGTATAAACCATTTTGTTTGACTTATTTTATTTACAAACTAATCTGAACTAGGTCAAAACTCCAACATGAAAAGCACTCTACTCAATATTCTCTATTTTATAAAAACTCTTTGCCAAAACAGAAATCCACTCAAACAACCAAGTCAATAGAAATACAAATCCAAATAAATAAACAAAAGACAAAACACTCTCATGCTCATGAAATGATGCAATGCGTTGCTCATGTTTCTTTAGTAGCTAAATGCAGTGCCTTAATGCAGTGCTTGACACTAGAGGTCACAGTGCTCACGACCAAGAACAAATTGATTCAAGTGGAATCGAAAATCATCTCGCGGAGAGGAGAACGAAGCAAATCTCGGGAGATGAAAAACCAAAACGTGAAGAACACAGAACACGATTAGATTTCAGCCGAAATTCCTCCATACGAGGAGACAACGAGAATACGGTCTCGTTTCTCAAAAGATCCAAATACACAGAGGTATGATTTCCGTCTCTGCGGATCGCTTGCAGCGAGGTATGATTAGAACCTAAGCAGAGGGCTAGAGAGAGAGAGCTCAGGAACAAATGACTGTAAGGATAGAGGGAGAGGAGGGGTGCCTCTCTTATTTATAGCCTAAAACAATAATCCCCTTTCTACCCCTAGATACAAGAGCGAAGTGGCCAACCCTAGGGGTATCCCGGTCCAACTCTGTTGATAGCCGATCTGACGGCCACGCGCCCATCTAATCCTTAGCTTCGCCTTGACGCAAGCCTCAGGATGCCGCCACGTGCCGCCCTGTCGACCGCCGCCTACTTCGCGAATAGCTGCGCCGCCGCGCCAGCCTCTTCACGCCGCCACACGTCGACCGTCCTTTTTGCGGACCTCCCCCCGGTTTTGAGGCCGAAACGGGAAACCTGGGCCTTCCCCCGGTTTTGAGGCCGAAACCGGAAACCTGTCCTCAGGCTGAGTTTTGTGGCCCAAACTCAGAAACCCGCGCGCCCAGGTTTTGAGGCCCAAACCTGGAAACCGTCCACGCCGAGTTTTGAGGCCCAAACTCGGAAACCGGCCACCCCGAGTTTTGAGGCCCAAACTCGGAAACCGTCGAGGGTAGCTTTTCGAGGCTCAGCTACCGAACCCGTGCCGTAGACGGGATGTGGTTCGCACACCCGAGTTCCCGCACCGATGCCGGAGCATGTCCAGCCTCCACGCCGGGCACAGTGCATTCGCCATCCTTCTCGGCCTCCCGCCAAGTGTCACGACGCCATCACCTTCCTCCTGACTCGGCCGATGCACCGCACATCCCCATGTGCTCTTGCTTGTCGACGCCACGTGCCAGCTACCACAGCTGGTCCTCAGGTCTCCCGGTCCGTCGGACCAAGCTCCACGTCCGCCTTCACCGCTCCCGGTCCGTCGGCACGGCACGTCCCTACTTGTCCTTCACCTCACCTTCGACCACTGCCCGAGCTCCGCACCTGCACATCAACACAGCCAAGAGACATGTTGCCCGTTGATCGATCACTCATCACTCAGGAAGGGAACCACAAGGGCACATATCAATCTTGTGTTCTCAATCTCCCCCTTGATGAGTGCATCGTCAACTCATAGTAACCGTAACCAAAATAAAAATAAGCAGAATTAGATAGAAGAAGAAAACTTATCCGAAATGTCCAAAAGCCAGAGAAAAGGCTGAAGAAGAACAAATCGAGATAAGCAAAGCTTGGTCCCCAAAGACATGGGCAACGGTTTGACACAACCAAGCAAAAGATCAGAGCAACAACTCATCAGAGAGCAAAGCTGACAAAAAACAGAGCACAAGACTTGGTTCCCAAAGACATGGGCAACGGCTCGACGCAACCAAGTCAAAAACAAGCTAGTCCTCAAGAAGAGGCAGAAGGGCTCAACACCACTAGCTGAGAGCTCGAAGCCAAACGAAGACTGCATAACAAGCAGGTACTGCTAGTCCCTCAAGATAGAGGCATAGAGGCTCAACACAACCAGCAGTAAGCACGATACCAATCAAGAACCATCAAAACATGATGAAAAACAGCTAGTCCCTCAAGATAGAGGCACAGAGGCTCGACACAACTAGCTGAAACGATCGATATCAAATAAAAACCGACTCAGAGCAATATAGACAAGAAGACTCCCCCTTACTCAAAGAACTCCCCCTCAACAAGTGAGCACAAATTGCAAATTGTCACCACAAGATACTTCTCCCCCTTGAGGGCAATTTGCAATCAGAAGAGAGGGAAAAAGAGCTCAAAAAGAGCAAAACGGAGCTAGGTCATGCCTATCGGAGTCGTCAAACACACATGAGTTAAAAGTGCATGTTAGCAGCTTCAGGTATATACTCGTAAGAGTGAAAGAATGCTCTAAGGAGTGCTGATCCGACTACTAAGCCACATGTAAAAGTGCTAGCAAAGGCTCAAACTGATCACCGAATACAGAATATGAATGCAGAAGCTTAGTGAGCAGTTTTAAGCCATTTAGAAAAGGGTTTCACCATCAAAATAGCACTGAACATGTATAGATAGGAAGTCAAACAAGTGCTAAACATGTATACAAGGTGAACTACCCCTAGCAAAGTTCAATCATCATGCTATAGAGTGAAGCATAGACTTGTGTTTTCAGATTTTATCGGAGAAATTTGCAGCGGTTATTACACAAGTTCAAATTCAGCATGTGATTGCGAGAGGTTGAAAGCTTGTCATTGCCTAACTTTCCAACGTGCTAAGCCTATGCATATGCAATCAGAAGCTTAAAGCATCGGTTTCGGTCTTACACTACACGGCTCAAGTTTAACTCAAAGTGCTATGAGAAACAGTCTCGATACCGTGATGTGCTGACAAAGCAATCCCATCTCGATTCTTTTCACTAACACTTGGTTCATTTTAAGCAGAATATGAACAGTCCAAGCAAGTGAAAGACTCAGAACTAGAGACATAGCAACCTAGCATATATGAAATAGCTCAAATGACCTCAACACATCCTACATGCTAGTTGCCAATCTCAATGGTGAACATGGTCAAATTTTAAGTTCTTTAAGCATGTTCATCATTCTAAAAATATACAGCTTAGCTCACAACATGTATCAGTGATCAAAAAGAACCTAAGCTACAAGCATCATCATATATCATCGAAGCATACACTAATCAGAGCATAAATTCATTCTAAGGAATATAGACATGAAGCTTGAAAATGCAAGATGCATACATGATGAAGTCAGAATCGGAGCCAAAATAAAACTAAAAAGACTCAAGACCCAAAAACAAAAAGGATCAGAAAGTCAGTCTATGGTACATGAACAAAATGCTTCCCCCATCTAAAAGGGGAAACACACACCAAGCTCACCTCTCAACCTAGCAAAAGTTGAGAGATCCAAAGGCTTGGTGAAAATATCCGCAACCTGGTTATGGGTGTCTACATGCCTAAGATCAATGTCGCCTTTCTCATAGTGATCACGAAGAAAGTGAAAGCGAACATCGATGTGTTTGGTCTTGGAGTGAAGAACAGGGTTCTTTGCTACACTAATGGCAGAAGTGCTGTCGCAAAGCAAAGGGACCCGACTGAAATCTAGACCAAAATCACGCAATGTAGCAACCATCCATAAAAGCTGCGAAGCACAAGAAGCAGCGGCAACATACTCGGCTTCTGTAGTAGACTGGGCTACGTTCGACTGTTTGCGAGAAGACCACGAGACCAAAGAAGAGCCAAGAAACTGACAAGTCCCAGAAGTAGACTTGCGCTCAAGCCGACAGCCGACAAAATCCGCATCGGAATAACCACAAAGCGAAAGAGTAGAAGAAGAGAAGAAGAAAGTAAGTCCGAACTCAGGAGTGTATCGGAGGTACCTCATGATGCGCTTGACTGCTTGCTTGTGGGAAGTCCGAGGGGACGCCTGAAAACGAGCGCACAGACACACAGAAAACTGTATGTCCGGCCTCGTTGCCGTCAGGTACAGGAGCGAGCCGATCATGCTCCTGTACTCCTCTGGTCAACAGCCTCCGTCCTGGTCCGCGTCCATCGCAGCAGTCGTCGCCATGGGCATCGTGTAAGAGGCTTGGCCTCGCCCATGTCGAATTTCTTCAGGATGTCCTTCGTGTATTTTCCTTGATGCACGAACGTCCCGTCTCGGGTTTGCTTAATTTGCAACCCGAGGAAGAAAGTCAACTCACCCATCATACTCATCTCAAACCCTGCTCATAGTATCTGCAAACTTGGCAACAAGTGCGTGAGAGAGCCACCAAAGATGATATCATCCACGTAAATCTGGACTAACAGGGTGTCATTGCCTTGCTTGAGGAGAAACAAAGTTCTATCACCCGTCCCATTTTAAAACCCTTGAGAGAGTAAAAAGGTTTTCAAACGATCATACCACGCTCTCGGGGCTTGTTTCAAACCATACAAAGCTTTTGAAAGTTTATAAACATGGTTTGGAAACTTGGGATCCTCGAAACCAGGGGGTTGCCTAACATAAACCTCTTCTCTATATACCCATTCAAGAAAGCACTCTTGACATCCATCTGGTAAAGCTTAAAACCCTTCGAAGCAGCAAAGGCTAGGAGGATTCTAATGGCTTCTAAACGGGCTACAGGGGCAAAGGTTTCCTCATAGTCTATCCCCTCTTTCTGGCAAAAACCCTGGGCTACTAGCCTAGCCTTGTTCCTCACTACCATCCCATCCTCACCCTCTTTGTTTTTGAAAACCCATTTGGTACCTATAGGGTGGCATTCTGGTGGAGGTGGAACTAGGGTCCAAACTTGGTTTCGCTCAAAGTTTTCTAACTCCTCATGCATGGCATTAACCCAGTTAGAATCAGAAAGGAGTGTCTGTCAACATCTTTGGGCTCAAAAGAAGCAACGAATGCAGAATGAGCAAAGTGAGAGATTCATACGCTCGCGACCGCGTGACTCGCTGGTCGATGCCGCCGATCATCTGTCCGGGGGTGACTTGCTGAACGCTTCGGGGCGCTTGCCTCGCCGAAGTCGCCTCCCCCTCGCCAGATGCTATCGCTCCCTCAGGTGCAGTGGGTGCTCGCTGGCGAGGTGGCTCTAGAGGACCCCAAGAAGAAGAAGTCATGGGATCAGGTCCTCGAGCTGAAGTAGACGTCGCAGGGTCGACGGGGGCAGCCGGTGGAGTTGGCTCGGGATCACCCCAATCGGCATTCTCCTGCTCCTCCTCCACAAAGATGGTCTCTCCCTCTCCTGTTCTCCTGCAACATCAAAAGCAGAATAAACACAAGGCATAGTCTCGTCGAATGTGACCTCGCAGGTCTCCACTATCCGATTAGTTTCAAGATTAAGAACTCGATAAGCGCGCAAATGTGAGGCATAACCAAGAACACAGCCATCAGCGGAGCGAGATTCAAATTTGTCCAAATTGCCTTGCTTCAGGATAAAGCACTTACACCCAAACACCCGAAAATGAGACACCTTGGGTACCCGTCCAAAACGCAACTCATAAGAAGTTTTCTTCATGAAGCTCGAAGAAAGATGCGATTTGAAACATGGCAAGCGGTGTTGATCGCCTCGGCCCAAAACGCCTAGGAGTCCTATGCTCATCGAGCATCGTCCTGGCCATCTCAACAAGGGTCCGGTTCTTGCGCTCAACAACACCGTTTTGCTGGGGGACATAAGGAGAAAGAACTGATGCTCGATTCCATTAGAAGAACAAAAAGAAGCAAACTGAGAGTTATCAAACTCAGTACCATTATCGCTACAATAGCTCTAATGGTATCAGGAGGAAACTCAGTTTTCAACTTCAAAATCAGATCACGAGCAAAGGAAAAACTTCATCCTTACCCTCCATAAAGAACACCCAAAGTACCTCGAAAATTGTCAACGATCACTAGAACGTACCACTCCCACCCGCTGAGCAAACCCGTTGGACCAACTGTGTCCATGTGAAAGAGCTCGCCGGTCGCTTTGTCATCACCTGATTAACAGGTGGGTGGGAAGCAGCAACCATCTTCCCGTGACGACAAGGATGGCAAACAAGGTCCTTCTGAAACTTAAGCTTGGGCAATCCTTGGATTAGGCCAAGTGAGCTAAGTCTTGCAAGCAAGTCAAAACTCAAGTGACCGAGCCTCCTATGCCACTTCCACAAATCAGAAGAAGGACCAGCCATCAAACATCTAGCAGAGCCGAACGAACGAGAAAAATCGGCTCTGAAAACACAGCCAAAAGGACGATCCAACAAACAAGATCTCCCCGAGGGTCTAAAACACGACTCAAACCCTTCTTAAAGCGCACTTCACAATCATCCTCAAGAAGTTGCAAAACAGAAAGCAAATTGTAATGCAAGTTCGAAACCAAGGCAACATCCTTAAGAACAAAGTTCTCATTGAGCCGAATAGCTCCTTGAGAAACAACCTTACCTCTACTCTACTATTATCCCCGAAAGTGATGTACTCCTTGTGCATCACGGGGCTAAGGCTGGAGAACCATTCCTTCTTTCCGGTCATGTGGCGCGAACACCCGGAATCCATGAGCCACATGTTCTCCAACCGAAGTTCCTGCATCAATAGAAAGGCAGGAAGTGAGCATATGGCACAACACTGGGGTTAGTATACTGAGAAGGATACCAGTGCTGTGTCATAGGCCCAGAAAAAGTGTTAGCAGCAACACCAAGCTGTCCTCGTCCCATGGGTGAATAGCGATCACCACCAACCTGAAAGGGTGGTCCGCTATGGAACGAAAAACCTCCAAACTGACCTACTTGTCCCATTTGAGCAAAGCGATCACCACCATACTGAAAAGGTGGTCCGCTATGGGACTGAGCAGCAAAACCTCTTACACTCGGCTCACATCGTATTGAGGACGACCAGACCGCGATGGGCACGACCACCACCCCGTGGTCTAGCTGCCTGGGGCCTAGCAACCTGAGGAGGTGCACCTCCAGGTCTAGCGCCCTGCCTCTGAACTCCCGACCTTGCACACCATGGAGAGGGTGGTGCCTGGCCTGGTTGTTCAGCTCCAACTCCTTCCTAGCGTCTCTCTTCCTCCGAAAGCAAAACTCAGCTAGCTAGGTGACCCTCACGGTGACAGTACTCGCACTCAAACCTCACCACTCTCTTGGGTTGTTGGTTCCTAAAGTTGCGAGGGTTGTTCACACTGGCTGGCTGCTTGCCTCTCGGAAGGGATCACTAGAGACGTCAGGAAGGTGTCAAGTGTTTCCTAAGATGGTTAGGTTTGGGAATCCACACTTGCTTGCGAGGTGGAGCCTTGGAGGTTCATCAAGGATACCATCCTTGGTGATAGGCTTGGGAGGCTCAGGTGGGGTGATCTTGGTAAGCTTAGGGATAGCGGATGGCTTCTCACTCGGGTTCACTCCGCTAAACTCACCGATCTTGCCAAGATACTAGCGCCCTTCCCACCTGAAGCAAAGCCTACTCCTGAGCAATCAGTTCCCCTCTTGAACTGACTGATCATCATGCCCAACTGCGGCTCACTGCATGACACCCAACTCAGGATGGACCGAAGGTATGTGTTTTCCTCCTCGGTTTGCATCCTGTCATGCCGACAGTTGGCAATCTCAAGCTCCATCCCACACATCGCTCACATTGAGCGGACAAAGTGCTAACTGAGCTGGCCTTCAAGGCTTCAGCAAACTTGGCATTAACTTCTGCCAACTCAGTTCGCAAGCTAGGACAAAGCTTGCACGCACCAAGCAGAAGACCTTGCCTTCACTTCCTCCAGCTCCTTCTTCAGGGAGGGACACTCTTTGCAATCACCTACCAAGTCTAGCCTACTCTTCAGCTCATCATACACCTCAATCAAAGAGGCATACTTGGTTTGCAAGGTGGCAAAGTTTGTCATATGCATCGTGCACTCCTCACACTCCTCCACATCGGTCACCTTCACCTCAGACCTAGCTAACTCAAGCTCCTTAAGCGCCTCATTCATCTTAGCCTTAAACTCATTGCGCTCTCGGATAGCTCGCTTGAGTTGCTTGTCCTGAGCGAGAACTATGTCGACAAGAGAATCACGCTCACCGGTAAGGCGATCGACAAGAGAAGAGGTTGATACCTCGGAAGCATCGTCGTCATCGTCGTCGTCGGTGTCGGCGTCCTTTGCCTGGCATTGGCGTCCTCTTCGTCCAAGGCCATGGTGCAGAGACCTTGGAGGAGTGGCCGAAGAAGCAGAGTCCGTTGAAGCGTTCTTCAGTCTTGTGCTCGGACCCATCGTCGCTGGAGTCGCCGTCGGAGGTCTTCTCGCCATCACTGATGGTGGCGAGGAAGGCACGCCGACCGGCGTCGAAAGCCTTCTCCATGTCCTCTCGCGCGATACTGCCCTTCTTCTTCTTCCCGGCCTTGTTCTCTGGCTTGCCCTTGCGCCTGGAGTTGCGGTTCTTGCCGGGGAAGTTCTTGTCGTTCTTGGGGCAGTTCGCCATGAAGTGGTCTAGTCACCACACTTGTAGCAGCCCTCGCGTGCGCCACCACGCCGGCGATTCAGGCGGTTGTTGTGAAACCGCGAGAACCGGGTGATGACGAGGGCGAGCTCGTCGTCTCCAACCGCCTCCAACTGCTCCTCCTCCGTGACTGTAAGCAAAGATGACAAAGAAAACAGAGGAGGTGAGGGGTCAGCAGAGAAAGTCGATCCACCTGTGCCAGAGACCAAAGCCATGGTATGTGAAGATGGGTTCTTCAGCTTGGCCTGAGTCAGGTGATCGATCTCGGTGGACTTGAGCTTGCTGAACAGCTCGTCCACGGTGAGGGTGTCATAAGATGTAGACTCTATGATGGTCGACACCTTCACCTCCCATACCCTCCGATCCAGGGCGTATAGCAACTTGAGAGCCCTCTCATGATCGTCATAGGGTAGGTTAGCCCGATTGGCACGCATCTTGTTCACAATCGTTTGGAAACGAGCGAACATGGCGTCAATCGTCTCTCCCTCCAACTGAACAAAGTTCTCGTACTCGCGCTTGTACGTCTCGAAGAGTCTGGTCTTGACCTGAGCGGTCCCCTCGTGATAGCTCTGAAGCTTCACCCAGATCTCTCGTGCCGTCTCAAGCTCAGAGACACGCTCGAACTCAGGAAGGGAGATGCTGGCCAAAAGAGCGTTACGAGCCTTGGAGTTGGCCTCGTGCTGGTCAATCTGGATCTGACCCACACGAGCCGCAAGGACTACGTACTCAGCATTCTCACATATCTCCCAGACAGAAGATCCGATGCTGTTGAGATAAGCACGCATCCGAATCTTCCAATAGGGATAGTTCGTTCCATCGAACCACGGAGCCTTGCCGTTCCCTCGTTCCATGTCGCCCTTAGGATCCGAAACCGATTAAGGTAGAGAAGATCCCTTAACCGGCTCCGATACCAATTGAAGGACCGGATTAGCGACCAGAGGGGGGGGGGTGAATGGGAGCCTCAAATTCAACTCGTGAATAGTATGGCCCTTGTCCCAGAAAGTCACCCCAAAAGCAAGACTCGAAACGACCGGAGAGTTCACGACCTACGAGTAGGTGGATACCCTAGGAGATGTCCTAGTGGTACAGCGGAACCTCCGGAGAAACTCCAAACCAACTGCCAAAGCCATGGAGCAAAACTGCACAATCAGCAGATTCGCGGCTGACTATTTGCGGTCAGAGTCCCGGACTGTCCGCCGTTGAGTCCCGGACTGTCCGCACTGGAGCCGGATGTCCGCCGGCAAAAACACAGAAACAAACAGTGCTGCAAGTCTGCTGGTAGGTCCCGGTACTATCCTGGGTTTGTACCGCGGACTGTCCGCCGTTCACTCACACTGACAGTGATAGTCAGAGGTCTGCACCTGACTGAACCGCCAAATCCCGATCCCCGGACTGTCCGCCGCTGGGGGCGCGGACTGTCCGCGGATGAACAGAAAGCACAATTCTGCTCGGATGAAAAGGCAAATCGATCGGAACTTCACCAAATCAAAAGGGGCTTCGATCAAACTTCTCCCAGGTGATCCTCATGTATTGGGGTGCTAATCCTAAGAAATCATCGCACCAAACCAAGTCAATCAAGAGAGATTCTGGATCACCGTAAAGGGGAAGAACGAAGAACGAACACAAATGAACCCGATCTATGGATTCGTGAGGTTAGGAGAGAATTCCTTCGGTAGAAAGAAGGGGCTCACGACCAAGAACAAATTGATTCAAGTGGAATCGAAAACATCTCGCGGAGAGGAGAACGAGGCAAATCTCCGGAAGATGAAAAACCAAACGTGAAGAACACACAGACACGATTCGATTTCAGCCGAAATTCCTCCACACGAGGAGACAACGACAATACGGTCTCGTTTCCTCAAAAGATCCAAATACACAGAGGTATGATTCCCGTCTCTGCGGATCGCTTGCAGCGAGGTATGATTAGAACCTAAGCAGAGGGCTAGAGAGAGAGAGCTCAGGAACAAATGACTGCAAGGATAGAGGGAGAGGAGGGGTGCCTCTCTTATTTATAGCCTAAAACAATAATCCCCTTTCTACCCTAGATACAAGAGCGAAGCGGCCAACCCTAGGGTATCCCGGTCCAACTCTGCTGATAGCCGATCCGACGGCCACGCGCCCATCTCATCCTTAGCTTCGCCTCGACGCAAGCCTCAGGATGCCGCCACGTGCCGCCCTGTCGACCGCCGTGCCTACTTCGCGAATAGCTGCGCCGCCGCGCCAGCCTCTTCACGCCGCCACGCGTCGACCGTCCTTTTTGCGGACCTCCCCCTGGTTTTGAGGCCGAAACCGGGAAACCTGGGCCTTCCCCCGGTTTTGAGGCCAAAACCGGGAAACCTGTCCTCAGGCTGAGTTTTGTGGCCCAAACTCAGAAACCCGCGCGCCCAGGTTTTGAGGCCCAAACCTGGAAACCGTCCATGCCGAGTTTTGAGGCCCAAACTCGGAAACCGGCCACCCCGAGTTTTGAGGCCCAAACTCGGAAACCGTCGAGGGTAGCTTTTCGAGGCTCAGCTACCGAACCCGTGCCGTAGACGGGATGTGGTTCGCACACCCCGAGTTCCAGCACCGATGCCGGAGCATGTCCAGCCAGCCTGCACGCCGGGCACAGTGCATTCGCCATCCTTCTCGGCCTCCCGCCAAGTGTCACGACGCCATCACCTTCCTCTCGACTCGGCCGATGCACAGCACATCCCCATGTGCTCTTGCTTGTCAACGCAACGTGCCAGTTACCACAGCTGGTCCTCAGGTCTCCAGGTCGTCGGTCCAAGCTCCACGTCCTCCCTTCACCGTTCTAGGTCCGTCGGCACGGCACGTCCCTACTTGACCTTCACCTCACCTTTGACCACTGTCTGAGCTTCGCACCTGCACATCAACACAGCCAAGAGACATGTTGCCCGTTGATCGATCACTCATCACTCAGGAAGGGAACCACAAGGGCACATATCAACCTTGTGTTCTCACCTTGGTTAAACAATCTGATCTATTAAATTTTTAAGATGCTACTTTCATGCTCATCTTATCCTATCACTCATGTTAAGATTGAATAACACATAAACAACAAGTTTTTGTCTTGTTCGATGTGCCTAAGGTTAGACAGGAATGAACAAAACTTTTGGTTCTGTTGGTGTTTTTCCACTAACAGAGCCCATGCACTTGATCTCTACCTGTCTTTATGAGCAGGACACAATCTTGAGCAAAACATGGAGGAGTTTTTCAACTCCCAAATTCTATAGAGTGAAAGTCCTAGATCTACAAGAAGATGTGCACTAATCAAGATGCTGCCAGCTTTCACAACTAATGCTTCACTTCAAATTATTGGGCGAACGAAGAACATGAGTGACACCATATCAAGAGGTGTAGTTATCAAGGTCTACCAATCAAGATCAAATGATGCACCTCAAGAATGAACATGGTGAGAAGTCCTATTCAGAGGACTTAAACATTGAACCCTCGCCGAAAGGTAAAATTGGTAGTTATCCATATTTATCTTTTCTGCATTAATTTCTCTTTTTGCATGTTTACTTTCTATCATTTGCATAATCACTTCTCCATAGCATATTTACTTTTCTGCATTATCATTGCATAAAAAAAGAGAAAATAAAAATATTACACTGCATCATAAAACTTAAAAGCCTCGTGTGAATAATTCTATGGTGTGTAAAACTCGTAGGGATATTCACCGTGGTGGCACAAAAATAAAAATGCATTCATTTTGTTAGACTGTCATTGCATCATAAAAATAAAAATACAAAATATTAAGAAAGAGATCTTACTGAAACTCTGGACAATTAAGGATTAAGTGGCCAACCACTAACGCTTAATCTATTCCACAAGTCTGGATGTCTATATGAGTTTCACAGGATTGAAAGACCAAGAAAAGCTGACGAGCAAGTGGATCCATAGTTGGAGCACTGTTTCCACAACAATCAACATCAATCAAAGCTCCGACAGAAACACAATTCCACCGCCAGTCTGCTACATGGCAAGATTGAACGACTATGATAACATTCAGCTTGGGGGAAAGCACCCCCGTGTATCCAGGTAAGTATCCTTATCCTCTTAAGTTTACTTTCTATACATAAATAAAATGAAACAAAAAAAATGTGGGCACATGAAGGCTCACCATTAATTAAAAAGAAAAAATATATGGGCACATGAAGGCTCAACGTTATTAAGGGAACCGGCTTGGGGGAGACGCACCCCTGTTATCTTCGTAATCCAGGTATATCTTATTCAGTATCTTCGTTATTTATAATAAGTTTGTTAGGTTAAATAAATAGTATGTTAGGTTAAAAAATAGTGTGTTAAGTTTGCTTAGTTTGTTTTAATAGTTAATAATAAAAGAAGAACTCTCTCTAATCTTTTATATGGAAATGATGAATAGTTGCTCTATCTAATTTCTTTCAAGTACCTAGCCTTCAAAACATGAGTTCTCCTAATTAATAACGATACTTAAAATGAAATTAAATGCATGGATGGCAAATACTTGATCTGAGGTCTAGGTAATTGATAGATATGACATGTGATGATCTGAGCTACTACTATCTTATTCTAAACAACACTAGAGTTCCGGAGAGTTTTCAATATCATGGTTTTAAATAGCGAGCTAAAGCTAAAGTGTTTAGCGTTTTATAAACTGTAATTAGCGGACTTTAGCGGCAAAATAGCGGCAGAATTGTGCATGAACGCAAATAGCGGCACAATTTTTTTCAAGCTATTTCGGGCTATAGCGGCACAAATAGTGGGCTATTTAATTCCATGTTCAATATTAATATTACTAATAATTGCATTGAGTTAAATTAAGCTTTGTTGACCCTATCAGAAGTTATCATGCTATTGAATTGAGATCACTTACACATTCCATCCATTTTCCTCATAAATGCTCATGATTATTTGTTCATAATCTCTCAAAAGTTTGTTGGAAGCACATGACTATTCAAAAAAAAAGAGAGAAAATCCGAGGAAATAAAAAGGGACAAGTGTCCGAAACCTCAAAAGATTGATCCCGAGGAAATAAAAAGGGACAAGTGTCTGGAACCTCAAAAAAAAGAAAAAAAATATATTAAAAAAATGGGCACGTGACCGATAGTAGAATTAGTCTGATAGCCATGTGTCTCCGATAGACAGAAGAGAGTGATATATATTCAAAAGAGTATCCGACTCCATTTTCCATACACATGCACTTCTCGATTCAATGGTGTCGTTGACTTTCACTTTGGATCCATCGTTTAATTTGGCAACATATATGTTTTTAATCTTTTCTAAAAATTCATAAAACTCTGGGATAAAGGTGAAGTGAAAGAACTAGAGACATAGTGCTTGATTTGATCATTCTATCTTTCAATTACTCAAGATTCAAGGTAAAGTACTAAGCCCCGTGATAAATAATATGATATCTTTATGAGAACTTTTGTTTGAATACATGTGTACTTGTTGGAAGTGAACATATTGCAGCAACTCTTGATCCACTATTGAGTTTTACTTTGCTAAGGGACTAGCAAAGGTTAAGCTTGGGGGAACTTGTTGATGCTCACTAATTCTCATAATTAACCATCAACTATTGCATGAAACGACACTAAATGAATCACAAAGCATAGTTGTAGGGTTTGAAACTAACATGTTCCACGAGTTTTGGTGCTCTCACTTGTTTTGTAGGACATCCATGTTTTTATATAAAAGTATCTCAAGTAATGAATTGGAGCACACCATTGCAAAGAGCTCATCAAGACGATCGAAACGGACATACCATTTGCTATATTCAGAGTCCCGGATGAAAAGATATTAATTTCACAACAAAACCTACAAAAGAAGGATCTAGAAGACACCAGAAGACACAACGAGGCGGCCCGCCACGGAGGCCCACTAGGCCAGACCGACCGGTGGGGCCCACCGACCGACCGGTCGGCCACGGAGGCCGTTTTGCCTCTGCCTTCTGGAACCTTCTTGCACTGCCTCCTAGGATACATCTCCACCGTCCCTGAAGTCGGTTTGATCCTACGGCCACAGTTCCTCGCCCAAGGCTATATAAGCAGCCCCAGACCCCCCTCTCCAGGCATCTCCATATTCATTATTCATCTCCACATCAGAAACTAGGGTTTCAATTAGAAGTAGAGGTCCCTCTAGATGAATCTCTTCTAGTTCATCTAGAATTAGATCTAGTTCTAGTTCTTCTAGTTCTAGTTCATCTAGTTCTAGTTGTCTAGTTCATCTAGTTGTAATTAGAGATCAGATTAGAGAGAGAAGGAGGAGAGAGCTGAGGAGGAGCCGGATCTATCGGATCTTCCTCGACATTGTAATGGTGCAGCATCTGGTTCGTCTTCAAGTAATCTCCAGGTTCTTCATTTATCAGTTCTAAGTATTTTATTTAATTTCAGTTCTTGCTTTATTTTATTTACTGGATCTCCACTTGTATTGAGTGCTCTAGTTATTCATGGTAATTAGAGTAGTAATCATTAGTGTAGACGCGGTGTCTAGGCTAGTGTTTACCTGAGTTTGCGCCCAATCCTCCGGTTAGTTGTGGTAGCTACAGGGGTGACAGCTTTGTAGATTGTTATAATCTACCACGTTAGGATTGGTGTTTCGTAGAGCTTTTTGACAGCCTTCTCCCGATTACCCTTTTCCCAGTCTTTTTCGAGAATCGGAAAGGTACTGCTGCTCCAAAGTAAGTAAATTATAGTAAGCCTTTGATTAGATAGACCTGCTTAGAAAACCCTAAAATCTCTCTCTAACCACATTACCATTCTTTTCTTGGATAATCTTAATTCTTCTAGTACACTTCACTTCACTCCCCGTGGAAATTGATACCCTGGAATACTCTCGGGTGAAAGCTACATCGGTATTCGTGCACTTGCGGATTTTTCTGTGTGCGTTTAAAATACCCAACAATCTAGAGGTCCAATGCCTCAAGGTCCTAGGCCACAAGGAGGTTTTGCCCGACGGTATCCTAACTTTGTAGGATATGGACCCCATGGCGGTGGCTTTGTTGTTGAGCGTTACTCGCCACCGCGTTTTGGCTATCGCGGTGAGCGCTCTCCTCCTAGCTGACCACGTTTTCCTGTGCGTGGTGATCGCTTTCCCCGTAGGTATGCTAGGAATGGCTTTTCTACTAACTGTTCTTTTGAGCAGCCGGGACAATACTGGTATTCTTCCCATTTTACTCACCCTAGTGTTGGACCGTATGCTCACCATATGTCTTTTTATCGATGTAGGTAAGTAGATTGGAGAATGTTTGGCTTGTGGATTCTGGGTGCTCAAGGCATATGACCGGAAAGTCCATGTGGTTCTCCAGTCTTAGTCCAGTCACCGAAAAAAAGTTTATTACCTTCGGTGACAATAGCAAAGGTAAGGTGCTATCCCGTGGTTCTGTGCGAGTTTAATGAGCATTTTGTCTTACGTGATGTTGCTCTTGTATCAAACTTGTATTTAAATCTTCTGACGGACCAGGATGTCAGAGATATCATCAGAAGATGATTACTCCGACTAATCCCAGACGGCACAGGAGATCCGAAGACTTGATACAAAGCGTACTTGGATTAGGATTCTCACTAGAACTTAGTCGAGTTCTTAAAGGAAGTCTTGTAATTAGATTAGGACTCCTCTGTTGTACTGACTAGGACTCGGTCTGCGCTATGCTTCACCCGGATATATAAGGGGAAGCAGGCGCAAGCTCCAGACAATGGAATCATAATCATACACAAGGTATACGCCGCACTGGACGTAAGGTATTACGCTATTTAGCGGCCTGAACCAGTATAAATCGCTGTCTTTGTGTACTCGCCGAGTCCTATGAACACCGATCCCCACCGAACAAATCATCTGAGATTACTCAAGACGAGTTGCCGGTTAACAAACACCGATAGCTGGCGCACCAGGTAGGGGCTTTCGGCGATTCTACGACCAAGAGCCCGGGGAACCACGACAACATGTTCTCGGCGGGATCAATTTTTGTTTTTGGCTCATGGACTTGCATCGCGGATGATCAAGGAAAGCTGCATCGACAACTTCACAATGATCTAAAAGCGCAAGCCACACCAAAGATGAGTGATCTCACTTAGAACCTAGCAAACCTTACTATCCAAGATCCGCAAGATTCTGGAGACCAACCGGAAGCACCCGACTCCTACTCGAACTCAAATTCTGAGAACGAAAAGGACTCGGAGACCAAACATGGCATCACCTTCGGACTGCGGAACTCGGCTGAAAACTTCCAAGACCTGATTGACGCAAAATTCAAAGAGTATCAACAGATACCTTTGACCGGAGCTCAACAAGTACTCGTTTTCAGCTCTACCAAGGAGGGTAACATTGTCCATTGGCCAATACAGCCAGCTCCGGCTAGGCTGGTTGGCACAATCGACCAGCAACTTCCATATAAACATGGACATCAGCTCCCCTTTGAGGAACATGATACCTCAACAGAACTAATCTCTAGCACTTCTACTTTGGAGTCGGTTACGCCAGGATCAATAAACCAGGGCTACACCCGTGAAGTTTTCATGGCGGGGCATCAGTCATCTCTACGACCGCCAACCCCTCCAGATGTCTTCCAGGATGATGAAACTCTGAGTATGATATCTGACAACGACCTAGAAGGACCCGGAGAAACCGAGTCAATAAAGGCTGAGAGAATCAGAAGGAATCAAGCTAAAGAAGCTCACAGAAGGCGCGCAAATCACAGCAAGGAAGCCGTAGACCGCTACAATGTACGACTTGAAGAATATAATACTCGGAGGCGCCTAGAAGAGGACGCGAAAATCATGCTCGCGCTCAATGTGATCAGGAGCATCAATCACAAAACGATCACAATCACAATCGCCGACGAGCTGATTGCTCCCGCAACCTCGAGCCTGAGTTTATGAGAGTCGCTGGTCACAAGGTATTCCAGACACCCTATCAGAACATTATGGCCCCAGCTACAGAGATGGGAGCCATGGACAACCGCACCCCCGATGAAGAGCGACGATTAATCATGCTTCAGACTACTGCGCTACAACTCCGGGGACAGAACCTTGAGTCTCTAGCTGATGAACAAGCGTCATCCCATCCAAGCCAGAGGCGACCTGTTCAGGAGCGACTCGGCCGGGTTCCAGCAAGGAGTCGTCTGGGCCACCGAGTACCTGATCAAGCTGAAGAAGGAGCCGAATCCTCATACCAAGGAGTCGCAATTGCGGCATCTGACGCAGTTGATCGTTTCCCTTGCTTTTTCCAGAGGCTACGAGCAGTCCCGTTTCCATGAAAATTCAAACTCGGGAACTACTCAAAGTACGATGGGAAGAGAGAACCTAAATGGTGGCTCAGACTGTACGCTCAAGCAGTCGAGTTAGCTGGAGGAAGCAACGACGTCAAAGCACTCTTTCTCCCAATGGCTTTAGAGATAATGCCACTCGCTGGTTCGACAGGCTTAATCCCGAATCCATTGACTCCTGGGAACAACTCCATTGTATCTTCATAGAAAACTTTGCGGGTGTCCCGAGAGATCAGATCCCCGGACTAAGCTCAGGACCTGCAGGCAACAGAAAAATGAGTCAATACGGGAGTACTATAGGCGCTTTTCAGAGATCTGCTCCACAGTATCTGACATTACAGACAGAGAAGTAATTGACCTTTTTGGCAATAGAATTTGCGAAAGATACAATTACAAGATTTCATCAAGCATGACCTGACCACCGCCGACGAGTTCCATCGGGCCGTAAATTCCATGATAGCAACAGAAGAACGCACTCAGGAACGCTTCCCCGAGAGGAACACACAGGGCGATCGAGGGAACAACCAGAGAGGCAACCAGGCACCACACAGCAAAACACCCGCAAGAGAACAAGAGACAATACTGTTGTTGCCATGGAGCCTCAGAAGAAGGGGAATAAGCCATCCACCTTTGACGACTTACTCGACGGACCGTGCCCTTTCCATCCTAAAGGAGGACATCAGGCTAGGCATTGTCGACAGCTCAAGGAGAGAGGCTTAAACTCCGACTTCAATAAAAACAAGAAAGACAAGGGGAAAAAAAGCAGCCGGAGACCCTCAGCAGGACGCTGGCGGTTTCCAGCACCCCAAAGGGACCATCAACGTCATATTTGGGGGAGTAACTACCAGCGATAATAAAAGGCTCCAGAAGCTTTCCTACGAGAGATCATGTCTACAGAACCAGCAACTCCCAGATATCTTGACTGGTCTGAGCACCCAATTAATTTCTCCCGAGCGGACCAATGGACCAGCGTCTCAAATGCAGGGCATTACCCGCTAGTCCTGGATCCTACGGTCGCCGGGTTTACATTGGGCAGAGTACTCATTGATGGAGGGGCAGGACTTAACGTCATCTTTGCAAGCACCCTACGCAAGATGAATCTAGATCTCGCAACCCAACTCACACCATCAAGTGCCCCCTTCTACGGCATAGTACCGTACCCGGAAAGGCGGCTGTACCACTCGGAAGAATCATACTACCCGTCACATTTGGAACTCAGATCAATTACCGGACTGAGTACATCAGTTTTGAGGTAGCCGACTTCGAATCATCGTACCACGCCATATTTGGACGACCAGCCATTGCCAAGTTTATGGCAATGCCTCATTACCCGTACCTTCTGCTGAAGATGCCGGGTCCTAAGGGAATCCTAACCTTCAGGGGTGACTTGAAGCGATCTTTCGATTGTGACACAGAGGCTGTTCAAATCACTGAAAAAGCTCAACTCGCTCTGGAAGTACAAGAACTCGCTCAGATGGTACATAATACCAAGCCTGGAGATTTAGAAATCTCAACCAAGAAGGCGGGTACTATCCAACCATCAGCAGAAGTCTCTACAAAAACCATTGACCTAGAAACCAGTGATCCCTCTAAGACAGAGGTTATCAGTGCGCACCTATCTATCTGCAGAATAGGAACTCGCGCTCACCAAATTCCTTAGAGCAAACAAAGATATATTTGCTTGGAAACCGGCTGATATGCCAAGAGTCCCAAGGAATTTGGCTGAGCACAAATTGGAATTAAAAGAAGGTTCTAGACCTATCAAGCAAAGACTACGACGGTTCTCACCAGAAAATAAAGAGGCGATCAAGAAGGAAATAGCCAAACTACTCACAGCCGGATTCATCAGAGAAATCCTTCACCCCGAGTGGTTAGCCAACCCAGTGCTAGTCAAGAAGAAGAATTCTTCCGAGTGGCGCATGTGTGTCGACTACACAGACCTCAACAAACATTGTCCAAAGGATCCTTTCGGATTACCGAGGATAGATCAAATAGTTGGCTCTGCTCTATTATCCTTTCTGGATTGCTACTCCGGGTACCACCAGATTGCTCTCAAAGAAGAAGATCAACCAAGACATCGTTTATAACTCCCTTTGGCGCCTACTGTTATAAAACCATGTCCTTTGGGCTGAAGAATGCAGGGGCCACTTATCAACGAGCTATCCAAGATTGCTTGGGTGACCAAATTGGCCGCAACGCAGAAGCTTATGTCGACGATGTGGTCATAAAGACAAAGGATCCAACTACTCTCATATCAGACCTGGAGGAAACCTTCAACCGACTGCGCACATATCAATGGAGACTCAATCCCACAAAATGCATTTTCGGAGTACCCTCAGGCCAATTACTCGGATTTCTTGTTAGCCATCAGGGCATCGAGGCTAGCCAAAAGCAGATCACAGCTATCATCAACATGAAGCCACCTACCTCAGCCAGGGATGTTCAGAAGCTCACGGGTGCATGGCCGCGCTAAAATCGATTTATCTCACGGCTGGGAGAAAAGGGACTCCCTTTCTTCAAATTACTCAAGGCTGGCGATAAATTTTAGTGGACAGAAGAAACGGACAGGGCCTTTGAACAACTCAAAGGATACCTTACCAATTCACCTATACTGACGCCACCAGAACCCAGGGAGCCAATGGTGCTTTATATTGCAGCTACCACACACGTTGTAAGCACAACGATTGTAGTGGAGCGCAAGGATGACAAGCACATCTACCACACCCCAGTGACCAGTGTATTACATCAACGAGGTACTCTCCGATCCAAAGGCCAGATACCCGCAAGTACAGAAATTACTCTACACTCTACTCATATCCTCAAGAAAGCTACGGCATTATTTCGAAGCCCATGAGATCACAGTTGTTACGGATTTTCCTTTGGGAGAAATCCTCCACAATCGTGATGCTACTGAAAGAATTTCAAGTGGGCAGTCGAATTGGGGGCACTTAACATCAATTTCACTCCCAGGAAAGCAATCAAGTCACAAGCTCTAGCTGATTTCGTCGCCGAATGGACAGAAATACAACAGATCCAAGACAATGCTATTCCCGATCATTGGAAGATGTACTTTGATGGGTCCCTAAAACTCGGAGGAGCAGGAGCCGGAGTACTACTTGTATCACCCGTATCACGAGAGCAGCTCAAGTACGTTCTACAGATATTGTGGCCTGACCACAATGAAGCAAAATATGAAACGATACTCCACGGACTCAAGCTAGCAGTCGCATTGGGCATCAAGCGACTCCTAGTCTACGACGACTCTTCTGTGGTAATTCACCAAGTCAACAAAGACTGGGATTGTACCAAGGAACAATGAATGCCTATTGCGCGGAAATCCGTAAGCTAGAAAAATACTTTTCTGGGCTGGAACTCATTCATATTACCCAGCATCTCAATGTAGCAGCAGATGTCCTAGCTAAATTGGGTTCCGACAGGGCTCTGGTCCCGAGTGGTACCTTCGTTCATGAGTTATCCAAGCCGTCAATTCAAGAGAAGGAAGAGGTTGACCCAGCACCATCTGCTCGGGTTCTAGCTCTAGCACCCAACTGGACACAAGTTTTCATCGACTACTTCAAAGAGCATAAACTACCAAGTGGCAAAATAGCTGCAGAGCAAGTCACCCGACGTAGCAAAAACTATGTTCTAGTCGGGACCGGCTATATCGACGCGGAGCTTCGTCAGGAATCCTCCTCAAGTGCATCTCACCAGAGGGCAGAGAAATCCTAAATGAAGTCCACTCCGGGTGCTGTGGCAACCATGCAACATCAAGGACACTAGTCGGAAAAATCTTCAGATCAGGGTACTATTGGCCCTCAGCCTTGAAAGATGCAGAAGACCTAGTCCGCCGCTGTTAGTCATTCTAGTCTTTGCCAAACAGCAGCATGTACCTGCGCATGATTGATTTGTATTCCTCCATCATGGCCTTTCTCATGCAGGGGACTCGATATGGTGGGTCCTCTTAAGCGTGCTCCAGGCAGATTCGAGTACATCTACGTCGCAATCGACAAATTCACCAAGTGGATTGAGTACTTGCCATTGGTTAAGTTCAAGACATCTAAGTCCGTACAATTCATGCAGAGCATCTTTCATCGTTTGGGATGCCACATAGAATTATCACTGACCTCGGGTCCCCTTTCATGGCTATTGAGTTCAAGTCATGGGCCAGCAACTGTGGAATCAAGATAGACTACGCATCAGTAGCCCATCCACAATCCAATGACCAAGTTGAATGAGCAAATGCCCTAATTCTTGCTGGATTAAAACCAAGGCTATTTGACCTTCTAAAAGATCACGGCGAAAGTGGGTCGAAGAGCTGCCTAAGGTAGTCTAGGGGCTACGGACACAACAAAGTCGGGCAAGAGGCCAAACTCCTTTCTTCTTGGTATATGGCACTGAAGCAATCCTCCCGGCTGACTTAATTGAGAGCTCCCCATGAACAGAGCAGTACAATGAAGGCAAAGCTGATGATACTAGACGGCTAGAAGCCGACAGCATTGAAGAATCCTGATTAACCGCACTCTTTCAGTTAGCAAGATACCTTCAAGTGATGAGGCGCTACTATGACAAAACGTCCATCACCGCACCTTCCAAGTAGGCGATCTGGTCCTGAAGAAAATTCAGAATACCACAGGGCGCCACAAGCTCATGAGTCCATGGGAAGGATCCTACATAGTATCCAAAGTAACAAGACCCGGGTCATTTGAGTTAGTCACTGAGGATGATTCTCTGTTGCCAAATTCATGGAATATTGAGCATCTGAAGAAATTCCATACCTAAGGATTACGCTAGAAATCTGACTCAGGGCAATTGTATTCACTACACAGATATTAATAAGTTTGCAGTTCATCAACAACAAGAGCTTTTTCTCTTATTACACTTCATTATGACTATTTAGTCACATGAAGCCTATCAGTCATACAATAAGCTTTAGCTATTGTATCCCACCGACTAATATATAATATTACTCGGATGGATTGGTTCAGCGACAACCATACTCGAGTTACGAGCCCCGAGCTCAATACAACTCTAATGATAGTATGGCTTAATACCCGGCTGTCAACCTATAGCGAATATGGTATCTACCATAGTAGATACTAGTTCCTATAAGGAGTAACAAGGGAGTAGTACTCACCCTGTTAAAACTTAACCGGACAGAGGTCCACCCATTTTCGCACTCAAGCTGCGGTACAAGAGGATATGATTCACCCAGAAGGAGCCATTGTCACGGTCCTTCAAGAGGTGCTTGATCAAAATTATCCCTTGAACAAGGGTACTAAGAGTAGTACTCGGGCAAGACTAAGTTCTCTACATGATCGTTATAAGACTACTAGAGAAACGAAGTCACACGACCCAAACCCAAGTGCTAGAGAGCACCCGGATAGACTCGTCTAATAAGACGCCTGGTCATACATCCACATCAAACAGAAACAACCCATTGACAAGAAATTTCTTGCAATGACGAGTTGATTTATATACGAACTTCACAAAGACTCAAAGTAACTAATACTTTGATTCTTTATATTTGATAATTGTTTTCCCAGGAATACAAGGAATTGTTTCCAGGGAATACAAGCGGCGGTCAAACGATCAAGGAGGCTAAACTACTCTACAAGATCTAAAATCTGCGAGTACTCTCCTCCGCTGCAGTCTTCACCACCTCCTGCATTGCCGCAAGATCCTCATCGCCTTTGCCCAGGAAGCGTCATAAGAGATGACAAGTCGAAGGACGGCAGATGCAGCCGCAGTGTCGCCATTAGACCCTGCACAACTAAAGTCGACATATCTTTGATATACTGAGCCAGCCGTCCAGGTGCAGCTTGGCCCGATCAATCAAAGATTCCTCGACTCCTTCAGGGCACGAAATCATATCTAGGATAGGCTCGACGGCACGCTCCAACGCCTTCAAGGAAGCCTGCGAAGACTCGAGGGCCTCCGCGACTCCTTCGTGATTTCAATGCCTGCAGGAGGTCCCGGTCAGCACCCTCACGCATCAATTTGGCCTCTTGGAGAGTACTTCGTGCATTAGCATATACCTCTTCAAGCTCCGCCTGCTTTCGGTTGAACGCGGTTTGCCACCCGGAAGCCAGCTTGTTTGCATCTGAAGACACATCAATCGGTTAACGCGTCATCAGTTGGCAAGGAGCAGAAGACTCGAAGCAGTATTTTCAACTTACCATCCAGTTGCTTCTTGGAAGTTTTCTTTAGCTCCTTCATCTTCTGCTCCAAGGAGGCGTCTTTGGCTATCAGCGCTACCTCCCGGTTATTGGCAGCGTCGCGCTCAGCTACTACAGTCTTAAGACTACCTTGCAGCTCGTTGATGCGATTGTGCAGGAGTTGGGTGGCCACTTTTTGGCTAATTTGGTCTTGGGCGATGTAATCTCGAAGCTCTTGATTCTCACGAGACATCTCCTGACAGATCCAAGTGATCTGGTCCTTGACCTTTGCATCAAAGCCCTGCGCCAAAAATTACCGTCAGTATTCAAATGAGATTGTAACATTTGAAGAGGATTTCAAAAGATTTACCTCAACAAACTGTCGAAGGGCTTCGATAGGGCCCTCACTTGCTCACTTAACTCCTTTAGCCGGGTGAGGTCCTGGTCATACCCCATGACATCGAGCGTCGCTCCTTTACGCGTGGACTCGGGGACCCGCGAACCCTCCCTATGGAGAGTGGATGCCTCAGTATTGACGTCGGCTAAGACCATCTCCAGGGTTGGCTCGTCCGGCTGTCGAGTGCACCATTCGTAAATCATAAATTCATTCATTACTCGGTCAATTCCAACTGAGCGCAGGACAACGGAAGATCGAATACGGCACACCAACCTGAGGCAAAGGGATAATATCCACTTCAGGTGCTACATCTGCCTGGGACCCGACGTAGAGGAGCTGGGCAGAGGATCTACCTGACTAAAGACAGGAGGGGCGCTGGTTTCTTCTTTATCCACCGTCTCCGACTCCTCTACCGCCCCGGTCTCAGGGACTGCATCTGAGGCTGCTGTAGCCGACTTTGTTTTCCTACAACAGATGAGTATCTATGTTAGTACCAGAAAATGCGAGCACTCTACAAGTAAAATCTGTGACTTACTTTACGAGCTTCAATGGCCGCGGCAACTTCAAGAGAGGTTTCTTCAGTAGCGGGTCTGGAGCCGGAGCCTCTTCAAGGACCGCACTGCTTGAAGTCCTTTGGGTTGTTTCAGTATCTAGTACAAAGACATATATAAGACAAGGGTTTATTAAAATTCAAATACAAAAGAAGTACAAGGTAATTGGGTTTCCCCTTACCAGGAGCACCCATATTACAGTGCTTTTCAGCCAATGCTGGTGACAAAAGTACTTTTTGACAAGCACGGCGCCTACCAGTGCGAGCCTTCTTCGGGACAGATTCCCCGGCTTCTTGAAGTGGAGTCGGTGACCTCTTCCGGCTACTCTCAGCTTCCGGGTCTATGTGCATGACATCAGAGTCAGTTGATTCTGTGTCAAGCCAATCAAGGTCATCAGGAGAGCTTGGGTTGTTTGGAAGGTCCTCACTTCAGATAGGACCTCCTAGAATTATGCCTCCGCCTTCTTCAGTCGCCAGAGGCAGGGGCGAACAATCATTGTTACCCCTCCCCTGGCCCTATAAAAGAAGAAAACTCAGTCAAGTCAGAACGATATCTACTAAGAATCTTAAAGACAAGACAAGACAACTTTTCACCTGAGGAGGCGGGTTAATGGCGGAGAATGTCGTCATCACCGGAACAAGGTGTTCACGGTTCTTGAGCAGTCGGTTCGCCCTCCTCAGGATCTCATGATCAGGCAGCTGGTCGGCATCATGATGACTTGGGTCCTTCGTACCCAGGTACTCAAAGCCAAAGTTGGCTCGCTGTTGAAGAGGATGGATGCGGCGTGCGACGAAGTCTTGGACGACGGTGTACCCATTCAATCCGCCAAGCTTCAATCCATCTATCATATCAATGAATGGTTGGACAGCCTCTACCTCAACGGCGGTAATCTTGTCCTTCCATTCTTGGCACTTTCGTGGAGGCCATCCATCATGGCGGCGAAGAGCCGGCGGAGGGTTAGCCATATAAAACCACCCGGCAGCCCAATCTCGGACAGAATCTGACAGCTCCACAGTAATATACTGCGTGGCCGCCTCTCTCCTAAGCTGGATGCTAGCCCCTCCAACTACCTCAATGCTAGCATCACTAGGTTGGCACTTCACCCAGAAGAAGTAGCGGAAAGAGAGTAAAGGATGGGCAGATACCCAGGAAAGCTTCACACAGATGAGTGAAGATGGCAATATGGAAGCAGGCATTGGGAGTTATGGTTGAGAGTCAAACCATAGTAATGGAGCAACCCTCGCAAGAAGTCCGACGTTGGAAGCCCTAATCCCCGCTCCACGAAAAATTTGAACATGACTATCTCCGTGGTATTGGGGGCAGGAGCATGATGATTAGTCGGTACCCTCCACCCATCCAATGGCTGTGCTCGGAGCAGTCCTTGTTGCGCCAAGTAAGCAAGCTCCGTTTGTCTGGTATCCAGCATCTTCCATGCCAAGACATCAGTGGGCGGGCAAGGATGGCGCGACACTCCAGTAGTGGTGATCCTGCTTTCTTCTTCTTCTCCGCAGCGGTTTGCTTCTTAGGACCCATGTTGATGACAAGAGATTTTTTGCGCATCAACTGAGGATTGGCTAGGGGATTTCTAACTCTGAAAGCAATGGCTAGATGAAAGCGTGAGGAAAACACAGGCCCAACGACGGCTTATTATAGATCTATTTCGGCAACCGTTCATCTTTTCCAGACGGCGTTATGAAACCGTTTAAAACCCTAACGGCTGGGAGAACATTTCGGACGGCGTCAGCAACAGTGAACAAGCATACAACAAACAGACAAGCTTCGTTCTTTCACAAGACACATTTAGTACTCGGACGGAGAACAAGACAGAGGACTCGGAAAGCATTCCAAGTGCCAGGATCTTATTTATTATTACTCGGAATTACAACAGAGATACATGGGAACATCTTGAGATACAGCAACTACCAGCACAAGTACCATCAGGATGTAAAACTCTACTCTAGTATAATCAAGGTACAGAGTCCTGATGCCTAATGCACCAAGGATCGGGTTCAGTGAGACGCAGTAAAGCAGACACAGAACCTTGGGTAGACACTATCTTTCAGTGCATCCCAAGGTGGATCTCAGGCACCACCCCTAGTACTCAAGGAACTCGGGGGGAAGACCATCACCCTCGCCGCCTTTTGACAACCTGTGACTCCGAGGTTATCTACGAGTGGTAGTCACAAGAGTTCTTATAGGCGCACCTCTGTATCCCTCTGCTTGCGACCACTTGGAAACCACCCTGGCGGATGGTCCCTTCATAAGAGTTCTTCTGGACACTTCATCTACTCTACAAAAGGAAAATACCCGGGGGCTCGGCCATCTTCGCTACTGATATTACAATACTCATGGGCCTAAGGGAAGTCATACGCTAAAAGGATATGAGTTCTTTGCTTCTCGGGCAGAGTATTTATAGGCGGATTCCTCTTGGTCTATGGACTTTGTCTACGGATATAAAGTGACTGAAGGGTCAAATAATTCAACCTATGCACTGTTGCACATGTGAAGCCTGGCATCGATGATGGACTTGATTCCATGCGCACTTCAAGAGGAAGACGACAAACTTTGTAGTTGCAGAACACGACAAAAATCTTTAATATGTACAGTTGGAACAATCATTGGTCAATTATTACTGTTTCCACAGTAAATTTTTGTTCAGTGGGGGTGATAAGGGATGTTTGTTGAAAATATTACCCACCTAAAGCTGAATATTTATTACTCAGATGGAGTAAGAAGCGCATCATTGACATGTTTTGGTTCCTCAAGACCTTTATGGATTACCCGGTCATATATTTGGAAGACCCCAAGAACCGACTACTGAGTACTCGGAACTTAGGCTCGGGGGCTACAGGGTACATATCATAAAGGAAATGTTTTTTCTTACCCAAGAATTACTCTCGAAAAGGCTCAAAAGACCCTCAAAGTTATTATAAATAACAAGAGGCTCGGGGGCTACACCCTATGGGTGCACTTTTTAGGAAAAAGTGCACACCATGGAAGTTCTTTACCTACGGAGCACTTCAAGATTTCTCAAGACATTACTCGGAGATTCTCAGAGAGAAGCTAGAAGATAATGTTATGAGGAAATGATGAAGAGCTCAGGGCTTGCTGACGACCAGGATGTCAGAGATATCATCAGAAGATGATTACTCCGACTAATCCCGGACAGCACGGGAGATCCAAAGACTTGATACGAAGCGTACTTGGATTAGGATTCTCACTAGAACTTAGTCGAGTTCTTAAAGAAGTCTTGTAATTAGATTAGGACTCCTCTGTTGTAACCGACTAGGACTCGGTCTGCGCTATGCTTCACCCGGATATATAAGGGGAAGCAGGCGCAGGCTCCAGACAATTGAATCATAATCATACACAAGGCATACGCCGCACCGGACGTAAGGTATTATGCTATTTAGCAGCCTGAACCAGTATAAATCGTTGTCTCTGTGTACTCGCCGAGTCCTATGAACGCCGATCCCCACCGAACAAAATCGTCTGAGATTACTCAAGACGAGTTGCCGGTTACAACACCGACATCTCTTTCTGTTTCTCAACTTTTTGAGGATGACTATGATATTCGCTTTAGCCAAATCTTAGTCGTATTTTAGATCCTCAGGCAATCTTGTATGTTTGATTTCGCCCTTTGGGAAAGTCTTTCGTGTAAATTTCTCGGAGTCTTTTATCATTTCTCGTTGTTTGTTGGCTGGATCCTCTTCTGATCTTTGGAAAGGCATATGAGACTTGGTCATTTGAGCTTTGACTTGCTTGCAAGACTTAGTTCACTTGGCTTAATCCGAGGATTGCCCAAGTTACACATGGAGAAGGATCTTGTTTGCCATTCTTGTAGACATGGGAAAATGGTTGCCGCTCCCCACCATCCTGTGAATCAAGTTATGACCAAGCGCCCTGGAGAGCTTTTGCATATGGACCTTGTAGGTCCGGCTCGGGTGAGCTCGGTTGGTGGGAAGTGGTATGTGCTTGTTTGTCGACGACTTTACGAGATATTCATGGGTTTCTTTCTTTCTAGCTGAAAACTGAGACTTTCTCTTTTACTCGCAATCTGATTTTGCGACTTCAGAACGAGTTCCCTAAGAACTCGATGAGAGCTATTTGTAGCGATAATAGTTCCGAGTTTAAGAATTTGGACTTTGAAAAGTTTTGTAACTGTAACACCCTAGGTGTTAAGCAACCCTAAATGCATAACTTGACTTAGCATGAGCATAGCATCATATCATTTCATGTGCATTTTTGTATGGTATGTTTGTTTAAGTCCTTGCCTAGTCTCTAGTTTAGCTAATAGATGCTTGTGTTTCTGACCAAGTGCCTTAAACCAAAGTTGTAGATCTTGACCAGAAACAACTTTCCTGTAAAGTACTTTTTCAGAAGAGGTCATTTAATATTTAATTATTGCATTAGAAATCAGGCTAGGAGCCAAATTCAATTTTCCAGGCATAATTTGGACTTGAGCCTTAAAGATGAATTGTTCCTAGTGAAATTCTAAGCAACTTTGCTTTTAGGACCTTTTTCTAGTTTGGCTTAGTTTGGGAGATAAAAGCCAGGGAAGAAAATGAACAAACTTCTTTTGTTTAAACCCTGCGGGACCCACCTGTCAGCCTCCTTCCCCAACCTCCCACGCGTGTTGCGCACGCCGCGTCGTTGCCGTTACGCTGGTGCTGACGCTTGCTGCCTGCTGTTCGCCCGCCCGAACAGCGAGCACGGGAATCGCCCGCTCAGCGACCGCCGCCGCTCCCACTCCCCCGACCAAACCCTCTGTTCCCCCTCTGCCTAGGCGCCGCGTGGCCGCCGCTCGCCGGCTCGCCGTCGCCGGTCGGCATGACCGACGGGTTCCGGCCAGGTTCAATGAACCCAGCGTCCGTGCTTGCCTTCGCCTTCACTTCCCCTCACGCTTGCAAGCAGAACCCCTCACTCCTTCACTCGCTCGCGCCTCTGCCATCTTCTTCTCCATCGCACCACCGCCATAGCCGCCGAGCTTTCACACGGCGATTGCTCGCCAACCACCGCACCGCCGTTCGATTCCTTTCGCCAACCTTTATGCCTTGACCTCCTGTCTCGATTGCACTGGTTGGTTTGTCCTCTCTCTCGCCCTATGTTGACACTTCTTAATGCAATTGCTTATAATAAACTTTGATGAACTGATTCTCGCAAAAGCCTTCAGAAATGTACAGGACACTCCTAGCATCACTTAATGTTAAGTTGTCATCCCCAACATGATACTAGAAATGTAAATTATATGTGACACTAGCTCAAAAGATATAAACCAATATTTATCCGCAAGCGCACAGATAAATATACCTGTTGTAGCAGCATTTCACCCAGGTTATCTAGGTATCGTTATTTATATTTTACCGAAGATAGTAACGAAGCTGGGAACTATTAATTAAATATGATTCAAAGCTGGTAGAGATTATTATTCATTCATTCATTCACTACTCACTTGTCTAAGCAGGGGTAAGACAAGGTAAAGATAAATAATAATGATAGTGATAAAAACGGGAATTCTAGAGATAGAGCGAACTACATGAATCAAGCAGAGAATCAGGAGATTAATTAAGAGATTCGAATCCTAAGTTACTTCACATTTACTAAGTCTGGCGATTACTCTAGTTAATATACAATCATTTATAGCTAATTAATCTATCATCCATGATCAAGGGACATTACTAAATTAGAATAAAAAACAGAGTAATGAATTCTAACTTGCAACCGCGTCCTACTAAGATCTACACTCGGAGGGAGGACTACAAAGGACTCAACAGGACTGTCACTCCTGCGATCTACCTCTCGACCCGAAGCATAGGATGTATTCGCAGGTAAACTTAGCCTAAACACCATGTTTACACCAGTTTGACCACTTAACTCTATCCGGAATAAAGCTAAGTACTTTACGAACATGATCATAAACTCTATCATAATCAGATCTATATTAAATATACAACTAGAATAAACTCCAAAACTGAATAAACTGAAATATTTAAAGTAGCATAAACTCGATAAAGATACAAATTACTGAGTCTTCGACAAAGATCCGGACTCAGACGAAGCTTCTAGCCGGATATGCCGACGAAGTCGCCTGCCTCTACTTGAATCTAACTAGACTAAACTCTAATCATGATGTAGAGCTCTAACTCTCTCTCTAGAAACCCTAATTTCTGTCTTGTCTTCTGATCTTGATCTGATGATGATCTGGAGGGGGGTCAGGGGTCTGGTTATATAGCCCTTGGCGAGGAATCGTGATCGTTGGATCAAACCGACTTGAGGTACGTTCAAGATGCATCCTAGAGGTCGGTGGAAGTAGCTTGCAGAAGACGGAGGCATGGAGGCTCTATGGACGACCGACTGGTGGGCCTTGTGGGACCGGTCGGTCCCACAGGTAAGCCTCCTGTGGTGCCCCGTCTCGTGGTGTCTTGTGGTGTCCTCTGGAGTCTTCTAGAAATATCCCGACGTGGCGGTGAAGAAATCTGCGTCGGGTCCCTTCTTGGGGAAGCAATGTGGTTGGTTTTCCTTTTTAATCCCTGGAAAATGTAGAATCAACAAAACTCATGGAATTTGTTAGTTTAAACCTCCTATTTCTAAGTTGGCAATCCTTTTTGACATTTTTTCAAGTTTTGTTGACGGTAAATAATGATAGTTAATAGACGTCAACAAACTCCCCAAGCTAAACTTTTGCTAGTCCCTTAGCAAACATCGGGTTCTGAGAGTAAAATACAAACCATCAACTGAAAACTGTCTTGAAAGAGTTTGAAAGAATTTTCACATATTCCTTCTTTGCCAATCTTTTACCTTGGTTCAGATTAATTGAAAGTTAGAAGCAATCAAGTCAAGCACTATGTCTCAAATTCTTCATTCCAACTTTACTCCGAATTTTGCAAGATTTTCATAAAAACTCAGAGATCCTCTGTATGACATTTTTTTAAATTGCATATATATTTTTAAGTTTAAAAAGCATACCTTACTAAGTCAAAGTTCAGAGCTTAGGGAGAGAAATGTCATACTCTTGGATCAAGTATTTGAAACTTTTTGAAATTGTCAACTCTTACTCTTACTGGCATATTGTAGTTAGAAGAACCATGGGCTATCATTCTTTTTATTCTCATATTCTTGTCACACAGATTTTTCTTTTTCTTTTCTCTTCTTTTTTTTCCTTTTTTCTGAGGTAGTCGGACACTTGTCCCTTTTTCATTCCTCCTTATCATATTTTTGCATAGCCCATGCCTCTAACACAATACTGCTTCGGAAAGTGAATCTTTTATATTTATAGAAGCTTGATCTTTATAGCATGATAAACCTCTCTACCATAGCTAAAAACTAAAACAGAGCAAGCAACCTCAAAGTATGAATCATTTATTATCAGGCTTTAGTTATTATGCCATACAGGTTCTCATCATATGTTTGAAGTTTTCAAAATTAAAATTCCGGAGATTCATTGAAACTAAGAACAAGATAAATAGTAGCTTAGACTTTTTCATCTCTAATTCTCAACTATCCGAACTTTGGTTAAGATCATTGTTTTGAGATTTTCTGAAAATTTGAAAGGTATTATTCTATAGTTGAGGCTATGAAAAGCAGTTCTCTCTTTTTTTTATATTCTACTTCAAGATTATTTTATTCAAAATACTAAACAAAAACTAACAGAGGGGTACAGCATACTTACCTCGGGAATAGGGGTCCTCCCCCAAGTTAGTTTCACTCGTACGGTGGTGGTGGCTGAGGTGGATTGATTCCCATTTGCCCGAAGAGGTAGTAGAAATTCTCGTTTGTCTGGGCGCCTTGATGATGTCTCTCTTCAAGAGTGTGGCGCATATCTTCTTGACCCGTCTCAAGATGAGTAAGACGAGTGTCGATGCCCTGAAAGTAGGGGTCTCTGTGGTACGGGAACTGGTGGTGTGGCTGGTATTCTGGGTAACCATGGGTGGCATGGTAAGTATGGATGATGAGTGGCGTCATGAACACCTCTCCCAGAGAAAACATTCGTCCTCCCTGGAAGTCATACATCGTATCCTCTTCGCGATGTGGGGAGTGTAGTTGCGAAAATTTCCTTGCCCCCATGAATCTTGTGGTGTATGTGGCTCGTAGGTAGTGGTGTCTTCCCAGGCTTGATGGTGTGATGAAGATGGTCCAGCTCATTCGAATCCTTGATAGTGAGTGTAGGCTGGTCCGGCTAGTGCAGCGTCTTCTCCTTGATATCTCGGGGCAACGTTTCTAGTGAATCTTGCGGAGGGGCTTCTTCCTACTCACTCGCGCCAGGTCTTTGCAAGTTAAGCAAAAACGTTTCCACGACATACAGACCAAGTGATCTGTTTGGCAACTCATATTCATTTGTATATCCCTTGTATTGCATATAGAGTTTGTTATTTCTCTTCTTAATGAGATGTGCTTGGCTAAAGAAGTAGAACCTATGACTGGACATGGAGTGGAGATGTACATAATATTTCCGTGCAAGTTTAGATTTCCAGCAAGACGAGTAACCCAAGAAGTGATGGATATGGGGCCTTGTAGAGTGTGAATGTAAGGCCAGTATTCTACCAGGAGTTTTACAGGTGAAATTTTAGTTTTCTTAACCATAGCATACATAATCTTTAACTCCTCAGTTCTAACAATACGACCTTCTTGCCTAGGAAAGAGAGTAAAGCCTAGCCACTTGTGCATCACCCTTAAGGTGGGGTTGTGTATATCATTGGTGCAAGGGTGATGATCTGTTCTCTTACCAGTGATGTCCTCCCAAAAGCTATTTCTGTCAAAGTTTCTTAAGGCTACATCTAAGTCTACAGTGCAGGTTTCAGGAAAACCCAGATTTAGGCTGAACTGTTTCCAAGTGAGAGTGAAAGGTTCATTGTACAACCTAAAATAGACATACGTGTCATCCGAAGAAAGAGTGCAAAGAAATTCTAGAGTGAGCAATCTATAACCTTCTTCGGAGAGCTCCCAAGTGTTCTCCCACCCATGTTATGGAAGACTAGATCGAACTCAGAGTCCATACCTGTGTCTCGGAGAAATTGTGAATCGAAGGTGGGGGTGAGTGTACTCTTTATCGTGGAAGTGCCTGAATAGGTCCTTCTCGTAGGCTGTCTGGAGCTTGATGTGCCTTTCATGAAGAAGATCACGTGGCTCGGACCGGCTTGTGGTAGAGGATCGAGGCAGAGATGAAGTATCCATGTCCGAGCCTCCTTGTGATGAGCCAGCTCGCGAACGGCTTCTCGTTGATCGGAAAGTGAGCGTGTTCTTCGCCCTTCTCGAGAAGTTGCTCATTTTTGCTGCAGAAACAAAAGAACACACAAACAAAACTAGTGGAACGAGTGAGGGTTAGAGCAAAAAAATGTTAGAGAGTTAGCGGTCCAGGAGTCAGTACTCCAGGAGTTAGTCGTTCAAGTTGACAATTTTTTTCAACTTCTCCTAGTTTATTAACTAATTGGGCAGCACTTCCCCTCTCTTATTGATTTCTCTTGCTTGTTCCCATTTTCCCTTTCCTACTTGCTATTTGCTCAAAGCTTCCTCCTCTCTACTCTTATATCTTCTCTCACTCAGAAACTATCCAAATGAAGTGCTAAGTAAACTCAAAATTGGAATTCCAAATTTTGAAGTGAGGCTAGTGTTTCTGGAGAGTGGAGTGTGTGGAGAGTGTGAAGAAAGCTTGCCATTTTATAGAGGAGAAGGGGATGGCCGGTCGGTCTAGTGGTGGGACCGACTGGTCCCCTGTGGGGCCCACTTTCTTCCATCTTGCTCCCTTACCTACCTTGCTCAAGTTCCCACTCTTTGGAGTATATGCTGACGGTTGCATGTGGTGGTAGGTGAGGTGAGTGGTTGTGAGTGCATGTAATAAAGTGAAATGATATGATGTGGGTCTCAGGTGTCGGTGGGTCCGTATGCCTCCCGTATTTGTACAATGCAAGTATAAAAGAAATTGCTTTTATGAAACTATAGAAAATGAGGATTCTAATGATGAAATTCTCATATGTTTTTGTTGCCGTAGTAAATAATACTTACGGGGTTTGTAAATATTAATTACATGGGGCTAATTTTATGATGTAATGTTGATGCTAATTTTTTTCTATGCATAAGAAAATAAATATGAAATGCAAAAAGTAAATGCTGATAACTACCGAGTTACCTGGACTGGGATGTTCTCAGCAATTCCTATAGGGTATCTGAGTGATTGATCAGCTAGCTAAAGACACATTGGTGTTGGCACAAGTGCTGAATGGTTGAGCTTATAGTAGACTAATGCGGGCATCACACTAACACTAGCTCCAAGATCGCATAGTGCATTGCTAAACCGTTGATTTCCAATTGAACATTCAATAGTGGGGCATCCTGGGTCCTTCTTTTCTGGTATTTGATTGAGGATAGCCGCACTACATTCTTCTGTCAGTTCAATTACTTCAGTAGTTGGCAGTGGTCTTTTGTTGTTAAGTATATCCCTCACATACTTGGTATAGGTAGGTACCTGTAATGCATCTAGAAGAGGAATATTGATATATAGTTTCTGATTACTTCAACAAACTTACTGAACTGCGCATCTAGCTTGGTGTTCCAATTTCTGCGTGGAATGGTAGAACGTTGGTGTCTTGAAAATCTATCGGTCTTTCTTAATTTTGTACTTGAGTTTCTTGAACTTCATCATCTCTTTCTTCTGCCCTTGGAGGTGTTACTGGTGCTGTCTGTCTTCTTTTGTGCTCCTTCTGGGTATGGCGGATCTCGAGTGGTCCTCCCATGTCTAGTGGTGATCCCCTTAATCTGCTCATGGTTAGTGGTAACATGCAAAACAGCAACCAATTGTGATATTTGGGTTTCTATTCTTTTATTATAATTGAGTTGATCTTTAATGGCAGAAGAAAATTCATCCATCTTAGCATTTATGTTTTCAAGAGTCTTATCATTTAAACAAGTCTTTTAGTAATGCTATCATTTATCCTGGCTTGTTCTAAAATTAGATCTCTTAAAGTAGGTTGCAAATTACTAGTGTACTTATCCGGTTGGGAAGGTTCTTGTTGACGCAATCCTTGCTTGTGTAGAGTGGTAGAGTTGTTTGATGATGCTAGCTTCTTCTTGATTTTCGGGAAATTCTATTCCTAAATATTCTCCACTTCTAGTTTGAGCATCAAATGCGTCTTGAATAGCTTGATGTTCTTCCTTGTAGTCGGGTCTCTGAATGAGTCGATCCATAAGTACATTCATCTTAGTTGACAGTGCACACACTTCTTCTGGAAATTCTTCAATTTGGTGACAGCGTTGAGTAGTAACTTGTTTCCAGCTTTAATTCTCAGCTATCTTATCCATTAGACATTCTGCTTTTCCAAAGTGAGTGACATAAATGATCCTTCAGCAGTGGCATCAAGTTGCTCTCTTGCTCTTGGTAATAATTCGTGATAAAACAGTTGCATGAGCAATTCATTCCTTATTCCATGATGTGGGCATCTTAAGATTTGTTCCTGAAAATGCTCCCATGTTTCTGGAATAGTTTCTCCTTTTTGTTGTTGAAAGTTGTATATCTTTCCCCTTAAGATATTGACTTTGCTAATTGGGAAAATCTTGATAGAAAGGTCTCTGAACACTTCTCTCATGTCTTGATGTTGTCCATGTTTGAATAGAACCACTGCTTCGCTTTTCCTTTAGTGAGAAGGAAAAAGACAAAGAAGTATGATGTCCTGGGGAACGTCCTTGATGATGATGGTGCTTCCAATCTCCAAGAAATCTTGCAGATGGGCGGTTGCATCTTCTTCTTTCCTTTCCACCAAATGTAGTAGCTTGCACCACATTGATAAGACTTAGCTTGAGTTCGAACTCAAGGTTGTTCGTCTAGAGTGTAGGTCCTGTGCGAATGTTCCTAACACTTGGAGTAGAGAACTCCAGCAGAGTCTTGTTTGTCATGGCTTGACTACTGATGTAGATCTTCCACACGATCAAGTTGATTTCTGATTTGAAAGTGATGAATTACAACTGAATCTGTGTTACCATGTATATGATATAAACAAAGAAAGACAAGGGTAAGCCTGCCAAGACAGAGGTACAAGTGAATGAATGAATAATCTCCTTTGTTAAATTCCTAATAAGTTTTGTTTCCCTGATTTAGTTCCCGGTGGCTTCCGTTACTTAGATAGATGTCCCCGGCAACGGCGCCAGAAATGCTTGTTGACATTTCTTAATGCAATTGCTTATAATAAATTTGATGAACTGATTCTAGCAAAAGCCTTTAGAAATGTACAGGACACTCCTAGCATCACTTAATGTTAAGTTGTCATCCCCATATATACTAGAAATATAAATTATATGCGACACTAGCTCAAAACATATAAACAAATATTTATCCGCAAGCGCACAGATAAATATACCTGTTGTAGCAGCATTTCACCCAGGTTATCTAGGTATCGTTATTTATATTTTACCGAAGATAGTAACGAAGCTGGGAACTAGTAATTAAATATAATTCAAAGGTGGTAGAGATTATTATTCATTCATTCATTCATTCACTACTCACATGTCTAAGCAGGGGTAAGACAAGGTAAAGATAAATAATAATGATAGTGATAAAACGGGAATTCTAGCGATAGAGCGAACTACATGAATCAAGCAGAGAATCAGGAGATTAATTAAGAGATTTGAATCCTAAGTTACTTCGCATTTACTAAGCCTGGCGATTACTCTAGTTAATATACAATCATTTATAGCTAATTAATCTATCATCCATGATCAAGGGACATTACTAAATTAGAATAAAAAACAGAGTAATGAATTCTAACTTGCAACCGCGTCCTACTAAGATCTACACTCGGAGGGAGGACTACAAAGGACTCAACAGGACTGTCACTCCTGCGATCTACCTCTCGACCCGGAGCATAGGATGTATTCGCAGGTAAACTTAGCCTAAACACCATGTTTACACCAGTTTGACCACTTAACTCTATCCGGAATAAAGCTAAGTACTTTACGAACATGATCATAAACTCTATCATCATCAGATCTATATTAAATATACAACTAGAATAACTCTCCAAAACTGAATAACTGAAATATATTAAAGTAGCATAAACTCGAATAAAGATACAAATTACCGAGTCTTCGACAATGATCTGGAGACTCAGACGAAGCTTCTAGCCGGATATGCCGACAAAGTCGCCTGCCTCTACTTGAATCTAACTAGACTAAACTCTAATCTTGATGTAGAGCTCTAACTCTCTCTCTAGAAACCCTAATTTCTATCTTGTCTTCTGATCTTGATCTGATGATGATCTGGAGGGGGGTCAGGGGTCTGGTTATATAGCCCTGGGCGAGGAATCGTGATCGTTGGATCAAACCGACTTGAGGTACGGTCAAGATGCATCCTAGAGGTCGGTGGAAGTAGCTTGCAGAAGACGGAGGCGTGAGGCTCTATGGACGACCAACCGGTGGGCCCTGTGGGACCGGTCGGTCCTATAGGTAAGCCTCCTGTGGTGCCCCGTCTCGTGGTGTCTTGTGGTGTCCTCTGAAGTCTTCTAGAAATATCCCGACGTGGCGGTGAAGAAATCTGCGTCGGGTTCCTTCTTGGGGAAGCAATGTGGTTGGTTTTCCTGATTAATCCCTGGAAAATGTAGAATCACCAAAACTCATAGAATTTGTTAGTTTAACCTCCTATTTCTAAGTTGGCAATCCTTTTTGACATTTATTCAAGTCTTGTTGACGGTAAATAATGATAGTTCATAGACGTCAACACCCTAGCCGGCGAATGCCGAATGCCATCCTCGGCCACTCGCCATGTCCGCCGCCATGACCATTGGATGGTGGTCCGGCCGTCTCCGCCAAATCACCCCAAACCAAGCTTCGTTCTAGCCTTCTTTACCTCTGTTGTTGCTTTGGTCTAGATGGAGATGCTCCTAGCGCCGTGGTTGAGCTAGAACCCGACTCAGCGCCGCCATGTCCGTTTCTGTCCGCCGCCATGCGTGGCACCGACTCGTGCCGGGGTTGGCATGGCTCGTGCGCCTCGCCATTAGGTCGCTTAGGGTTCGCTGGAGCTAGTGCTCGCCTCGCCGAGCTTTGGGGTAGCCGGGAAGAGCCGTCGAGCTTGCTCCGGTGATCCTCTGGCGTGGAAACCTAACCGACCGTGTCCGCCTCGCGAAGACGAGTTTAGAGGTGTAGTCGGTTGCGCCGGAAACCTCGCCGCTGGCGAACTAGGGCCGGTCAACATCGGCGGGGAGAACCGCCGCTGACGTGTGGGTCCGTTTGACCGAAGGCTTGGGGACGCCTGACGCCCGGGACCCACTAGCAGTGAGAGAGAAGGAGAAGAGCCTGTGTGCACTAGCGTTCGGGAAGTCTGGGTGTGCGTAGCAGTTTTGGTTGTGTCTCTGGGTGTGTTAGCCCGGGTGTCCGTAGCGTTTTAGGATGGGTTTTCTTTAATTCAGTTTTTCCAGATTTAGTTTTGATGCTTCTGAAATTCATGCAAGGCTCATTTTAAGTCCAAATAATGTGAAACAAATTTTGTTATTCTGGAAATGAATGGCTCTACCTGTTAAAAATGTTAGATGTATATTTTGTGATACTTTTGTATGCATTATTATTTAATCAAGTAATTGGCTATTAACTTAGAAAATGCATAACTAATTCTGTATAACTCAAAAAAGGGATTCCAATTTTACTAGGTTCGTATTGATGAGTAGTATCCGGGAAAAATATATAATGTATAGGTACTGTGAAAAATTTGGCAGTAACATTAAAGTGATTAAATGCTATTTTCTTTAAGTAATTTTAATAAATAGAAATGCTTAGATTCTGAGGTTGGTAATTTTGTACAGTTATGTTAGAGTATAAAGATACCATGAAAAATGTTAAGTTGGATTGTTGTGATAATTGGTAATGCAAGCTATGAAAAGTGCTTGATTTGTGAATTAATAGGGTTAATTTTTATTGTTTGATAAATTACTGTTTTTGGCTGAAATTTTTATGGTAGCCTAGTTTTAGTCTGTAGTAGTCTATGTAAAAGTTAGGGAATTTTCTAAAGTAATTTCAATATAATGATAATTATGCCCTCCTTAAATAAATTAATTAAAAAGGATTAGTGGATAATTGAGTAAGGTTGTGAAAGTTAAGTAATGCTATTATGATTGGGCATATTAAGTGGCTGTTTAGGAAGGTTAAAAGAATCATTAAGTTATAGGGTAGTAGCAAGGTAGTTAGTAGTCAACCGGATGATATTGACTATCTTGTTGAAGAAAATAAAGTAGATGACATGTGCTTATCTCCTAAGTTGTCCTTATCCTATGATTGCATCACATAAGCATTCTATGTGCATTCGTCGTGTTCATACATGTTATGTACCATACAGGATCGCTAGAGGAGACTCTGAACCCGCCGCCGTCGGAGGAGCCCCCGAGTCAGGAGGAGACACCGCTCGAGAGGATCGAGAAAGACGTCAGAGAGTGGCCAGAGTGCCAGGATCACCGGCCATCTAACTTCGAGAAAGGCAGCCCCAGAGCATCTAACTCTCATGGTTTGCATTAGGTTATAGGAGTTGAATGCTACCGGGTTGATGTCATTTTTGATATCCTTGTCCAACACCGCAAGTAAATTATGTTGATATCCCTGTTTAGGTCTAGGACTCGTCATATGTGTCCTAGCCCTGCTTAGACCGGTAAAACAGTCGGGTTGTGGCTCGTTATATGCTTAGCCCTGCTTAGACCGTTAAAGTCGGGTGATTTTCTGTCTCCCGCATATAGGTGGATACTAATCATGACTAGTCTGGTGCTATCATGGAGATAACCATGTGATAATTAATTTGAGAGACCGGATGGGATGTAGGAGCAGCAGGACATGAGTCCTGTGTGCAAGTAGTCTTCCATCTGTGTTGCTTAGGACCCGACGAAGGCACACCTCAGTCATTTTGAATGTGTCAATCACTTAGCGGAGTAGGTCGGAGTACCTCCCGTGAAGCCGAGTAAGGTTATTCAAGCCGGAGATGGAGATGTTGACGCCTAACACCTAGGGCCTCAGATGTACCGTGGGCAACTATTCTGAGCAACCTGGCATGGTCCGTGGACAGACGGGGCCTGATTGACCTGACATGACCATGGGCAGTTATAGGTTGAGCGACCAGCCTTCTCAAGAGACACAATCTTGGCATTATTCTCTGCCAACTCGAATTGCATGCCTGCACAAGACTTGCACGCACCCAGCAACACGGGTCTAGCCCTAAGCTCATCCACCTCTCCAACCAAAGCAACATATTTCCCCCTCAAAGTGAGAAGGTCAGTCATGTACTTGGAACACATTTCACACTCACCCTCCTTGGTGACTACAACGGTGGACCTGGCAAACTCAAGTTCCTTCACCGCATCCTCCCACTTCTGCCTAAACTCCTTCCTCTCTCTAGCAGCAAGTCTAAGCAACTTATCTTGACTAAGGAGAGCAGCAGTAAGTTTCTCGACCTCAGTAGAGAGTTCATCGGGGGTCTGAGATACCTAGGAGGAGGAGGAGTCGTCATTCCGTGGGATCTCCTCCATCTTGCTGTCGACCTCATCGCCGAGGGCCAAGGTGCAGAAACCATCATTGTCAGCGAAGAAGCAAAGACCGTTCAACTTGTCCTCGATCTTCTTCTTCTCGGACTCATCATCGCTTGATGGAGCGGAGTCGTTGTCCAAGTCGTCGACGTCGCCGAGCATGGCGAAGAAAGCACGCTGCTCGGCCTGGGCTTTCTCCATGTACTTCTTCTTGATGTATTCCTTGTTGAAGCCACCCTTCCGCTTGTGCTTGACGGGGGTGTACTTCTCCTTGCGCTTGTCGGTGTCGTACTTGAAGCCATAGTCACCCTTGCCAAACGCCTGCTTGTTCTTCTTGGGGCAGTTGGCGATGAAATGGTCGGAGTCGCCACACTCAAAGCACCCAGCTCGTCCTCCTCCGCGGCGACGGTTCATGTGTTTGTTGTGAAACCGTGAGAACTGGTTGGCATGTAAAGCCAACTCATCATCTCCCATGAACTCCAGCTGCTCCTCTGTGATAAAGAAAGAAGACAATGCAAAAAAACCTCCAGAGGGGTTAGCAGAAGAGCCAGAAACCAAAGCCATCGCCAGGCCAAAAGGATTTTCATAAGAAGCCCTCGTCATGGCGTCAATCTCACTGGACTTTAGCTTACTAAGAGCTCATCGCACGTGTGAGTCTCATAGTTAGACGATTCGATGATCGCCTGAACCTTAGAGTCCCACACCAACCCGGTTTGTTTTACCAGATCCCACATAAAACACCTGTCGTGCCAGTGTCGCTAGAATATAGGGTTCGTTCTCATACCTGTTCCTAGTAGTATCGATATCAATAATCCCAAATTGATCCTTATTATATCCTCTGCATCTGCTTGTACTGGCGGCAGGCACATCATACCAGTCACACATCATACGAGCTCGATTGTCCGTCCAATCAGCAAGTGCAACATAAAAGATGTGTACAGTTGCTGCATGTCAAGCCGGGCCTTCTCCCCATCCTTACATTACCTTCCAATTCTAGCAGAGTGCCTAATATGGACTCGCATATATTTTTCTCAATGTGCATGACGTCTGAAGGACCGAGAATGCTATTAAAGGTGACCAAAGGGGGTGAATGAGAGCCTAAAAATTTCTTTCGAAACTTTGGCCTTTGTCCCAACAAATCAACCTCAAAAGCTTCGGACACAAATGTGATGCCCACGACCCTCGGAACGAGGGTGGATGATCCCTAAGATCACAGCGAGGCACCACCAAACGAGAGCAAACCAAAACTCGAAAGCACCGAGTCAAGTTCAAGCCCAAAACCTACTCCCGGACGTAGATGGAAGGCTACGTCTGGAATCCCTAATACTGATGCTAACAAGTAGCAAAGGTACCTAGAGAGGTTCCTTGGTGAACTCTAGAAGCAAACGAGAAGTCCGGAAACAAAGCGGAGAAGCCGGGAGAGCAAATGCACTAAAACACCCAACATAGTAGGATCCCGGACTGTCCGGACTGCTGGTCCCGGACTGTCCGCGGCTCCCCCGGACTGTCCGCGGGTTCCTCGCGGAATGTCCGCCGGCCAATTTCCCAAAAACGCAAAGCTGCTGAACCACCCTGGTCGGTTCCCGGACTGTCGGCAACACACAACTACGGACTGTCTGCCAGTCAATCCGAACCAAACAACCGAGACGCGCCGCCACGAATCGGCTCGAACCCCACGCGCCGGGACTGTCCGTGAAGGACCGAAAACAGCGACTAGAGGGGGGTGAATGGGAGCTGTAAATTTTTTCCACCAATAAATTTCGGCCGCTGTCCGAAAATCACCTTCAAACACTAGCAGCAAAACACCGTTATGTCTACGACCCAACGAGTGGATGGATGTTCCCTGGGAACACAGCGGGACAGCACAACAAGCGCAAGCACAAGCACAAGCCAGTCTCGGACCGAAGGACAAGAAATGAGATACTCCACTCCTGTGAGGAAGAACGAGTTCCCGAGTCTAATATACCCACTCAACTGGTGACGAGAATACCCAGATAAAATCCTTGAACGGTACGAAGCCAATCGCAAAAACCGGTATGCGAAACGGAGCTTCAAACGAGCACAAAATAGCTAGCACACAACAGAGGAATTTCTAGGAAGCGGCACTGGAATTTCTAGGCTACTAAAAGCAGGACGCAGGAAATAAAATTTGTGTAGTTGAAAAACATTTGAGCGGGGTGATTACTGTTGCTACAGTAACAGCAAGCATTATGGCAGCCATGTGCAGAACTCAGCCACGGAGAGAAACAATCAGCTAGCTAGCTGCTGCTGCTGCTGCGTAAACACAAAATGAGTCCCTCGGACAATGATGAACAGCAGAGCGAACTGCAGTAGCTGAATGAGCGTCCGCCGGCCTGTCTGTCTGTTGCCTGGAGCAGAGCGCAGCATAGGCAAAGAAGCCACTGCAGCACAGACAAACGAACCAGAGAAGCTAGCGCGGGTCTGCACGCGCGCAGAAAGAGAGACCGCGAGCGGTGCCGGAGCGACGGACTGCTGTGCGAAGGAGATGTCCTTCAACAACAAACAGAATGCATAGTGAACGAGCCGTAAAACAGGCGAGCACCAAATTGGATAAAAAACCGATCAAAACACCAAGAAAAAATCCCAGAAAATTCGTAGGCAATCTACCATATGTGTAGGACCTAATACCCAAAGATCATCACCTGAGATTACTCAAACTCCGGAAATTTCAGATCTTGTCCAACAACACCAAAAAGATGGCCGAAATAAAAACGTCGATTTCTTCGTACTCGAGTGGAATTGGATCGATTCACTCAAGGAATAGCTTCATCACTTGTCATAGCACGAATCAACGCAAAAAGAACGAACCAAATCGGTCAGTATCGACAAACCAAAAATCTCGCCAAAATAGCTGTGAAAATAAACAAAAAAATAGAAAAACTCAGAATTTAGAGAGGGGAACCAGTAGAGCACGAATTTAATCCTTGAATTAGCTCAAGATGTATGATTGTATCAACTCATAGTGTTGGGTTACAAACCACTATTCGCAACATAAAGCTCGGATGACAAATAGCTAAAAACAAGAGCCCTCCTCTCCTCTAACCCTAGCCTCTTCTCACAATGACAAATGAGAATGACACTCTCCAAGGATGAGCTGCCCTAACCAGCCCAATTCATATATAGCGCACGTCTGAAGACCAAAACGCTCTCTCATGAACACTGACCCAAATACCCCCTTGAGGGTAAAACCGTCCAACTCGGTCATTTTTTATCCAACGGCGACGCGCCTTCTCATCCTTCGATTCGCCTCGACACAAGCTCCAGGATGCCGCCACGTGCCGCCACGTCGACCACCGCGCCTTCCTCACCGATAGGTTCGCCGCAACGCAAGCCTCTCGGTGCTGCCACGCGTCGACCGTCCCGCATAGGAACCTCCGTCCGGTTTTGAGGCTCAAACCGGTAACCCGTCAGCCCAGGTTTTGAGGCCCAAACCAGGAAACCATCCACCCCGAGTTTTGAGGCCCAAACTCGGAAACCAGCCACCCCGAGTTTTGAGGTCCAAACTCGAAAACCGTCGAGGGTAGTTTTTCGAGGCTCAACTACCAAACCCGCACCGTAGACGGGATGTGGTTCGCACACACCACGACCACCGGCACCGATGCCGAGGCATGTCCAGCCCTCCACGCCGGGCACAACGCCTTCGCCTTCCTTCTTGACTCGCCGACGATACTTGCGTCGCACGCAAGCCCGTGTCCGACCTCCCGCCAAGTGCCTTGACGCCATCGTCTTCCTCCTGACTCGGCTGATGCATCGCACATCCCCATGTGCTCTCGCTCGCCGATGCCACGTGCCAGCTACCACACAGCTGGTTCTCCTCCGGCTCTTGGTCCATCGGTCCAAGCCTCACATCCGCCTTCACCGCTCTGGGTACATCGGCATGGCACGTCCACCGCACGGCACCCCCATCCTTCACTGCTCCCGGTCCGTCGGCACGACACGTCTCTACTTGACCTTCACCACGCCATCGACCAGTGTCTCCGAGCTCAACACCTGCACATCAACACAGCCAAGAGACACATGTTGCACACGCACACCAACACATGAGACACCACAACTCAACACCACCGGTTAGTCATAAACATTAAGCACATAGCAATATGGACTAAACTGGGAAAAGCCTCAAACCTTCCTCATCGATGTCAATCATTCATCATATATGTTCTCAATGTCCGTGCCTATAGCGGCGGACTGTCCGCGACCTTGCAGAGAGGGCGATTTTGATCGCCTCTCTCACAAATCTCCTCAAATCCGATCCAAATTAAAATCCCTCAATCCCAACTTGGAGAAAATGATCCCTAGGTAGTTGGAGGACTATCCCTAAGAAATCATCCGCTCAAATCAACTCAAACTCCGGGAAATCGAAAGGGAAGGTGTCGGAACAAAAAAGTTGCCATGAAACTTGAATCGACCCGATCTACTTGTTCGTGAGGATTGAGATGAATTCCTTCAGTGGAAATCTCCTCACATCAAAGAACAAGTTGATTCAAGTGGATTCGAAAAGACATAGCATAGAGGAAGAACGAGCGATGGGAAAATTGAGACAAAAAGAAAAACGCGAAGAACAACTGAAGAACGCGAATCACAATCTCAATTCCCAGCCGAAATTCATCCCCACGAGGAGACAACGGGAATCCGGTCCCGTTTTCCACAAAATCCAAATACACAGAGGTATGATTAAGCCGTCTCTGCGGATCTCAGTAGCTACAGCAGGGAATGGAAAGCAAGAAACCCTAGAGTGAAAATAGCAATGACTGAGATAGTCTGGAGGGAGGGGTGGCCTCTCCTTATATAGCCTAATACATTATTCCCCCCTTCTACCCTTATAGCTAATGAGCGGGCAGGCTAACCCTAAGGGTATTCCTGACCAACTCGAAGTGTAGTCGATCCGACGGCCACGCCCGCACATCCGGTAGCTTCGCCTCGATGCGACCTCACCTGATGCCGCCACTCGCCGTCCGTCCTTTTTCCTGGACCCCCCGGTTTTGAGGCTGAAACCGGGAAACCTGTCGTCCATCGGCTGAGTTCTGTGGCCCAAACTCAGAAACCCGCTAGCACCTGGTTTTGAGGCCCAAACCTGGAAACCGTCCTCAGCCTGAGTTTTGTGGCCCAAACTCAGAAACCGGCAGCACCCAGGTTTTGAGGCTCAAATCTGGAAACCATCCACTCGGTGGTTTTTTGTGGCTCAACCACCAAACCGACGCCGTGGAGGGATGCACCGCACATGCGCCTCGTCCACCCACATGTCTTCACTTGTCGCTGTCCCAGGTTGTCAGCCACCACGGCTGATCCTCAAGCCACCGGTCCGTCAGTCCAAGCCTCACGTCCACCCTTCACCGCTCCGGGTCCATCGGCATGGCACGTCTCTACTTGACCTTCACCTGCCTTCGATCACCGTCTCTGAGCTTGACACCTGCACAACACAAGCCAAAGAACATGCGCATCATACCAGTTGACAATCACTCATCATCTTAAGATCCGGCATACACCCATGTATCCGCAATCTCCCCCTTGATGAGTGCATTGTCAACTACCAACACAAATCATATGGAAATAGAAGAAAAGAAGAAGAAGGAAGCAAACTGAACCAATCGACCAGAAACAAAGCAAAGCCAAAAGAAGTCGAATGGAGTGAGCCAGACAACTTGGTTCCCAAAGACATGGGCAACGTCTCGACGCAACCAAGCAAAGCAAAGCTAGCCCTCAAGAAGAGGCAAAACGGGCTCAACACCGCTAGCGAGAAGATCGGAGCAAAGCAGTCAAAACTCGAATAAATCAGCTAGTCCCTCCAGAAAGAGGCAAAGGCAACACAACTAGCTGAAAATCGCTCCAAACCAATTGAAAACTCATCAAGCGAGCAAACTCCCCCTAGACATGAACTCCCCCTTCAATAGTGCACACAACTAGGACATGATTTGTCAAATCCCCCCCCCTTAGTTGAAAATGCACAATCAGGCAAATGCATATGAGTCACAAATACAGGTTAGCAGCTTCAGGTATATAATCAATAGAATGAATAGATGCTCTAAAGAGTGCTGATCCGACTACTCAACAACAAGTATAAATGCCAGCAAAGGCTCAAACTGATCAAAAGAATACGAAATATGAACATATGAGCATAGTGAGAAGTTTTAAGCCATTCAGAAAGGGGTTCACCATCAAAATAGCATCAACCATGTATAGACAGGAAGTCGAACAAATGCTAAACTTGTATACAAGGTTGAAAGTCCTTGTTTGGTTTTGGATAATTGATGTCACCTAGAGTACTAACCTTGTCATGAAGTGTTTATGAGCTAGGTTGATACACACCAAGTGCGGGAGCTAGATGATGATCATGGTATTGGTTGGTGATGACCAAAAGATGGATCAAGTGCTCCACATTTGGAAAGAGAAGAAGAGAAAAGCAAAACCCCTACGGAGATCAAGCAAAGGTATAAATATGGATTTTGTTTTGGCACTCAAGACACCATAGAGGGTGTGAGTGTGTTTAGTATAGATAGTCGTACTATTAAGAGGGGACTATCTCGGTGATTGCGATTATCAAGTGCCACTAGGTGAATTCATACATGCATATGCATTAGGACCTAGTATACTAACCTCTAATCCTTTGAAAATGATTGTGAAAATGCTAACACACATGCACTTGATGATGTACACTTGTTGGTGTTAGTACATTTGCAAAGAGAAGGCGGTGGAGTTGATTTGGATCAACCAGAGTAGAAAAAGGAGTTTTCTGGGTGTGGTCGGTAGTACCGACCGGGTGGTCGGTAGTACCGCCCAGGGTGCTGCGTGCAACCTTCTCTGTGTTGGGGCTGATTTGGCCTGGCGGTAGTACAGCCATAACCTCGGTACTCTCCGCCGGCGGTGGTACCGACCAGAGGGTCGGTGGTACCGTGGCCCTAAAGGGTTTTGCAGGCTCTCTGTGTTGAGCTGAGTTTTTGGCCTACCGGTAGTACCGCCATTACCTCGGTAGTACCGCCCCCGGTGCTACCGACCCAAGGCCGGTGGTAACCAAGTTTGCAGAGCTCTCTGTGTTGAGTTGAAAATGACCTGGCGGTGGTACCGCCATAACCTCGGTACCACCGACCTCGGAGGTACCGACCTTTGGGTGGTAGTTTCCGAGGGACCAAGTCCCTTTGTGAGATGCTCTCTGTGTCGATCCAAAGTTGGCCTGTCGGTAGTACCGCCATAGGGCCGGTACTACCGACCGTCAGAGGTACCGACCAGGAGTCGGTTGTTCGTTTTAGTCAACGCGCCGTGTGTAACGGCTAGTCCTAACACTGTCGGTACTACCGCCCAGGGGGTCGGTACTACCGACCAAAGCGCAAAAAAGGGGGGAACGTCTTGTTGTCTTCCCCTCTCATATTCAATAGGTTTTGGCCGGGTTTGAGAGCTCCCTCTTGACTTTCCAACCTCTTGAACATCCTCTTGAGCCAGATCTACTCCTCCCTCCCACTCGTCTCCTTGCTTGATAGCGCGAATCTAAGTGAGATCGAGTGGATCCAAGTGCATTTGCTTATGAGTATGCATCTAGTGGCACTTGGGGATTGTTGTTGCTGCGGGTATTCTCTTTACTCTTGGTGGTTGCCGCCACCTAGACGGCTTGGAGCAGCGGAGGAGCTTTGGCACGAGTGGTGATTGTTCGTGGCCATCTCCCGGTGATTTG